>JBBDGP010002399.1:0-507500 GCA_037952835.1 Lithobates septentrionalis | reverse complement strand
TGTTCCAAAAATACTGCATTTTGTTTTGCTTGTCGAAATTTTGCCCCAAAAGGCAAGAGGCACAATCTGGACGCATTATTAACCACACAAGGTTTTAAAAATTGGAAACGTGCTTTAGATTCCTTCAAGGAGCATGAAAGAAGTGCTCTTCACAAGTCTAGCATGTTGGCATGGGCAGCTTGCAAAGATGCTAAACTGCGTGGAAATGTTGTAGAACAAATAGAAAAAGCTACTGAACTCCAAACTCGAGAAAGGCGACAATATCTAGAACGAATAGTTGCAACCACAGTGCTTCTTGCCAAGCAGGGCATATCATTTCGAGGTCATTTAGAAGGAGAAGGAAGCCTAAATACAGGCAATTTTCAAGAGTGCTTAAATTATTTACGTAAATTTGATCCTTTCCTTCAAAAGTACAAGCCTCCAGGCAATGCTACGTACACTTCACCTTCATCACAAAATGATCTCATACAGTGCTGTTCAGAAGAAGTAACAAGTACAATTGTTAGGCAGTTAAAGGAATCTGGAATGTATGCCATAATGGCAGACGAAGCAAGGGATAAAAGAAAAGAGCAACTTGCTATCTGTGTACGCTTTGTTGAACCTGACACAAGTGCTGTAAAAGAACATTTCCTGGGATTTTGTGAACTGAAAGATTTAAGTGCAAACTCAATAACAGAATCTTTGGAAGATTGCCTCACAGTTAATGGTTTAGCCAATGTCCTCTGTGTTGCTCAAACGTACGATGGAGCTGCAGTTATGAGTGGCGTAATTGGTGGTGTACAAGCAAAGTTTCAGAAAAAACATCCTGAAGCTATTTATGTTCACTGTTATGCCCATGAACTAAACCTTGTACTCTGCTATACCTGTAAAGCAATCCCAGAGGCTTCAGAATTTTTTCAAACACTAGAAAACCTTTATACTTTTTTTAGTGTTTCTTTTACACAGCACCAAAAGTTCATTGATGTTCAGGCGCAACTTGGACTAAAAGAAACAGAACTAGTACAGCTCTCAGAGACACGTTGGTCTTGCCAGATACGTTCCATTACTGCCCTAATACGCAACTTTACAGCTGTTGTGCAGTGTCTTAAAGAGGAGAAATCTGCCATAGCCACTGGCTTGTTGATTAAATTACGCAGGTTATCAATGCGTTACTGCCTTTTTGCATTTGAATTGTTACTGGGTACTACAGAAGGTTTCCATAAGTTGCTTCAGAAGGAAAACCTAGATTTGTCTACTGCATTAGAGTATAAAAAAGTTGTTTGTACTTCATTAAGATCTCTAAGAACCAATGCCAAATCAAGAGATATACTTCAAAAAGCTGTTTCTTTGTTTGACACTGACACTGAGAATCCACAAACATCCAGGCAAATTAAAAAACCAAGAATGATGGAAGACTTTGTGTATGAAGCCAGACCAACACCACGTGATCATTTGTCAAGTGAAGATGATCTTAGAACAAAAATCTTTTACCCTTGCTTGGACCGAATGCTCTCTGAACTTGACCATCGTTTCTCAAGCATTAAAGAAACTTTGGTCAAGGGCATTGAGGCATGCAACCCACTTTCTTCATCTTTTCTGTCAGAAGACATAAAGGCACTTGCACAACATTACAAAATTGATCTGCACTATGAAGAAGTAGTTGTTGCTAAAAACTTCTTTGAACGCAAAAAACAGGAAGGTGTGGTACTAACAGTACAGCACATTTGCAAACTTTTGGATCCTTTAATGTTTCCAACGGTTAAAAAAAATCATGCAAATTGTCCTAACAATTCCTGTGAGCAGCTGCTCTTGCGAAAGATCATTTAGTGCTTTGAGACGTCTTCATACATGGCTCAGAGGTACAATGGGGCAAGCAAGGCTTCATCATCTTGCAGTTCTTTCCATTGAAAAGGGCGTTTTGGAATCGGTGTCTGATGAATGTGTAATTGATCATTTTGGTAACAAACGATCACGAAGGCATACCTTGGTTCTATCAAGAGATTAACCATTACAAGCACTTCAGCTGCCTCAGTAAATTGAATTTGCTCCTGGCTGAAACTAATATTCTAAACTATACCTATAGTAGGGGTAGGGTAGCTAAAGAATAACAGTTAATGGTGGTTGGCTGTTTGGGATGCTATGTACAGTATCTCACAAAATAAGTACCCATACACCTCACATTTTTGTAAATATAGCTTTTCATGTGACAACACTGAAGAAATTACATTTTGCTACAATTGAAAGTAAAAGTAGTGAGTGTACGGCTTGTATAACAGTGTAAATTTGCTGTCCCCTCAAAATAACTCAACACACAGACATTAATGTCTAAACCGCTGGCAACAAAAATGAGTTTACCCCTAAGTGCAAATGTCAACATTGGGTCCACTCCAAAGTCTTAATATTTTGTGTGGTCACCAATTTCTCGCACTGCTTTAACCCTCTTGTGCATGGGAGTTCACTGGAGCTTCAAGGTTGCTACTGGAGTCCTCTGGCTCTTCCACTCCTCCATGACGACATCACGGAGCGGAGCTGTTGAATGTTTGATACCTTCCGCTCCTCCACTTGCCCCAACGATGCTCAATCTGGTTTAGGTATGGAGATATGCTTGGCCAGTCCATCACCTTTAAACTCCTAAGTCTATTTCCCAAAGACAACCCTTGGATATGGCGCTGAAAACGTGTACTCTCTGACTCAACTTCTTTGGTCGACCATTGGCGAGGCCTGATCTGAGTTTAACCTGTCCTGCTAAACCGCTATATGTTCTTGGCCACCATGCTTCGGCTCAGTTTCAGGTTATTCGCAATCTTGGAGCCAAGGCCATCTTTATATAGAGATCCTCAGTTCTTTCCCATGAGGTGCCACCGTGGCATGTATTTAGATCTTCCAGTATCAGAGCGATAACACCAAGTTTCACACCTGAGACCTTGTTGTAACATTAGCGACTAACGAATCACATGAAACTGGGAGGGAAAATGGCAAATTTGGCCCAATTTACCCCCCAATTTGGGGGGTATACTCTTGCCAGCAGTTTAGACCTTAATGGCTGTGTGCGTTATTTTGAGGGGACAAATTTACACTGTTATACAATCTGTACACTCACAAATTGTAGCAAACTGACATTTCTTCAGTGTTGTCAGATGTAAAGATAGAATAAAAGATTTACAAAAATGTGAGGGGTGTACTCTTGTGAGATGCTATATGTACCCCTTTATTGCAAAATTATTTCCTACAATAAGACAATGTCTGAGCAAGTACAATTGTTAGTGAATTTAATCGAATGTATGCCATAGTAGCAGACAAAGCAAGGAAGGGATAAAAGAAGGCAGCAACTTTGTATCTGTGCAAGGAATGTTCAACCAGACACAAGTGCTGTCAAATCTTTCAGTTCACAAAATCCCAGGAAATGTTCTAAGTGCAGATCCAATAATAGAAAATCTTCAAAAGATTCTCTGGCGTATCACTTGTGTAGACAATCTCTTCTCTGTCTTACTCAGACATCAAAAATTAGTTACCGAAAATGGAATATTGTAATACTATACTACAGTTTAAAAATGATGGCACTTTACAGTACAGATTGTTTACTATATGGTTAACGAGTTGTAATATTTGTAGTTTTACTACAACAAATTGTTTGCACTTTTATTTAAAGTTTTAAACTGGTGTATTTTCAACTCATGAAGCAACTTGCACTTTTTTTTTTGGTTTGTTTTTCAAGAAACTCCAAATTGTAGTGAATCAAAATACAAATGGCAAAGATCAAGCTATGGATACTACTAGTACTACAGTCGATTTTGGAGAATTTCTCCATATTGGTTATTTTTACCTCCATTTAGCATTTTGATCTTTGCTATCGTTTGGAGTTTATTGAATAAACCACTGTTATGTGTTAAATAAGTGTTATAACAAGTGTCCTAAATATCGACAAAGAAACCCATGCCATGTTTAGGGTATTCTCTCCTTCCAGTATACCTCTATGAGTCTGACCCTAAAAGTATGATAGTTCTATCTATACTATAGTCTATAGGCACCAAAATAACTTTAGCTTAATGAACCATTTTTTGTGTATTATTAATCCTGCCCCTGCAATCTGTCTCACTGCTCAATTCTCTGCCATTTAGCTGTTAAATCACTGAATATTTTTTTATTTTTTTGTTTTTCAGCCTAGTCATAACCCTGCCTTGTGTGACTAACACAGCTTCCTTAAAATGTTGCTGTCAAGAGACATCTAATGTTTAGACTTCCTTTACTGTACATTGGGGTTGATTTTCTAAAACTAGAGTGCAAAATGTGGTGCATCTGTGCATAGTAACCAATCAGCTTCCAGGTGGTATTGTGAAAGCTGAACTGAACAAGCTGAAGTTAGAAGCTGATTGGCTACCGTGCACAGCTGCACCAGATTTTGCACTCTACTGTTTGGTGTTTAAAAGTTATCTCCTGCACTGTAATTTGCCTTTAGGGGACACCTCCCGTATCGTATGTGCCTAAGGTTAAATTTACAGAGGAGATTAAAAACCTCTACAGTGAGCAAATTCTGATGGGAAAATTAAACCCTTTTTTTTTCATGGCTGTGTCAGTCACATGCAGGGGAGGTGTAACTAGGGCTGCCTGCATCCATTCAAAGGACAGAAACAAAAGTGTTTCAACGCCTAAATGGCAGAGAAACTAAAGGTGTATGGGTGGGGTGGTCTATACACAAATGGATTAAGCTAATTTTGTTGCCTCTTACCTATAGTATCCCTTTTAGTAGTGAATGGACGTGTGTAAACTGCCTTTTATGGATAGTTTTGGACTTCAAGATTTTAAACTGATGTTTATTTCACATCAGTCAGTACCTTGTACTTTTTTGGTTGTTTTTTTCACTAAACTCAAAATTCTAGTGAACCAGAACCAAAAAGGCAAAGATCAAGCTAAAATTGGCAAGCTATGGCTACAAGGCGAGTTTGATAATTTCTCCATATTAGCTATTTTTACCTGCATTTTGCTCTTTGCTATAGTTTGGCATTTATTGAATAAACCCGCTATGTGTTAAATGAGTCTTGTATAACACGTCACGTGTCTTAAAGTGGAGTTCCACCCAAAAGTGGAACTTCCACTAATCAGATTCCTCCCCCCCTCCGGTGACACAGTTGGCACCTTTCAGGGGGGAGGGGGGTACAGATACCTGTATATTACAGGTATCTGTACCCACTTCCGGCATAAATAGCCGCAGAATCGGCGGTTATTTACGCCACTTCCTGCTCCCGCCCGCTGCCTGCTGGGAAACACACACGGGTCCCAGAGGCAGCAGGGAGCATTCGTATTGCACGGCGCGACTCGCGCATGCGCAGTAGGGAACCGGGAAGTGAAGCCGCACGGCTTCATTTCCTGATTCCCTTACCGAAGATGGAGGCGGCAGCACCCGAGGACGGAGAGACGCTTCGGCCTCGGGTGCCGACATCGCGGGCGCCCTGGACAGGTAAGTGTCCATGTTTTAAAAGTCAGCAGCTGCAGTATTTGTAGCTGCTGACTTTTAAAATTTTTTCTTTCGGCGGCGCCCCGCTTTAAATATTGCCTATGACACCCATGCGGCATGGGTTCATTGAGGTTGACTGGAATGAGAGAATAACCTAAACATGGCCATGTCCATGCCATGTTTAGGGTATTTTCTCCTTCCAGTCTACCTCTATGACCCTTGGGCCTTGTTCACACCTATGCATTTTTATTGTTTTTTTGCATTTTGCAGATTTGCACTACAGTCTATTTAACATTGTTTCCAATGAAGCACACTCTGTAGTGCAAATATGCAAAAAGCACTAAAAATGCATAGGTGTGAATCAGGCCTAAAAGTGGGATAGTTCTACAATATTTAAAAATATACTATAGGCACCAAAATAACTTTAGCTTAATGAAGCAGTTTTGGTGTATGAATCATGCCCCTGCATTCCTACATGCTGTCTCACGGCTCAATTCTCTGCCATTTAGCAGTTAAATAACAGATTTTTTATTTTTTTTGTCTTTCGGCCTGACTGAGCCTAGTCATGCCTTGTGTCAGTCACTCACACTGCCTCCCTAAAATTTTGCTGTCAAGAGACATCCAATGTTTAGAATTCCTTTACTGTACATTGGGGTTGATTTTCTAAAACTAGAGTGCAAAATGTGGTGCATCTGTGCATAGTAACCAATCAGCTTCCAGGTGGTATTGTGAAAGCTGAACTGAACAAGCTGAAGTTGGAAGCTGATTGGCTACCGTGCACAGCTGCACCACCAGATTTTGCACTCTGTTTTGTGTTTACAATTTCTCATCTGATTCATGCACTGTAATTTGCCTGTAGGAGCCACCTCCTGTATGTCATGTGCTTAAGGTTCAATTTACAGAGCACTCAGAGGAGATTAAAAACCTCTACAGTGAGCAAATTCTTATGGGAAAATTAAACCCTTTTTTCATGGCTGTGTGAGCTGTCAGTCACATCCTGGGGACGAGGTTTAACTAGGGCTGCCTCACCTGCATCCATTCCATGGACAGAAACAAAAGTGATTAAACGCAAATGGCAGAGAAACTAAAGGTGTATGGTCTATACACAAACTGATTGAGCTAGTTTTGTTGTCGATTACTTGTAGTATCCCTTCTAGTAGCAAATTGATGTGTGTAAGCTGCATTTTATGGGTAGTTTTTGAATTTTATATTTAAACAGATGTGTATTTCTTTTTTTTTAACAAAAACAGTGGTGCTTTATTATTGTAATAGGTAATCAGAGTTACAGAATACCATTCAACAGAGTAGAATACATTACATACGTAGATTACATATTTGAGGATAGGGAAATTAATATGCAAAACCCACAAACAATACATAAGGTTAATAGTACCATTCTCAACAAGTACCGTCCACCCTCCACCCACCAAAACCCTTCCCTATTGGGATAAACAAACGTAGTGAACTGAATGTTTCTCTACGAGGCCATCCACGGAGCCCAAACTTTTTCAAATTTCCACGGACAGCCACAGTTTATATATGTCATTTTATACATGGGGATTACTGCCTCAATCTGTGCCTCCCAGGCTGAAAAGGATGGAGGGGAAGAATCTATCCATTTCATAAGTATTTCTTTTTTGGCATAGAAAAGAAGGAAGGAAATCAGTAATTTAAGATGATATGGCCTCTGCTCATCATCATGTATCCCCAACAACGCCATGGCCGGCAAGAGCGGAATAGAGGTCTGCAATCTGGAGTTGATTTCACCTACAATCTTAGTCCAAAATAGTGCAACAACTGGGCACTCCCAGAACATATGTATAAATGTGCCTATATGGACTTTGCATTTAGGACACATGGGGTCTCTCTCAGGAAATATACGATGGAGTCTCTGCGGGGTATAGTAGACCCTGTGTATAAATTTAACTTGAATCAATTTGTCCTTGGATGCTATCACTAATTTCGGGCCATACTCTAGACAGTCCTCCCATCCCTCCCTATCCAGTGACGGGATATCAGCCCGCCATCTTTCCCATAAATCATTAATCTTAGGGGAATCTCTTCCCAGCAACGCATTATATATTGAGGATAGGGGTTTAGACAAGTCTCCAGGGGATAGGAGATCTTCGATGGGGTCCGTCTGTAACAGGGGAGTTTGCGGGAATTGAGCCCTGGCCGCATGTCTCAGCTGTAGGTACCGGAACCCCATCCATCGGGGCAGTCCAAATTTAGCCGTAAGCTCATGCAGGGAGAGCAGTTGACCCCCAGACATTACGTGTTCCAACAAGGTTACACCATATCTAGCCCACACCTGTGGGTCCGGTATCATACGGAAGTGTTTAAGTCGTGGGTTCCCCCATAGGGGATGAGCTGGAGACAATTGGCCAGGCCCCAAGTATCTGCGCCTAGCCGCTTCCCATACTCTCCAAGTTGCTCTAGTAGGCCCAGGGATCTCACAATATGCCTTGGGTCCTCTATAGGGAAAATTCCGAAGGTCCGTCAGGGAACCCAGAATATTCGCCTCGAGACAGGTTGCCACATTGGATCTAGAACCCTGGAACCACCAGTGTACCGTCACCAACATGGCTGCCCAGAAATATAACTGGAAATCTGGGAGGGCAAGTCCGCCCAAATCTGCAGGTAAGCATAACGTAGTACGTGCCAACCTAGGGTTTCTCCCCGACCAAATAAAGGAACCCACTATACGGTCAATCTCCCTAAAAAACGAGGCGGGGACCCAGACCGGGCAATTCCTAAACAGATAGTTAAATTTGGGCAGTATCATCATTTTAAGGAGACTAATGCGACCCAGAAGATTCAGAGGAAGATTCTCCCAGGCAGCACATTTTGAACGTAGGGTGTTCAGGACAGGGGTCAGGTTTTTTACAATAAAATCAGAGAGATTCCTAGTGATCACAACTCCAAGATATTTAAATTCCCCAACCCTTTGTAGTGGGGAGGAGAGGGGTCCAGAGTTAACCTCATCATCTATAAAAAATAGGACTGATTTGGTCCAATTTATCTTAACTCCCGAGAGTCCACCAAAACTGTCAAAAATACGCAGGGCAGCCTGAAGAGAGGGTCCAGCATCATTAAGGTACAATAATGCGTCGTCGGCATAGAGGGAGAGGCGCTCTTCCATCATACCCACCCGCAGGCCCAGAACGTCCGGAGCACTCCTAATGGCAATTGCCAGAGGCTCCAGCACCAGGGCGAACAGGCTGGGGGAGAGCGGGCATCCTTGCCTCGTACCGCGAAACAGATCAAAGGAGTCTGAGACCCAATTGTTGGTGCGAACCCGTGCCCGGGGGGATCGGTACAGCAATCGTACTCCGTGAATAAATTTAGGACCGAATCCGAATCTACGCAAGGTTTCCCATAAAAACTTCCACTCAACAGAGTCTAAAGCCTTCTCGGCATCCAAAGAGGCAATAGCCCTGGACCCCGTGTTGTCATGCGATGTTGTTAAGTTAAGGAATAGGCGCCTAATATTAATATCTGTGCCCTTGCCTGGCATAAATCCCGTCTGGTCTATACCCACTAGGTCTTCTATTACATGGGATAGTCGGGTGGCCAAGACCTTAGCAAAGATCTTGGCATCAACATTTAGCAACGAGATGGGCCTGTACGATACACAATCAAGAGGGTCTTTTCCTGGTTTAGGAACCAGTACAATAACCGCCTCATTCATTGAGTCAGGTAGGGCTGACATATTTGCAAATTTAGAAAGCAGTGAAGTCAACTTAGGGGCCAGTAGTTCAGAAAAATTGGAGTAAAATTCAGATGGTAACCCATCTGCACCTGGGGCCTTCCCTCCCTTGAGATGTCCCATGGCAACCTGTATCTCCTCAAGTGTGATGTCAGCCTCCAGCCCCTCCCTTGCTTCCTCAGACAACACAGGGATAGTCAGGGAGTCAAAAAAAGAGGACATGGATGAGTCCGATGCAACATCTCTAGAGGAGTAAACCTCCTGAAAGTATTCTCGGAAACGGTTATTAATATTAGCAGGGGCAGTAAGGATCTGGTCAGTATTGTCTCTAATGGAGCCTATGGGGGTTGAAGGTATGTTTCCCTTAGCCAGCCACGCAAGAAGCTTCCCATTTTTACCACCATGCTCGAACACGTGTTGAGCGGAGTATAACAAAGCCTTGTCTGTCTGGGCCATCCTAGTGGTGGATAGGTCACGCAGGGCCTTTTTCCACGCCCTATACCGGTTCTCCCCAGGAGCAGAAACGTATTCAGCCTCCAACCTGCCTGCCAGTGCCTCCAGCTCATCTATGGAGCGAGTAGAGTCACGCTTGAGCCGAGTAATACTATGCCCATACTCCCCTCGTATCCAAGCTTTAAATGAGTCCCATACAACAGGAGGGGCAGCTGATTCAGCATTGTCCGTCCAGAAGTTGCAGATAGAGGCCGTTAGGGGTTCCAACAGTCTCTCATCATTAGCCCAAAACCTGGATAAACGCCACAGGCGAGTCCCTGGTGGAGCAGACAGCGTCAGTGTCAAGCACAATGGTGCGTGATCTGAAATTCCCCTGGGAAGCACAGATAGGTCATGTACATATTGTAATGCAGGGCCTGAAGCATAGACAAGATCAATTCTAGATAGCGTTTTGTGTGAGGCTGAATGGCAAGTGAAAACTTTCAGTGTCGGGTACAAGTGCCTCCAGACGTCAGTGAGGGCAAAAGTTTCCGCCCACTGCCTGAGGTCCGGGGTGTCCCGAGCCGAGGATTGCAGCCGATCAAGTTCCACCAGAGGAACCATGTTAAAGTCCCCCATGAGGTATACCAATGCGGTATCAAATTGCACCGCTATTTGCATGATCTCGTGAAGGACCCTGCCAGATGCTGGCGGAGGAACATAAAGCCCAACTAGTACCACATTCTTATCAAATATATTAGCATGTATAACAACAAATCTCCCTTCTTTATCTGTTTTGACCTCAATCAGCCTAAACGGTAGTGTCTTGTGGACCAGGATGCTAACCCCTCGGGCATAGGTGGAAAAGGTGGAATGATAATTAAGGCCCACCCAGGCTTTCCTAAGGCATACCGTTTTGTTTTGCGGCAGATGTGTCTCCTGGAGAATACAGATCTGCGGGTTGTGGGAGCGAAGGAAACGAAACACCAGGGAACGCTTAACAGCAGTATTAAGCCCTCGAACGTTCCATGAAATTACCTTTATCTCAGCCATGGAGTATGAGGTATAGTGGAAATGCAGTTATGTAACATACCAGATAGGTAGCATCCCAGTCCAGCCAAACATATATTGTTCTACATAGCACTGTGTAAATGGTTCTGTTCAAACATGCGTCATATCTAAAGCACCTGAAACAATAAAATAGTGTTAACAAAAACAAACCCAGCATTAAACCCCGCCCCCCCACCCCGCATCCCCCACCCCAACCTAGGAATGCCTTGTTCCCCTAACATCAATAAATAAAAATAAAACCCCAAGTTCAGGGAGCGTGAACCAGTGGGTGTAGACCCTTAGTGGAGAGGATTGTCCACGTAAGGTGACGAGAGACTCCGCCGCCATTAGGAATCAGGAGAAAAAATAGCGTTCCAACCAACAGAGGTTATTTCCGACCGTCTCATTTCGGACCACTGTGGGTGAGTACTGAATGAATAGGGTTGAAGGGAAATAGAAAGGGACTTTAAATGAACACATGGTCTGGTAAGGCACCATTGTTCCATCCCTCGGGACTTTATATGAAACTGTAGCCTGGTAAGGCTGCAAGTTTCCATCCCTGTCATGCATCAAAAGGGGAAAACGAGAGGGAAGTGGGACTTTATATGAAATACATCTTACTTCCAATTAACAGTACCACATTACCAAGTTTACATTCAATACCCTCACTAGGATCAACAAGACCATGGGTTTTGCAAGTTTTACGGTGTACTATTGTTTTTACATATGACCACATTGGTGAACTCTGGAAGGATGATTAATTGCCACTCTACATGATACTGCTCTTATGAATTTATACCATGTATCAATGTATATTATTACTGATGTAATCAAATGCTATGGATGTTTATTTTAGATGGCAATTAATAAAACGTTTTACTTTTTCACCTAATTACCTCTCTGCATGACTGTGGGTGAGTAGATGTGTGGATTAAACTAGCAACACATGAAGAATAGAAAAAATAAAAAATAAAAAATAGAAGATAAAATAAAGTATGTTCTCTGCTTAGGATAAATGAGGAGGATCATCCTGTAGCTCGGAAGACAGGGTGTGCCATACTCTAGGCAATCAATCTGGCAAAAGTGCTTTTCTCCCTGTAATGCAGTTAGCAACTGATTGTCTCCCAGAGTGGAATTACAGCCTAGGCAGTCATAATGAAAGGTGTATATCACTTGCAAGTGAAAGTAAAGGGAGAAGTGAACCTGCAATACATGTAATGGTCACTAGAGTCCGCCAGTGACCCTCCTTCAGGAATTACTGAAATCTGAGCTTCCAAGAGAGCCAAACAAGTCATTGCTGCAGCATGTCAGTAAACATAGGTAATCTTCATCTCTAAAAATCCCAACATCTCAGGAACATCTTGCAAAGGACAAAAAAGGTTATCCCACAGTAGATTCAAACAGTGGCAAGCTTGAGAGTAGATATCACCTGGCATAGCCAGGGGCACAACACTTATACTGTATACTGACAGGGAATACAAAAGGCACAACGGGTGCAAGATTAAATCCCCTATTGAAATTTGAACAATCAGCGGCCAATATTCAGAGCAGAAGTACAGAAGAGCATGTTGCAGCGTTTAACGGTTGGGGGGCAATGATTCCAGCCATGCGTTAGCATCCCTGGGGGAGGTAAAAAATCTGGTAGTTTCCCCGTCTTGAACCCTCAATCGCGCTGGAAACAGAACACTGTATCGAATGCCCTTAAGACGCATGGCTGCCTTCACCTGGTCAAAGGAGCGTCTGAGCTTTTGAGTTTCGACAGAGTAGTCAGGGAAGATAAGTAGCTTGTTATTTTGATGGCGTATTTCTCCCTGTACTCTAGCAGCCCGAAGCACTTCATCCCTGTCACGGAAGTTCAGAAACTTTAGGATAAATGTGCGTGGCGGTGCTCCGGGGGGGCCCGGCTTGGGAGGGATCCGGTGAGCCCGCTCCACCGCATAGAAAGGCGAAAATTGAGCCCCTGGTAGGAGGGAACGTAGCAGGCCTTCAATAAACTCCGTCGGACATTTCCCCTCAGCTCATTCCGCCAGACCTACAATACGGAGGTTGTTCCTCCTATTACGGTTTTCCGCATCTTCGGATTTATATTCCAGTGCTCTAATTTTGGTTTGCAGGGCCCTTAAGTCTGTTCCATGAGACTCTACAGTGTCCTCCACTTGCCCCAGACGCTGTTCGGCAACAGAAAGTCTGCCCCTTATTTTGTCCATGTCCAGCCTTATTAGACCAACATCTAATTGCACAGCATCTACCTTGGAGGTAAGGGTAGTAAGGGAGGCTTGGCAATTTCCTATAGCAGCCAGGACATCAGCCAGGTCTGGCTGTGTAGAGGGGGACTGCTCTGGCTGCTCTGTCTGGGACGCCATGTTGTTACTAGCTCGCCTCCCGGGCCCCACGCGGCCTACACAGGCCGCCTCTGTCTCCACCGGTTCGGGGGGAAATTTCAACTTCTTACCCCTTCCTCTGGCTGGCCGGGATGATCGGCGGTGCATGTGAAGAAGTCCGTCGGCTTAAAGACCCGCTGCTAATGCTGCTTTAAGAATCTTCCACAAGTGAGTTACAGGGTGGAGGTGATCCTGGGTGCAGCAAGATGGCCGCTGCTCCAGAGACCAGGTCGGGGCCCCAGATCCTCCAACCCGCTACCACAGGGTGTAGGAATGCTGTGGCGGTGCCCACAGGTAATCCGTTGGCCAGGGCAGGTAGCCAGGGGTCTCTGGGGAGCAAGATGTGGCAGGGAAATGTTCAGGAGCTGCCGCCGGGTGTAGCAAGATGGCCGCCGCTCCAGGCAGCAGGTCGGGCCTCAGACCCTCCAGCCAGCTGCTACAGGGCTCAAAATTGCTGTGGTAGCGTCCACAGGTGGTCCGGTGGCCAGGGCAGCTAATCAGGGGTCTCTGGGGAGCAGGATGCGGCCAGAAATCGTGATGGAGCCGCCGCCGGGTGCAGCAAGATGGCCGCCGCTCCACGGACTAGGCCGAAGCCGCGGTCTGTCCTACAGGCAGTCCCCGGGCGGGGAGATCCGACGATCGCGGCCGCGGATGGCGCTCCAAAGGGCTGGATTAGGTCGATGGCCAGGCCGGGAACAAAGCAGGCTTGCTGATCACTGCAGAGAGGTTAGGATGGCCTGGATTATAGCAGGATTGTGTTGTAGGAGTATTGGCAAGCGGAGCTCTCACTAAACACGTCCTACCCCATCACTCTCCAGGCCACGCCCCCACAGATGTGTATTTCACATCAGTGAGTACCTTGCACTTTTAAGTAGTGAATTGATGTGCGTAACCTGCATCTGTTTGTATTGGATGTTGATAACTTTGTTTTAAGTATAATAAAAATACAACTTATTAAGACATTTTGTATGCTTTTTTTTTTTTTTACTTGAGACAAGTTGATAGTCTGAATTTACTCTTCTGCCAATGTGTTTTGGTGTGTGCATTGAACAAAGGGGATGTGTGTGCGCAATGCCCAAGCATATATTCCATTTTGCTCCCTGCATAAGATTACTACTGACTTAAACATAGGTTTTTATAATACTCGTCGTAGGTGAGGTCAGTGTATGTCAGTTAGCCAGGTCAGTGTAATGTATGTATGTCAGGTAGGTAGGTAAGGTGAGGTCAGTGTATGTATGTCGGGTAGGTGAGGTCAGTGTAATGGTCAGTGTGTCAGTTAGGTGAGTTTAGTGCCTATCATTGATGGGCAGCACTGGTAAGCCAGGCAGCAACCAGCAAGTTAGCTTACCCCCCACCACACAACCCCACCACCCAGCCAAAAACACCCGCGACATGACAACCCCGGATCCCCCCATGGTGCCACCATCGGCCTTCGGGCTGAAGCCCCTGGTCTTTTTGACACCTAGCAACGCCCCTGGTTCTGAGCCCTTAATAAAGGAATTTTTGTTTGAATTATACTTGCCTATGTGTGTTTTACTTCAAAAAGGACAGTTTGTTTGGGAGGATTCAGGTACATTTCACAAATACAATGTGAAATTAACAAGGGACATCAACACCAAACAATCTCCTTGAGATTAAATAATAAAAGATATCAATGGTGTTGTGGTAACTTGACACACAAAACACACACAAAAATAGTCTGGAGTCAAACTAAAAACAACATTAAACAAAGATCAGCCTTGGAAAAAATACAAACATAAAATCGAAACCAAAAATGGCTTAAAATCCAAAAACAAAAAAAAACATTCTGTCAGATGTGACAAATAACAATATATTAAGGAAATCCCAATAAAAAAACAAAAAAAAAAGTTTGTGAGAAGTGTGTGTGAATATGAGCAGCAAAACTACTTAATTCTTGTCACATTATAAAGAAGAAGAGAATGCGCTGTATTAAACCATTTTTAACATTGCAGCGTGACGAAAGTGCTGTATCCATTGCGAACGCTAAGTTTACCAGACCGAGCTGTTCCGTCTCGGAATTTCTTCTGAGCATGCGTGGCACTTTGTGCGTCGGAACAGGCCACACACGGTCGGAATTGACGCGATCGGATTTTGTTGTCGTAAAATTTTATCTCCTGCTCTCAAACTTTGTGTGTCAGAAAATCCGATGGAAAATGTCCGATGGAGCCCACACACGGTCGGAATTTCCGACAACACGCTCCGATCGGACATTTTCCATCGGAAAATCCGACCGTGTGTACGGGGCATTAGAGTAGGAAGAGTTGTGATAAATCCCCTGAAAAGTGATCCTAACTACTGTCACCCTACTATGGGTGAGTTTGCAAATTTGTGATAAATAACCTAAAAAAGTGATCCAAACTAGTGTCCCCTTAAAATGAGTGATTTATATCCTAGGATTAATTATACATCCTAAAGTGTATAATTAATCCTAGGATATAAATCACTCATTTTAAGGTGACACTACTTCGGATCACTTTTTTAGGTTATTTATCACAAATTTGCAAACTCATCCATAGTAGGGTGACAGCAGTTAGGATCACTTTTCAGGGTATTTATAACAACTCTGCCTACTCTAAGGCCCCGTTCACACTGGGGCGGTGGGGGGCGTCGGCGGTACAACAGCGCTATTTTTAGCGCTGCTGTACCGTCGTTCTTGCAGCTGTATTCGGCCGCTAGCGGTGCGGTTTTAACCCCCACTGGCGGCCGAAAAAGGGTTAAAATACCTCGTACAGCGCGGCTATAGCCGCGGTATTGCCGCGGTATAGCCGCGCTGTCCCATTGATTTCAATGGACAGGAGCGGTGAATACACCGCTCCTTTACCGCTCCAAAGAAGCGGTTTGCAGGACTTTTTTCACCGTCCTGTCAGCGCACCGCTTCAGTGTGAAAGCCCTCAGGCTTTCACACTGAACAAACAGCAGAGGCTGTTTAGGGGCGGTTTGCAGGCGGTATTTTTAGCGCAATACCGCCTGCAAACCGCCCCAATGTGAAAGGGGTCTAAGGATCATCCTCCTCATAAGAGCTTATATAGGGAGGTTTGACCGAGTAGTAACTACTTATTGTACACACATCCCCTGGGAAGAGCGACCCAAATGTAATTCGCTCTTCATAGGTGGCATAAAGCAACGGGTTCAACCTGACACACAATTATTAAATACAATTTTACCACTTTGGAGGGTTCACTATTATGGCCCGTACACACGGTCGGACATTGATCGGACATTCCGACAACAAAATCCATGGATTTTTTCCGACGGATGTTGTCTCAAACTTGTCTTGCAAACATATGGTCACACAAAGTTGGCGGCAAATCTGATCGTTCTGAACTCGGTGACGTAAAACACGTACGTCGGGACTATAAACAGGGCAGTAGCCAATAGCTTTCATCTCTTAATTTATTCTGAGCATGCGTGGCACTTTGTGCGTCGGATTTGTGTACACACGATCGGAATTTCCGACAACGGATTTTGTTGTCGGAAAATTTTATAGCAAGCTCTCAAACTTTGTGTGTCGGAAATTCCGATGGAAAATGTGTGATGGAGCATACACACGGTCGGAATTTCCGACAACAAGGTCCTATCACACATTTTCCATCGGAAAATCCGACCGTGTGTACAGGGCATTACTTTGGATATAATCACCCAATAGGGAGTGTATTCTAACTAATAATCACAGTATCACAAGTTAAACTATAGTAGGACATAAATATATCTCTACCCACATTATTATCTACCCCAACACCAAACATACTTTACACAATCTAGATCCCTCTTACCAGGGATCTCCAGGGGAGGCAGCAGCCCAGTAATATTTCCTAAGCGCGGATTTAACAATCATATATAATAAATGTTGCCTTATTACCCGCTTCAGCCCCGGAAGATTTTACCCCCTTCCTGACCAGAGCACTTTTTGCAATTTGGCACTGCGTCGATTTAACTGACAATTGTGTGGACATGCGATGCTGCACCCAAACAAAATTGACGTCCTTTTTTCCCCCACAATTAGAGCTTTATTTTGGTGGTATTTGATCGCCTCTGCGGTTTTTATTTTTTGCGCTATAAACAAAAAAAGACCAACAATTTTGAAAAAAACACAATATTTTTTACTTTTTGCTATAATAAATATCCCCCAAAAATATATAAAAAAAACATTTTTTTTCCTCAGTTTAGGCCAATACGTATTCTTCTACATATTTTTGGTAAAAAATAATTGCAATAAGCGTATATTGATTGGTTTTCGCAAAAGTTATAGTGTCTACAAAATAAGGGATAGTTTTATGGCTTTTTTATTATTATTTTTTTTTTACTAGTAATGGCGGCGATCTGCGATTTTTATCGGGACTGCAAGATTATGGTGGACAAGTCGGACAATTCTGACACATTTTTGGGACCATTGGCATTTTTACAGCGATCAATGCTATAAAATTGCATTGATTACTGTAAAAATGCCACTGGCAGTGAAGGGGTTAACCACTAGGGGGCAGTGAAGGGGTTAAGTGTGTCCTAGTGTGTGTTCTAAGTGAAGGGGGTATGGGACTGTGCAGGGGAGATGACAGATCGCTGTTCATACTCTGTATGAACAGACGATCTGTCTGTTCTCCCCTCAGAGAACCGGAAACTGTGTGTTTACACCAGGGCCAGTACAAGGCGGATGCCCTGGGCGGGACCAATTAATGGAGGAAGAGGGGCGCAATAGAAGCGCCAGTGAACCGGTGTTGTAAAAATTCCTGCTACCTATGCAGAGTTTACAACACCGGCCGCGCGAAAATTGATAATTTTTAACATGTGCCGAGTGCGCTCCTGCACCCGGCACAAGCTTGAGACCAGCCCCGCCTCTCACTTCCCTATCAGGGTTTCTATGTCACATTGGAGGATCTACCCGTCAATCGCCGACAGCTGGAGCCTGACGGTAGATCGAGATGCATGCAGAGCAGCGCAGGAAGCATCTGTGATAAGTTCTCTCTCTCATGTCACGCTGCTCCCGGTGGCCCCTCCTCTCTTCTCGTCCTTCCCTATTTGCTTGTGACATCATCTGGGATGGACGAGAAGAGAGGAGGGGCCGCCGGGGATCACCGTGACATGAGAGAGAGAACTGATCACAGATGCTTCCAGCGCTGCTCTGCATGCAGGCTAGTAAACAATGTGCCCCTTAATGTGCTATGTGCCCTATGATGTGCCCTGATGTGCCCCATGATGTGCCCTGATGTGCCCCATGATGTGCCCTGATGTGCCCCATGATGTAACCTGGCGTGCCCTATAATGTGCCCTGACGTGCCCCATGATGTGCCCTGATGTGCCCCATGATGTGCCCTGATGTGTCCCATAATGTGCCCTGATGTGTCCCATAATGTGCCCTGACGTGCCCCATAATGCGCCCTGATATGCCCCATGATGTGCCCTGACGTGCCCCATGATGTGCCCCATGATGTGCCCTGATGTGCCCCATAATGTGCCATGTGCCCCATCATGTGCCATTATGTGCCCTAAGGTGCCATATGCCCCCGTGCCCTGATGTGCTCCGTGCCCTGATGTGCTCCGTGCCCTGATGTGCCCCGTGCCCTGATGTGCCATGTGCCCTGATGTGCCATGTGCCCTAATGTGCTCCTTACCCTGATGTGCCCCATGCCCTGATGTGCTCCGTGCCCTGATGTGCTCCATGCCCTGATGTGCTCCGTGCCCTGATGTGCTTTGTGCCCCGTGCCCTGATGTGCTATGTGCCCTGATGTGCCCTGTACCCTGATGTGCTGTGCCCTGTACCATGATGTGTTGTGCCCTGATGTGCCTGTGCTCTGTACCCTGATGTGCTGTGTCCTAATGTGCCCCGTGCCCTAATGTGCTATGTGCCCGGATGTGCCCTAATGTGCTATGTGCCCTGATGTCGTATGTGCCCCGATGTGCCTTGTGACCTGATGTGCTGGGCTCTGTACCCTGATGTGCTGTGCCCTGATGTGGCCTGGTGTGCTGTACCCTGATGTGCGGGGCTCTGTACCCTGATGTACTGTGACCTGTGTCCTGATGTGCTGTGCCCTGATGTGTCCTGATGTGCAGTGCCCTGATGTGCTGTGCCCTGATGTACTGTGACCTGTGCCCTGATGTGCTGTGCCCTGATGTGCCCTGATGTGCAGTGCCCTAATGTGCTGTGCCCTGATGTACTGTGACCTGTGCCCTGATGTGCTATGTGCCCTGATGTGCCCTGTACCCTGATGTGCTGTGCCCTGTACCATGATGTGTTGTGCCCTGATGTGCTCTGTACCCTGATGTGCTGTGTCCTGATGTGCCCAGTGCCCTGATATGCTATATGCCCGGATGTGCCCTAATGTGCTATGTGCCCTGATGTCGTATGTGCCCCGATGTGCCTTGTGCCCCGATGTGCTGTGCCTTCATGTCGTGTGCCCCGATGTACTGTGACCTGATGTGCTGGGCTCTGTACCCTGATGTGCTGTGCCCTGATGTGGCCTGGTGTGCTGTACCCTGATGTGCGGGGCTCTGTACCCTGATGTACTGTGACCTGTGTCCTGATGTGCTGTGCCCTGATGTGCCCTGATGTGCAGTGCCCTGATGTGCTGTGCCCTGATGTACTGTGACCTGTACCCTGATGTGCTGTGCCCTGTGCCCTGATGTGCCCTGATGTGCAGTGCCCTGATGTGCTGTGCCCTGATGTACTGTGACCTGTGCCCTGATGTGCTGTGTCCTGTCGCTCCGATTAGAACGGTGTCATTGTACTGAATGGGGCGTGACAAGTTTTCCCAGTGTGAACCGCGCCTAAGTCACTGATCGCCGCCAATACTAATATTTGACAAATTCCCAGTATAGATCCCATCGTCTGTAGGCGTTGTAGCTTTCACAGCGGCGCGGGGGGCGCAGTTTTCCATCTTTGCCCTGGACACCAAATGACCTTGTCCTGCCACTGGTTTACACCCACAGATCCTGGTTCTCGGTGTGCCCCGAGCGATCGCGGGAGCCCGGCGGTGATCACGACCTCCAGGCACTCGCATCAGCTCCGTGGGCGAGCAGGAGGCGCACGCACGTGTCCTCTAGAGGCCGTCTATGTTACTGACGTAACATGATGGCGATTCGCGCAGCCGAGCCATGTTGTCGCAGTACAACTGGGCGGCTGGTCGGCAAGCGGTTACTCAGCTCTTTTTTTTAAGTGGTGGGGGGGGGGGGGTAAAAAACAGCACCAACCTGCTATCTGCCCTGTGGCAGGGAAAGTTCACACACATGCTCTCCCTGGTACATGTCCTCAACCTGAGGATGCATATACAGTGTAAAAAAAGGAAAAAAAAAAAGCAAAACGCGGCAAAAACGCGGTAAAAACGCGGTACTTGCGTTTTGGATGTGGGTCCATTGAATTCTATTACATGCAAAATGCTGCATTTTGCGGGAAAAAAAAGTCCCTGACCCTTTCCAAAAACGCAGAGGCACAAAAATGCATTGATGTGAACATGTTCCATAGGAACCCATGTTAAAAAATTCCCGTGCATTTCTGCAAAATGCAAAATGCATCAAAAAACGCGCTAGTGTGAATCGAGCCTTACACAGACACACACAGGCATGTGAAGGGAGGGGGTCAAGTCCCTCACCCAAGCAGGCTGCTCATCTAAATAATTCTCACACAGGATGACCATCAAACATCAGTAGCAAAACGTATTTTACAAATCAGCCATACTTAGCGATACCTTTCGGTCTTAATTCAGGTAACATTGTCGGATTTACTACAGACAACACAACATGCATTCAGCATATCTTCATAAAAGTAACATGTCCTCAACATTAGCTAACTACAACATACTGAATACTGACCAGCAAACATAAAATCCATTAACCACTTCAGCCCTGGAAGGTTTCATCCCCTTCATGACCAGGCCACTACATACATGTATTCTTCTACATACAGTATCTCACAAAAGTGAGTAAACCCCTCACATTTTTGTAAAAATATTTTATCATATCTTTTAATGTGACAACACTAAAGAAATGACACTTTGCTACAATGTAAAGTAGTGAGTGTACAGCTGGTTTAACAGTGTAAACACATAGCCATTAATGTATAAACCGCTGGCAACAAAAGTGAGTTTTCCCCCTATGCGAAAATGTCCAAATTGGGCCCAATTAGCCATTTTCCCTCCCCAGTGTCATGTGACTCGTTAGTGTTACAAGGTCTCAGGTGTGAATGGGGAGCAGGTGTGTTAAATTTGGTGTTATCACTCTCACTCTCTCATACTGGTCACTGGAAGTTCAACATGGCACCTCATGGCAAAGAACTCTCTGAGGATCTGAGAAAAAGAATTGTTGCTCTACATAAACATGGCCTAGGCTATAAGAAGATTGCCAATACCCTGAAACTGAGCTGCAGCATGGTGGCCAACACCATACAGCAGTTTGATGGGTCAGGTTCCACCCAGAACAGGCCTTGCCATGGTCGACCAAAGAAATGGAGTGCACATGCTCAGTGTCATATCCAAAGGTTGTCTTTGGAAAATATACGTATGAGTACTGCCAGCATTGCTGAAGAGGTTGAAGGGGTGGAGGTCAGCCATTCAGTGCTCAGACCATATGCCGCACCCTGCATCAAATTGGTCTGCACGGCTGTCGTTCCAGAAGAAAGTCTCTTCTAAAGATAATGCACGAGAAAGCCGGCAAACAGTTTGCTGAAGACAAGCAGACTAAGGACATGGATTACTGGAACAATGTTCTGTGGTCTGATGAGACCAAGATAAACTTATGTGTTTCAGATGGTGTCAAGCGTGTGTGGCGGCAACCAGGTGAGGAGTGCAAAGACAAGAGTGTCTTGCCTACAGTCAAACATAGTGGTGGGAGTGTCATGGTCTTGGGCTGCATGATTGCTGTCGACACTGGGGAGCTACAGTTAATTGAGGGAACCATAAATGCCAACATGTACTGTGACATACTGAAGCAGAGCATGATCCCCTCCCTTTGGAGACAGCCGCAGGGCAGAATTCCAACATGATAATGACCCCAAAAACACCTCCAAGACGACCACTGCCTTGCTAAAGAAGCTAAGGGTAAAGGTGAAGGACAAGGCAAGCGTATCTCCAGACATAAACCCTATTGAGCATCTGTGATGCAGCCTCAAATGAAAGGTGGAGGAGCGCAAGGTCTCTAACATCCACCAGCTCCATGATGTCGTCATGGAGGAGTGGAAGAGCACTCCAATGGCAACGTGTGAAGCTCTGGGAACATTATGCCCAAGAGGGTTAAGGCAGTGCTGGAAAATAATGATGGCCAGACAAAATATTGACACTTTGGGCCCAATTTGGACATTTTCACTTAGGGGTGTACTCATCTTGGTTGCCAGCGGTTTAGACATTAATGGCTGTGTGTTGAGTTATTTTGAGAGGACAACAAATTTACACTGTTATACAAGCTGTACACACTACTTTATATGATAGCAAAGTGTTATTTCTTCAGTGTTGTCACATGAAATGATATAATAAAATATTTACAAAAATGTGAGGGGTGTACTCACTTTTGTGAGATACTGTATCTTATGTTAGTGCAGTAAAAATCTGAGCGTCAAGCGCATCGTTTTCAAAATTAAAAAAAGTCTTATTGAAATTTCTACAGTCCAGAGACCAAGGCTTTTACTATCATAAATTGTGTCTTCCTGAAGATACAACCTTTCCAATTGTATATCAGTCTCTCTCCCAATTTTTTAAACTAAAACCAAAATCACAAGCCGGTGTCCAATCGTGGGCATCAAAACAAAAATGGGCTTGCATCTGATCATCTCAATTAAATCAGCTAAGTATCTGATACATTTTCTACACTTTCTGAAAGTACTATGGCTTACAATACAAGAACATAACATTAAACCCAGCACAAACAGTATAGCATAATTCTGCATCATATTTGTATCTATTGTTTACACAAAGCAAACACCCCACTTCTGGTACAAAGTGTTTTGTCCCATTATTGGGGCTGTGTTTGATATGTGCAAAGAGAGCTCACACAAATACTTAAAAGTATAACATTTATTAAAAGTAATGACAGATACAGATAAAGATAAAGAAAATATAACATGGGTCTCTCCATAACGGCGTGGTCAGACAATCAGCCCAGAAACTTGCATGTTACATGATAAAGCTCTGGATGAGACAAAGGCCTTATAGGATTTGGCTGTGGTAATATAGAACTTGAATGTAAGGAAAAGATCACCCCCTGGCAACTCCCCTTGTAAGTAACAATATTACCTTCTAAGGAGGCACATTCCTAAAGGAGAGGGGCTGACTTGTCCATAGAGTCAGCTTACAATCACATTCCAATGACTAGAATAACCAAGATATTAGAAGATGTATTGAATATTTGTGAGGCCAACCTTAATAAGGCATATGAAATATGCAGTATCCCTATCACTGGTTTACAGGATCTTTCTTAGGCAGGCCAGAAGAGTGTGTAGCCATTTTAGGCAGTCATACCCAGCTAATGTGTGGCTGGGTGAAATTCAGTGGAACTCAGTTTGCCTGTACACCGCCTGATGTGTGACATGCCCCCCTGGTGGAACTCTACGTTGGCCATGCTGCATTGGCTGCAAAGGCATCATAAATGAGTACTTGTGCAAGTATGGTATGAGCATAGGCTTTGGGAAGCTGGGGTTCCCAGGTCTCCAAGATAAAATGGATGGAATTATTTTTAGCCAATCCCTTTGAAAATACATTTGTTATTCATATTTCTGGATGAAAGAAGCAGAATCTCTGCTTCTAAATATGGCTCCTATAAAAAAGGGTGAGATTCTGTTCAACATGTAATGTGCAATCTGTAAAATCTGTGTTTAAAACGGGGCTGCTAGAAAATTTAGTTGTGCTAGGTGGTAACTAGCCTGGCTAATTTGTAGTCTTTGATCCACTGATTTCTGTCCTAAGCCTGAGTCTAGTGTGCTGTCTCTCTCATCTGTCATTAGGTGGCACTGCTGCCTTTGGCATTAGGACGATGGATTACAGTGAATTCAGGTTATAAGTAGATATGTTGTCTCAGCCAATCAGGAGAAGTTTTCTTCAGCCCCTAAGCATGCTGGGATAGCCTATTTATTCGGAAGGAGTCAGGTGATCGGGGTTCTTTCCACCTGGGTGGCTGCTTGAGTGGATGTGTGTCGTATAGATCCTGGCTGCTAGGCCTGAAGCCTGAGGCCTATCTGGGAGCTCCTGGCTGCTAGGTCTGCCTGAGGCCTATCCAGGAAGTAGCAGCAGCAGAGGGTTAGGCTTGAGGCCTAACCACGTATGTAGAGGCTCAGCCCGAGGGGAGCCTCATCGCTGCCAGAGGTAAAGGAGAAGCAGTTGCCACGAAGGGATGACAGCTCCTGTTACTGGAGGCAAGTGCAGAAGGGATGGAGTTCTGAAGGAGTACCAGAGCAGACATTTCACTAGCCAGGGACGTTGAAGTAAGTTGGAAAGCTTCAGTAGAGACTCCTCCAGAATTACAGTGGGTAAGTAAAGCTTGAAGATAAGTACAGCGAGTTAGCTGTGAGTCGAGCCTGAGGTATCCAGTGGGTAGCGTGGGTGCAGCTTGAGGAATACAGCGGTTAGCTGTGAGACAAGCTCAGGGGATCCAGCAGGTAGCTGGGAGTCCAAAAAGTCTAGTGAGAGACTGTGAGCTAAGCCTGAAGACTACAGCAGTTGGTTGTCAGTGAAGCTTTAGAAGTCCAGCAGGTTCTATAGTTGGGGGAAAGCTTAAAAGTCTACAGTGGGATACTGTGAGTGAAATGTTGCTACAAAATACAGATTGCTGGATTCTTAAAGGCCCTTTTTATGTATCGCTGTCTGCCTAGTTATATTTTTGTCTGCGGAGTCTGCCAATTTGCTATTGCATTTGCCTAAGGGGGTCCTGTGCCCTAACCCTCTCTCCCCTGTTCTTGTTAAGAGAAATAAAACTCTTTGTTCATTTTTAAAAGTGACTGGTGCCCATCATTCCATCTTGCATTACACCCACTATGCCCAGTAAGTAGCACCCTGAGGGGGAATATCAGCTCTCCCTGACTCTGGAGGTCACCATCAGGCCTCTAGAGGTCGGGGAGACCGCTACAGTAGTTTTAGATAATATTTCTGGCTGAAAAAAGGCCTAATCTCTTCCTCAAAATTATTCTTCCATTAAAAAGGATATCTGTACAATATTTATATTATAATTGGCTGTGCAACCCAGAGATTCTTTTTTAGAAGAAGGGCCATTGGTTCAGAATATGGACAATCATGAATAGAGCTTCATCTCCGGGTTTCACTCCCAATACAAGGAGCTGGAAGACATCTTTAATGCCCGTATGGACAAAGTGTTGCATACGGTTCTTCCATGTAGGCCTAAGTTTATCTATAGAAGGTCCCAGAGCATTGCAGACAAAATAGTGCGGAAGGTGTTGGACCCTCCCTCTAGGCCCCCCACTTTTTGGGATAGAAAAGGTTTTTTTAGTCGCAGGAGGTGTTGCGCATGTAGGGAAGTCGATAGACCAATGAGGGCTTTGGAAAGTTTCATATCCACATCAAACAACAAAGAATTTGCCATCAATGAGTTTATTACTTGTAATACTCCCTTTGTGGTATATGCTCTGCAATGTCCATGTGGGCTCATTTATATAGGACGCACCAAGAGGCTTTTAAGAGTCAGGATTGCAGAGCATATAACAAATATAAAAATAGGCTTTAAAGACCACAATATTTCGCTCCACTTCAAATTAAAGCATAATCAGGATCCATCAGGCCTCAAATTTTGGGGCGTGGACCACTTAAAACCAAAATGGAGGGGCTCAAACCTTGTTCGCGATCTATCAAGGCGAGAGACCCAATGGATCTTTTTGGCAGACACATTATCGCCGAAAGGTTTGAACGTGGATCTAGACATTAACTGCTTCATAAGCGACTACTGACCTTTTGAATTTATTATCTTATGTGAATCACTCTTTATATGAATCGCTCTTTATGTGAATCATTTTCTATGTGAATTATTTATCACATGAATTATTTTTCTATATGGAGCAATTTTATATGGATATTTTTATATTGTTTTTTACTGGTTCTGCTCTATTTCTCCTTTGTGAATATATGCTGCTTCCTCTTATCTATATTGGAAAATCTATATTTATTTAGAGTTTGAACATTTGCTGTTTCTAGCTTTGTGGAGGTATGCTTTATGCAGCTGTTTTAGTTATTTCTGTGACCGTAACTAATGTATTGGATTTTAAGATTAATTGTTTCACTGCAGCAATGAGTATTAATTATCTTGTGAAACAATATTTTTTTAATAGGCTTTTTATTGAAAATATGATTATGACAATAATTTTATTCCCTGTATAATAGTATGTTTTGTACCGAGTAATGTATGAATGACGCGATTGTATTGAATTAGGGATGTTTTATATGCAACAATCTGTTTAATATATGTTAATGAAGTTGGCGCTGATATTCAGCAGACCGCATATGTTGTATTTTACAGTGTTGCACATGTGTGTTTAATATGCGGTATTTTGCACATGTATATAAGTTTTAGCCCCATGATGAATAATATAACTTAATATGTAATGGCTATGTATACACCCAGATTCTAGCCTATTTGACTAGTGGGTGTATGGATCTACATAGTTTGTTTTATGCTATAATAAGTGCAGTATGGCGAAATGTCCCTCTTCCCCTCCTGTATTAAGCTGCCTTTGTTTACCTCGGCGGACGGCGTGCACCAGCCGTCACGTCGTTTACACTGTGATTGGCTGAGGAGGTGGAGGTAGTACAATTTAAGCCCGTGTGTTTGTCGTGTAGCCACGCCCTCTGTCGAAGTCAGGATATGACAAAACGCGTCAGAGCGTGGCTTACACGATGCTGGAAGTGACATTTGCGCTCCACCGAGAACCAGGAAGTGGATAGCGGCTCCTGGACAGCTGAGACGGTGGCTTATCTACTGCGGTGAAGTAAACGCCTCTTGATGTGGTTAGTTGATTGCAATGACAATGTACAAACCTATATTGAAGGGGGTTTTTTTATGTGTGATGTGACGGGATGTATTCTCAATAAACAGGATTACGCTATGTACGCTTTTCTTTTGTTGTTGATTTAATTTTTTTCATGTTGTTGGCCGCATGCACATTTATATCTGTTCAACACTAGCGCTGTTTAGTGAGATATTATAGTCTTTATGTTTGATTATGCTATATCACTTTTATTATGTTTTATGTTTAAATTTTAAACAGCTGCTCTTTTATCCTTTGTCTTTTTCCATGCCTCTTTGTACTTAACAAATTGGACGGTCATACTGTATTTATTTGTTCCAATTGTTGTTTGCTGTTGAGGCTGCACCTTGTCCTGGCGCTGAGTGGTGTGATTGAGGGCCTGCATTAACACCGTGTTGTCCGTTATATTTTTTTCTTTTTTTCTCGGCAGCCATGGATGCGTTACAGTTTCTAAACAGCAGAACAATTGATATCAATACTATTTTTGCAGTCAATGAGCAGACTACTGCACAATCTAATATCAATGGGGTGCTTACTGCTTTAGGGAATGTACTAGAAAAACAGGTCTGTACCTGGTGGGACATTTGTACGTTTGAGCAGTATATTAAAGAAAAGATCATAGTTAGGAGTTTGAGATGGGATGTAGTCCCCCAAGATGGTCTTGATGATCCAGAGTCTATGCAAGAGTGGTATGATTTTTTTACCAATATGGGATTTAAGTTGCAGGACCTGGTTCTTGCACGTAAACGCAAGAAAATGGCTATCTTGGAGAGCAAAATTAACTAATTCCGCTTGCAATTGGACCCTGTAAAGGACTCGCAGCAAGTAGTGGATTTCAATACCCGTATAAAAAAGAAGCTTGAAAAGATTGACAGGGATACACAGAAAAAGAAGGCGAAGAAGTTCCATAGGGACCTGAGTGATTTTAGCTCAGGTTTGGTGTATCTCTGGCAACAGTCTAAAACCCCAACAAACACTACAGGGAATGGAGCTGGTATTCAAGGTGAGGGGCCTAGTGGCCGCTCGAATAAGCCTCCAAGCACAACTCCATATGGTGGTAACAACAGTAGGGATACTAGTTGTAGCCGCCCCCCGGGTGATTTTGCCACCCCTGTCAGAGGGAATATGGATCATGGGAGAGGTAATGAGGGAAGGAATGGATCTGGCAATTCCTATTATCATACGCCTTCCAATAATCAGTATCAAGTCCCTGTATATAATAGATTTGATCCTTTGAGAGGAAATGGGGATAGAACAAGGTTCCAATCGCCCCGTCCTTTTTTAGGGAGAGGCTGGCAGAAGCGGGGTCGGGGGCACCCCCATCGAAGGGGGAGGCCTCCAGGGCAGGCACAGCTGAGACAGGACTATCACGAACCACAATGGAGGGAACAGTCGCGACGGGAGGGAGATTATGCCCACTATCCCAGTCAGTGGAGAGAAGAACAAGGGGTTGCAGGGCAGGAAGAAGGGCCCAAAAAAAGAAGGAGAGAGCAGGACTAGGAGGCATTTTTAATCTAAGCAATGTGGTTTTATCCCATAAAGAAACCAACATTTTGCATTTGGGTTTAAAGTGTGGCCTTAAAAGGCCCATTAACAAGTTCGATGTTTTTATTGACATACATAAATATATAAGAAAAATAAATATCAAGAAGCACTTCTTGAATAGGAATTCCCAAACAGCTGTAGTCAGGACTTTGGATCCTAGTGACAGTGGATTGAGGAATAAATCCCTCTTTAATCCCCTCAATAGCGCGAATCAGCATGTCAAAGTTTTTAAAGGATTAGTAACACAGGATCTGGAGCAGTTAATACCAAAAAAGAATGTTAATCCCCAACATATAATGGATGGGATCTCCGCTCTTGAAAAGAGGAAGGAGATAGTCATAAGGCCCGCTGATAAGGGGGGTGGGGTAGTGGTTTTAAACAAGGATTTTTATCATAACCAACTTACTGAGATGTTAAATGATGGTAACACGTATGTGAAACTAGCAAAGGACCCTACTGCGCAATATGAGAAAGATCTTAGGAATCTCATGGAAATGGGCTATGCAACAGGAGTTTTGTCCAATAGAGAAAGAAGATTTCTTGTGCCGAGTAGTAGTAGAATCACTACAATTTATACCCTCCCTAAGATACATAAGGATCTGAATAATCCCCCCGGGAGGCCAATAGTAAATGGTATTGGCTCCATCACGTCCTGGATGGGCCAATACTTGGATCATTTTCTACAAGTTAGTGTGACACAGACTAAGGCATATCTTAGGGACACTAAGAGTCTCCTACAGATTTTAAAACAGGTTGATCTAACAGGTTGATCTCTAACAAGAGCTTTTTTTGGTCACTGCGGATGTGGCATCCCTCTATTCAATCATTCAACATGATGATGCCCTTCTAGCTCTTAACTGGGCTTTAAGCCAACGTGAGGATTTACCACATAACCAAAAAGTTTTCATCAGGAATGCCCTAGATTTTTGTTTAAGCCATAATTTCTTTTGGTTTGATGGCCATTTCTTTTCCCAGTGTAGAGGCGTCGCTATGGGAGCCAAATTTGCCCCGAGTATAGCAAATTTGTTTATGGGGGAGTGGGAGGATAAAGTGATTTTTTCTACCACTCGCACCCAGCTTTTGCTATACAAAAGGTATATTGACGACCTGTTTTTTATCTGGGAAGGGTCAAGTGAGAGTTTACAAGAATTTTTGAAGGAGTTTAATTCTAATGCCAACAATATCAGACTGACTAGTGAGTTTAGTCAGAGTGATATTCATTTTCTGGATGTGAGTATCTTCAGACAAGGGAATAAGTTGGGAACCAGGGTCTATTTTAAACCTACAGATTCCAACAGTTACCTACCCGTTGATAGTGGTCATCACCCTAAGTGGTTAAAAAATATACCTAAGGGACAACTCACTAGAGTAAAAAGGAACTGTTCAGAAGAAGTTGATTTTTTACTGCAAGCCCAGACTATAAAGAAAAAGTTTTATGGAAAAGGGTTATCGTGAGGAAGCATTGGACTCGATTATTCAGGAGTTGGCTGTGCAACCCAGAGATTCTTTTTTAGAAGAAGGGCCATTGGTTCAGAATATGAACAATCATGAATGGAGCTTCATCTCCGGGTTTCACTCCCAATACAAGGAGGTGGAAGACATCTTTAATGCCCATTGGCACATTTTGCGTATGGACAAATTGTTGCATACGGTTCTTCCATGTAGGCCTAAGTTTATCTATAGAAGGTCCCAGAGCATTGCGGACAAAATAGTGCGGAAGGTGTTGGACCCTCCCTCTAGGCCCCCCACTTTTTGGGATAGAAAAGGTTTTTTTAGTTGCAGGAGGTGTCGCGCATGTAGGGAAGTCGATAGACCAATGAGGGCTTTGGAAAGTTTCATATCCACATCGAACAACAAATAATTTGCCAACAATGAGTTTATTACTTGTAATACTCCCTTTGTGGTATATGCTCTGCAATGTCCATGTGGGCTCATTTATATAGGACGCACCAAGAGGCTTTTAAGAGTCAGGATTGCAGAGCATATAACAAATAAAAAAATAGGCTTTAAAGACCACAATGTTTCACTCCACTTCAAATTAACCACTTGAGCCCCGGACCATTATGCTGCCTAAGGACCAGAGGTCTTTTTCCAATTTGGCACTGCGTCGCTTTAACTGCTAATTGCGCGGTCATGCAATGCTGTACCCAAACGAAATTTGCATCCTTTTCTTCCCACAAATAGAGCTTTCTTTTGATGGTATTTGTTCACCTCTGCGGTTTTTATTTTTTGCGCTATAAACGGAAAAAGACCGAAAAATTTTGAAAAAAAATGATATTTTCTACTTTTTGTTATAAAAAAAATCCAATAAACTAAATTTTAGTCATACATTTAGGCCAAAATGTATTCGGCCACATGTCTTTGGTAAAAAATGTCAATAAGCGTATATTTATTGGTTTGCGCAAAAGTTATAGCGTCTACAAACTAGGGTACATTTTCTGTAATTTACACAGCTTTTAGTTTATGACTGCCTATGTCATTTCTTGAGGTGCTAAAATGGCAGGGCAGTACAAAACCCCCACAAATGACCCCATTTTGGAAAGTAGACACCCCAAGGAAACTGCTGAGAGGCATGTTGAACCCATTGAATATTTATTTTTTTTTGTCCCAAGTGATTGAATAATGACAAAAAAAAAAATATTTACAAAAAGTTGTCACTAAATGATATATTGCTCACACAGGCCATGGGCCTATGTGGAATTGCACCCCAAAATACATTCAGCTGCTTCTCCTGAGTATGGGGATACCACATGTGTGGGACTTTTTGGGAGCCTAGCCGCGTACGGGGCCCCAAAAACCAATCACCGCCTTCAGGATTTCTAAGGGTGTAAATTTTTGATTTCACTCTTCACTGCCTATCACAGTTTCGGAGGCCATGGAATGCCCAGGTGGCACAAAACCCCCCAAAATGACCCCATTTTGGAAAGTAGACACCCCAAGCTATTTGCTGAGAGGCATATTGAGTCCATGGAATATTTTATATTTTGACACAAGTTGCGGGAAAGTGACACTTTTTGTTTTGCATAAAGTTGTCACTAAATGATATATTGCTCACACAGGCCATGGGCATATGTGGAATTGCACCCCAAAATACATTTAGCTGCTTCTCCTGAGTATGGGGATACCACATGTGTGGGACTTTTTGGGAGCCTAGCCGCGTACGGGACCCCGAAAACCAATCACCGCCTTCAGGATTTCTAAGGGTGAAAATTTTTGATTTCACTCTTTACTGCCTATCACAGTTTCGGAGGCCATGGAATGCCCAGGTGGCACAAAATCCCCCCAAATGACCCCATTTTGGAAAGTAGACACCCCAAGCTATTTGCTGAAAGGCATGGTGAGTATTTTTGCAGCTCTCATTTGTTTTTGAAAATGAAGAAAGACAAGAAAAAACATTTTTTTTTTCTTTTTTCAATTTTCAAAACTTTGTGACAAAAAGTGAGGTCTGCAAAATACTCACTATACCTCTCAGCAAATAGCTTGGGGTGTCTACTTTCCAAAATGGGGTCATTTGGGGGGGGGGGGGGTTGTGCCACCTGGGCATTCCATGGCCTCTGAAACTGTGATAGGCAGTGAAGAGTGAAATCAAAAATTCACGCCCTTAGAAAGCCTGAAGGCGGTGCTTGGTTTTCGGGGTCCTGTACGCGGCTAGGCTCCCAAAAAGTCTCACACATGTGGTATCCCCGTACTCAGGAGAAGCAACAGAATGTATTTTGGGGTGTAATTTCACATATTTCCATGGCATGTTTGAGCAATATATCATTTAGTGACAACTTTGTGCAAAAAAAAAAAATTTGTCTCTTTCCCGCAACTTGTGTCGCAATATAAAATATTCCATGGACTCGACATGCCTCTCAGCAAATAGCTTGGGGTGTCTACTTTCCAAAATGGGGTCATTTGGGGGGGTTTTGAACTGTCCTGGCATTTTATGCACAACATTTAGAAGCTTATGTCACACATCACCCACTCTTCTAACCACTTGAAGACAAAGCCCTTTCTGACACTTATTGTTTACATGAAAAAGTAATTTTTTTTTGCAAAAAAATTACTTTGAACCCCCAAACATTATATATTTTTTTAAAGCAAATGCCCTACAGATTAAAATGGTGGGTGTTTCATTTTTTTTTTTCACACAGTATTTGCGCATCGATTTTTCAAACGCATTTTTTGGGGAAAAAACACACTTTTTTAAATTTTAATGCACTAAAACACACTATATTGCCCAAATGTGCAAACAAACGTGCAGTGGCAACAAAATAAATACATTTTTAAAAGCCTTTAAAAGCCTTTACAGGTTACCACTTTAGATTTACAGAGGAGGTCTACTGCAAAAATTACTGCCCTCGACCTGGCCTTCGCGGTGATACCTCACATGCATGGTGCAATTGCTGTTTACGTTTGACGACAGACCGCCGCTTGCGTTCGCCTTAGCGAGAGAGCAGGGGGCGACAGGGGTGCTTTTTTTTTTTTTTTTCTTTATTATTTTTTTGCTTTTTTTATCTTATTTTTAAACTGTTCCTTTCATATTTTTTTTTTTAATCATTTTTATTGTTATCTCGGGGAATGTAAATATCCCCTATGATAGCAATAGGTAGTGACAGGTACTCTTTTTTGAAAAAATTGGGGTCTATTAGACCCTAGATCTCTCCTCTGCCCTCAAAGCATCTGACCACACCAAGATCGGTGTGATAAAATGCTTCCCCAATTTCCCAATTTACATCCGGCGAAATCTAAGTCATGAAATGCTCGTAGCTTCCGGTTTCTTAGGCCATAGAGATGTTTGGAGCCACTCTGGTCTCTGATCAGCTCTATGGTCAGCTGGCTGAATCACCGGCTGCATTCTCAGGTTCCCTGTTGAGACAGGAGAGCCAGAGAAAAACACGGAAGACGGTGGGGGGGGGGCATTCCCTCCCACGGCTTGTAAAAGCAGTCTAGAGGCTAATTAGCCGCTAGGATTGCTTTTACATGAAAGCCGACCGCTGGCTGAAAAGAATGATACCAAGATGATACCTAAACCTGCAGGCACCATTCTGGTATAACCACTCAAAGTCGTGAATGGCGTACCTGAAGACAAAAAATGGTTAACAATAAAGCACAGTAAACGGTAAAGTATAAAAAATTGCATACCTGAAAAGCAAACATGATAAAACATAACAATAATAAAACATTGAAGAACAGAATACAGTAAAAAAGAGCAGAACAATAGAGAGAGAATAGAGAGAGAGAGAGAACAATAAAACGCCAACTATTTTTTTTTTTTTTTATATATATATATTTTTTTTTTAAACACTTTTTTTGTAACTAACTTTTATAACTGTAACCGGTTCCAGGTTCGGGTCTCTCAAAATGCGATGGCATCTTGGGAGACCCTGTGAAAGTGTGCCTAGTCTGTGGAATCCTGTACCCTACGCTAATACTCAACTAGTAAATGGTAGTGTTCAAAACATTCACCAATGCAAAGACCAGGATTGTCAGGACAGGAGGGACAATAATAGCGGGTGTCACGCCTATATACGCGATTGCTGCAGACACGACATCTTTTTTGGGGGGTTCGCTGGGTAGGGGTACTCGGGAGGACATAAAAATGCCTCTCATGCAGCCGACTGCATTTGGTTGGGGATGTGAATGGGGGGGAAGTACAGGCGCTGCAGAAGCGGTGGGTTCCCAATTAGGATTGGCGAATGCAGCAGGAAGGGCATTATGGGCATGACGGGCCTGTGTTTGTCTTCTTGGTGGCAGCGGGACACTACTTGTGCTTGCCACCTCACCAGCTTGAACTGCACTTATGGGACTCGCCACGTCACCAAGTGTTACTGCAGTGCTGGTTTGACTATGACCGGGGTGTACTAGGCCACTGGTGCTTGCCAGTTCCCCAAAACGCTACCAAAAAAACTGTTAGTGATCGCAGGGATCAGGCCTGACTCTGCGAACGCTGCAGTTATGCGTTTAGTGTTTTGTAAGTGACAGTGATCGATCGATACTGCACTTGGGTGGGCTGGGCTGGGCTGGGCCGGGCGGAGGAGCAAAATGCAGGTGCTAGCAGGTATCTGGGCTGATCCCGCTAACACTGCGTTTTTGGGAACCCTAAACTGCTGGGGACGCTAGTATAGATCTGATCGGATCAGATATTGATCCGTTCAGATACTGTACCACTAAGGGAGGTGTATGCTGCGTGCGTGGGTGTTAGCGGTACTGGCGCTAACCTGACGCTGCCTGGGGCCGGTGCTTGCCAGTTCACCAAAATACTACCAAAAAAACTGTTAGCGATCGCAGGGATCAGGCCTGACTCTGCGAACGCTGCAGTTATGCGTTTAGAGTTTTGTAAGTGACAGTGATCGATCGATACTGCACTTGGGTGGGCTGGGCCGGGCCGGGCGGAGGGGCAAAACGCAGGTGCTAGCAGGTATCTGGGCTGATCCCGCTAACACTGCGTTTTTGGGAACCCTAAACTGCTGGTGACGCTAGTATAGATCTGATCGGATCAGATATTGATGCGATCAGATACTATACCACTAAGGGAGGTGTACGGTGCGTGCGTGGGTGTTAGTGGTACTGGTGCTAACCTGACGCTGCCTGGGGCTGGTGCTTGCTTGCCAGTTCACCAAAATGCTACCAAAAAAACTGTTAGCGATCGCAGGGATCAGGCCTGACTCTGCGAACGCTGCAGTTATGCGTTTAGTGTTTTGTAAGTGACAGTGATCGATCGATACTGCACTTGGGTGGGCTGGGCGGAGGCGCAAAACGCAGGTGCTAGCGGGTATCTGGGCTGATCCCGCTAACACTGCGTTTTTGGGAACCCTAAACTGCTGGGGACGCTAGTATAGATCTGATCGGATCAGATATTGATCCGATCAGATACTATACCACTAAGGGAGGCGCATGCTGCGTGCGTGGGTGTTAGCAGTACTGGCGCTAATCTGACACTGCCTGCGGCGACGCATATCACCGCCGGGCGATTAGGGGGCTAAACCTTTATTCGGTAATAAACACTATAAAAAATAAACAAACTAACCAGCATCAACCGTAACGGTTATACGGTGATCAGTGGTGAAAGGGTTAACTAGGGGGCAATCAAGGGGTTAAAACATTTATCAGATAGTATATGGGGGTCCCTGACGCTATAAAACGCTGACGGTGAACCTAAATATTTACCTCCCTAACTAGCGTCACCAGCGACACTAATACAGCGATCAGAAAAATGATCGCTTAGCGACACTGGTGACGGGGGGTGATCAAGGGGTTAAAACTTTATTAGGGGGGGTTAGGGGGGTACCCTAGACCTACAGGGGGGTAACAGTAACTGTGCTAACACTGTAACTGTCACAAACTGACACCAAGCAGTAATCAGAAAAAAAAAAAAAAACCTGCTGGTGTCAGTTTGTGACGGGGGGGGGGGGTGATTGGGGGGGATTGGGGTGTTTTGTATGCCTGGCATGTTCTACTGTGTGTGTGTGTTGGTGCACTCACATACCTGTCTTCTCTCCTCGGGCCGGAACGGATACTACCGAGCCGAGGAGAGATGACATCACTTCCTTTGCTGCTGTTTAGCATACAGCAGCAAAGGAGTGTTCCCATTGGCCGGCGGCGATCGCGAGGGGGGGGCCACGAACGGATGGCCTCCCCCTCCACTCCGATCGCCGGGGAACAAAACGGGACCGCCTCGGGCACCGGGGGGGGGTCCGATCGGACCCCCCACCCGCGGAAGGCAAATCACGTACATGTACGTGATTTTGCCTGCCCGTGCCGCCTTGCCGACGTACATCGGCGTGAGGCGGTCCTTAAGTGGTTAAAGCATAATCAGGATCCATCAGGCCTCAAATTTTGGGGCGTGGACCACTTAAAACCAAAATGGAGGGGCTCAAACCTTGTTCGCGATCTATCTAGGAGAGAGACCCAATGGATCTTTTTGGCAGACACATTATCGCCGAAAGGTTTAAACGTAAATCTAGACATTAATTGCTTCATAAGCGACTACTGACCTTTTGAATTTATTGTCTTATGTGAATCACTCTTTATATGAATCGCTCTTTATGTGAATCATTTTCTATGTGAATTATTTTTCACATGAATTATTTTTCTATATGGAGCAATTTTATATGGATATTTTTATATTGTTTTTTACTGGTTCTGCTCTATTTCTCCTTTGCGAATATATGCTGCTTCCTCTTATCTATATTGGAAAATCTATATTTATTTAGAGTTTATACATTTGCTGTTTCTAGCTATGTGGAAGTATGCTTTATGCAGCTGTTTTAGTTATTTCTGTGACTGTAACTAATGTATTGGATTTTAAGATTAATTGTTTCACTGCAGCAATGAGTATTAATTATCTTGTGAAACAATATTTTTTTAATAGGCTTTTTATTGAAAATATGATTATGACAATAATCTTATTCCCTGTTAAATACTATGTTTTGTACCGAGTAATGTATGAATGACGGGATTATATTGAATTAGGGATGTTTTATATGCAACAATCCGTTCAATATATGTTAATGAAGTTGGTGCTGATATTTAGCAGACCGCATATGTTGTATTTTACAGTGTTGCACGTGTGTGTTTAATATGCGGTATTTTGCACATGTATATAAGTTTTAGCCCCATGATGAATAATGTAACTTAATATGTAATGGCTATGTATACATCCAGATTCTAGCCTATTTGACTAGTGGGTGTATGGATCTACATAGTTTGTTTTATGCTATAATAAGTGCAGTATGGCGAAATGTCCTTCTTCCCCTCCTGTATTAAGCCGCCTTTGTTTACCTCGGTGGACGGCGTGCACCAGCCGTCACGTCATTTACACTGTGATTGGCTGAGGAGGTGGAGGTGGTACAATTTAAGCCCGTGTGTTTGTCGTGTAGCCACGCCCTCTGTCGAAGTCAGGATATGGCGAAACGTGTCAGGGCGTGGCTTACACGACGCTAGAAGTGACGTTTGCGCTCCACCGAGAACCAGGAAGTGGATAGCGGCTCCTGGACAGCTGAGCCGGTGGCTTATCTACTGCGGTGAAGTAAACGCCTCTTGATGTGCTTAGTTGATTTCAATGACATTGTATGAACCTATATTGAAGGGGGGCTTTTTATGTGTGATGTGACGGGATGTATTCTCAATAAACAGGATTACGCTATGTACGCTTTTCTTTTGTTGTTGATTTAATTTCGGTCCCTGATCATCTGAGAATCCTCCGAAGTGGTGGTTGCAGCAGTTTGTGGCTTGGTTGTTTTTGTCCTTGAAGGCTTAAATACTACCTAGTTCTGGTGAGTTTAACCCCCTATGGGGAGTGTGTCATTACATGGTGGGATCTGATTGACTGGTGGAAGGTGCACACTGAGAATCAGCTTTACAAACACCTGGTGGACACTGTCTGAACTGCACTCTGAATTTATCACCGCTTTTTTTCTAAAAAGGACTTTTTTCATGTGTTGTTGGCCGCATGCACATTTATATCTGTTCAACACTAGCGCTGTTTAGTGAGATATTATAGTCTTTATGTTTGATTATGCTATATCACTTTTATTATGTTTTATGTTTAAATTTTAAACAGCTGCTCTTTTATCCTTTGTCTTTTTCCGTGCCTCTTTGTACTTAACAAATTGGACGGTCATACTGTATTTATTTGTTCCAATTGTTTGCTGTTGAGGGTGCACCTTGTCCTGGCGCTGAGTGGTGTGATTGAGGGCCCGCATTAACACCGCTTTGTCCGTAATATTTATATTATGTCTACGCAAGGATTCTGTCCAATTTTATATATATTGCTGAAATCTACCTGCTCTCTCTCTTAGTAAGAGTGCTTTATCAACGAAGGCCTTAAATAATTTGCATTTTCTGGTTAAACTTTCAAACAAATAGAATAAATAAATTTTTTCCAAACGCATTCTGTCTGCTTTCTATCTCAACTGGCCTGCCCAAATGGTATAAAAGCTTTGCTGCAGTTCTTTATATTGTTTCTCTCTTCTGTATGGGAAGAATAACTGTTTTATTTTTGCAAGATGTGATCTGCTTGTTTTATGGCCAACAAATGGCAGCCTGTCAACAGATTATCACCACCGCTTTTAAGCCTGTTAACATGTCCTGCTTGATGCATTCATGAAAAAATAAAAGAACATTTCTTTCTAGCTGCAGTCTACTTTCTCTCTCCCTCAGAAAATGAAGGCCTCTTGAGCCCCTCGGGAAAGAGAGCCCTGACTGATGGGGGCATGGCCAGGGAGGAGTTAAAGTGACTATTGGGTCACTTGGGATTGGTACAGGAAATGACAGGGGCTGGGCCTGAGCTCAGAAGTTTGGCACCCCAGGGGATTCTGGGCCTTTTCGAACGGAAGCATGGAAGAGCTCGGACCTGACCCTGCGGCTCCAGCCATGGACACGGATCGCCTCCTGGCTAAGGTCCGTGAACTGGCTCTCAGGGGTCAGGCTGACTGGCTCTTTGCCCTCCTGTCCCCTGGGGTGCCTTCCTCTGCTCCTTCCCCTGCTCCCCCTCCTGAGGTGAGTGGCCACAGGGCCTGCAGACATGCCCGCCGGCCCTCCCGCCTCAGCCCCAGTCCCTCCTCGGCCTCCTACTGCCCCCCTCCTTCTCCCCCTCTCCATTCCTCCCCTGTTAGTGTGGCTCCCAGGGCTTCCCCAGTGGGTAAGCAAGATTCAGCCGCCCGCTCTCGGTGTGCCCCTCCTCGGCGCTCCCCTTCTCCTAGCCTCCGAGCCGCTTCGCGGCCTTCCCCATGGTGTCCGCGGTCGCGCAGCCCCCAATCGGTGGCCCCCCTCCGCCATCTTCCCCTGCCCAGAGTGTGTCCCGAGGCCGGACGGGAGCCGGAGCGCTCCACCGCCTGGCTTCGTGCAGAGTAATACCTGCTGCCGCCCCCGCGGCGGGTGAGCGATCGCTCCGTTCTTCTGCCCGGCTTTCTTCCCGGAGCGCTGGAGGCAGGGGTCGGACCCGCTCGCCTGTGCCTGTGCCTTCGGTTGTGGCCGCTGCGTCGGAGCCCTTGAGCGGCGGTGGCAATGGTGGTTCGGAGCGGGATCGGCTCCCCCTGGCAGCCAGTTCACTCCCTGCGCCAGACTGGGCAGGAGTTTCAGAACTGGCTGTCAGTTCATCACAGTGCCAATGTAATCAGCACCCCTCTGCGCCCGGACGGGTGGGGGGTAATTTTTCATCAGGCCACCCAGCACATGGTTTTGGGCAAGTGGAGTATCCCCCTGCGCCCTCCTGGGCGGGGTCTCAGCTGGCCCCCGAGCCATCCTTCACAGACAGCTCACAGCTTAGGACCCCCTCTGCGCCCGGACGGGTGGGGGACAGGCTCCATTCCCCGGCGGGTCTCTCCTACGGCACTTCCCAGGCTGTATACGCCCCCTCTGCGCCCGGACGGGCGGGTACGGGTCCGCCGGCTTTCGCGGACACCCTTCCTCCTCCGTTCCGTGCCCACCGCTGTCCCCCCCGCGCCCAGCCGGGCGGGGGACGATCGATTGCCATCCATCCCGCCGCTGGGGCTTTCCCCCCCTATGCGCCTAGCCAGGCCGGGGGAGATGGTCAGACATCAGCAACAGTCATCCGTTCCCGTCTCCCCGCGCCCGGCAGGGTGGGAGAATCGGGCTTCGGATCCGGGCTGGCGGCAGCTCCCGCCCCGGGTCAGCCGTCTAGAACCAGTAGATGCTCCTGTAACTGCTCAGTCGCTGCCCTCGGCCAGGGGGACTCTTCCGGGTGGGTGGCAGGACCCCAGCCCCTGGATCTCTCCGTAGGTCGGGACGGTCCTGTCGAACATGGCCCCGTTGGTCTTCACGGTGCTGGCCGCAGTTCCAGTATGACACCCAGTTTCGACAACAAATGGCGGCGTGGAAAGAACTTTGCTTCGACTGTCAGGATGGTAGTCTGTGGTTGCTGCTTATGTGCCCCCACAGGCCTTCGTCCTTTCAGTCCACGGTCGGCGCTCCTCAATCCAGAGCGTCGGCCGCTTCCAAAAAGGGTAAATTGCAAAGAAAGAAGGGGGTTGGGGTATAAATACCCCTGGGATTTTTATGGTGCTTTTCAAAATTTCAATAGATCAATATAGAAAAATAGATCAAAAACAAAAAGAGAAGAAAACACTGTATGCAAATTGCCAAACTGACTGTAAGTAATCTTTTGATTCAAAATCTTTAATAGTTTAAGAATATTACAAAACATCATCTAAAAACAAGCACAATCTTGAACAATCATAAGAAGAAAGAGGTGTAGAAATTGCGCCAACTCCCAAACTAAACAAAAAGAGCAGCCAACACAACAATCTGACCGTTGTAAAAGTAAAAGCAATAACCAAGTGTGGCGCTGGTGAAAAGGCAAAGTGGGTGAAAACCAGTGGTTTCTGTGAGAGAAACACCACCAAATGTATGACCATAGAGTGATATAGTATTCAAAAAGGATATATACAAGAAAAAAATTTGGTCAATACTTTAAATGTGTAACAGGGTGGAATGTTATAGAACAGACCCCAAGTTAATCCAAAAACAACAATGCAAAAAATACCATAATCAAACAGTATTCAAAGAAAATGTAAAATATAAAAATTATTATTAGGCGGTGACCCAATATATATTAAGTGTGTAGCTCTGTAGGGGACGTAATGTCCATGTGTGAGAAATAGAAGTGTCCCAAAATCCTACAGAGATAAACAAATAAAGGTATGGTGTACAAAATGTGAGTCTATTTGTTGAAGAGGTGCAATACTTCAGGCGGACCTCACAGCCCTTGAGATGTAAGCCGGCTTCCTGTGTAGAAGTTGAGGGGTAGCCTTAAGGGTGAATCCTTTACTTATGTAGATAATATCATCATCAATAGAGAACGACAAAAAGTTGCCCTTACCAGAGAGGGTGGACTCACAGGCCGTTGGCGGTGAGTCAGACAGGCTTATACCGTCAAGCGGTGTGGGATGGTGCTCCGTAAGAAGACTTGGTAAGAAGACTTGGTGTGGAATCCCATCAAGGGTCCTCAGATGATGTGTTAGTATGGAAACAGGAGCATCCACGGGTCAGCTTCGATCGCCGGTTGGTCGTTTCCTCAGTGGTTCATCCCGTATATCATTAAATAAGAGAAAGAAAAAGGCTTCCACATGGTGTAAATCCTTATTTTCCAAAAGGTATAGTGGCACTTTATTCAAATATATACTCCGAAAAATTTACAAACAGGGGCGGTAAAACCTCGGTTCAGAGTATAAATTAAATATAAAAAACAATTAAAAATGGTCTAAAAACAGCGCAGTGAGTAGTGGTGGGGTATAAACATAGAGACCCGACGCGTTTCGCCCTCCAAGGCTTCTGCTGGGGTATGCTGACAGTGGCTCTGAGGCTGCAGGGGGAGGTATATGCCGCTCTCCCCTTCCGTACACATCCACCCCACCTCTCAGTTTACTGGGGCAGTGTATACTTGGATCTCGCGATCTGACTTTTAAGGATTGTCAGTTTGGAGTGCCACTTTGTGGTGAAACTGGAGCGTTGCTCTCCTTTATGCTTTTGTTCATACGGCTATCTTAGCCCTGAACATTTACCCTTGATTCAACCTGGAAGTTACTCTACACTTGGGCCCCTCTGTGGACCAAAAAATGGTTTTGGGAGGTCCTAGACGGGTGAGACGCATGCATTTGATTGGCATTTGAGCCACGGCACTTTATATACGATCACAACCTATGTTGTCTACTATTCATCTTTGAACCTGTTTTGGCTTGTATGCCACATATGTACCAAAAAACTCCTGATGAAGCTCATGTGTTGAGCGAAACATGTTGAGATTGGTATCGCAAAGTGGTTTCTAATTTTAAAATATTTCATTGACTGACTATGATTGTTCAAGATTGTGCTTGTTTTTAGATGATGTTTTGTAATATTCTTAAACTATTAAAGATTTTGAATCAAAAGATTACTTACAGTCAGTTTGGCAATTTGCATACAGTGTTTTCTTCTCTTTTTGTTTTTGATCTATTTTTCTATATTGATCTATTGAAATTTTGAAAAGCACCATAAAAATCCCAGGGGTATTTATACCCCAACCCCCTTCTTTCTTTGCAATTTATCTAATAGGGATGCGGTGCTAAGGGTTAACTGTCCCTGCCCTCTAAAATATTTCTTGTTCCAAAAAGGGTATCTGCTGGCTTTTCAATGAAAGCCACTGTAAATGGTACTCCGCCTGTCGCTTCAGGCACGAGTGCTCCAGCTGTGGGGGTGCACACCCCGCCAGCCGGTGTTTTAGGAAGGGTAGACAGCCGCTTCCCAGAGCGGGAGCCAAGACTGACCTTCCTAAGCCGGTGGACGCCAGTGAACGTCTTAGAGATGCTTCCCTGGCTAGACCCTTACCCCCTTCACAGGGAGGTCCTGATCCTGAAGGATGGCCTGGATCGAGGTTTCTGGATCCCCTTTTCCCCGTCGGACGCCCCTACTATGTTTTCAAATTTGAAATCGGCTGTGGAATTTGAGTTCGGCGTGGCCGAGAAGCTTCAGCAGGAGCTGGAACTGGGGCGCATGGCGGGCCCCTTTGATTTTCCCCCGTTCCACAACCTGCGGGTGTCCCCACTCGGCGTGGTCCCAAAAAAAGGCGAGTGGTAAATTTAGTTTCATTCATCACTTATCCTACCCTTTTGGCTCCTCGGTCAACGACGGATTCAATCGCGAGGAATCCCGGGTACACTATGCATCCTTTGATAAGGTTCTTCACCTCGTTAGGACAGCAGGGCGGTCCGCTCTGTTGGCAAAAGCGGACATTGAGTATGCTTTTCGCCTTCTTCCGGTCGACCTGGACTGTTTCCATCTCCTGGATTGCTACTTTCAAGGAAGCTATTTCTTCGACATGTGCCTGCCTATGGGTTGCGCCATTTCGTGCTATTTCTTTGAGTTATTTAGCAGCTTCCTTGAATGGGTAGTCACCCAGGAGGCTGGGTTTCAGTCCCTTCTGCACTACTTGGATGATTTCCTTTTTGTGGGCCCCGCGGGCAGTGGGCAGTGTCAACGCCTGCTCTCTGTTTTTCAGGATGTTTGCCGGCGTTTCGCCATCCCACTGTCTGCGGACAAAACCGAGGGTCCGGTAACGGTACTGTCTTTTCTGGGGATCGAGATTGATACAGTGGCTATGGTCTTTTGTCTGCCGAGGGAGAAGCTGACCAAGCTTCTCTCCTTGGTTCGTTTGGCTAAAGGGGCAAAGAAACTGCAGTTGAAACAGCTACAATCTTTGCTGGGACAACTAGTATTCGCCTGTAGGGTCATACGCATGGGGAGAGCCTTTTGCAGGCTCCTGTCCTGGGCCACGAAGGGTGTCACCCCCCTCACCACTACGCTCGGATCACCAAGCCCATGCGGGCGGATTTGGTGCTTTCTTTAGTGGGGAGTGGTCTGCGGAATGTTGGCCGGCCTTATGGGCCCGCATGGACTTATTGCGCAATCTCACCCTCTTGGAGCTTTTTCCGATCATCGTAGCTGTGGAGCTCTGGGGTGAACATTTGCACAATCACCAGGTAATCTTCTCATCGGACAATATGAGCGTAGTGCAGGTAGTGAACAAGCAATCGGCCAGTTCCCCTCCGGTTGTCTCGCTGTTGCGTTTTTTAGTTCTAAAATGTTTGCATTTTAACATCTATATTAAGGCGAAACATGAAACACGTTCCGGGAGTTTCTAACGATATTGCCGATGCTCTTTCCCGCCAACAGTTTCTTCGTTTTCGCTCCTTGGCTCCGTCGGCTTCGCTGGAGGGCCTCCCCTGTCCGGCCCACTTATGGAACCTCGTTTCCGGGGATTGCTAGAGCTTCTTCAGTCATCACTTTCTCCGCGGACGTGGGCGTCGTATTGTCGGGTCTGGCACGAGTGGTTCCAAGCGTCGGGCGGTGAGTTCTCTATTTCTTCTCCGGATGATAGACGTTTGGTTTTATTCGCTTACCTTGTCCAATTACAGGAAAAGGGTGTGTCGGGTTCCACTGTTTCTTCTGCTATGTCTGCCCTGTCCTTTTGGTTCCAACTCCTGGGGTGGGAGGATGTCACTAAAGCTTTTCCGGTACGACGGGTATGGCGAGGTTGGAAACGCATCACACATCTTCCCGATTCTAGGCGCCCGATTTCCCTCCAGATATTATTGGACATTTTGGCAATGTTGCCGGAGGTATGCTCATCTGAGTTCGAGACCTCGCTTTTCCGGGTGGCTTTTTCATGGACGATTTTTGGGGCTTTTCATATTGGGGAATTAGTTGCAAAATCCAGGTCGTCCCCCGGGGGTATTCGGTCGGAGGACGTTTCTTTGTCGGAGCGCAGTGTCACGGTTTTGTTGCGCTCATCCAAGACCGATAGTTTCAGTAGGGGCCGCCGAGTGGTGCTGTACCACTGTGGCGGCCCATTTTGCCCTGTCATTGGCCTTCCCGTTTGTTTCCGCGCGCCCCCTATCCTCCACGTTTTTCGTACATGCTGACTCCTCCTCGCTGAGTCGGTTCCAATTTTTGAGGGTTTTTCGTCTTTGTCTTGAGGCCTTAGGCTTACCTGCGGGCGACTTCTCGACCCATTCATTTCGCATAGGTGCTGTTACCGCCGCTTCTGGCTTGGGGTTTTCCGATACAGAACTTCAGCGAATGGGGAGATGGGAGTCGTCTCATTTTTCACTGTATGTTCGCCCACATCTTTTGTGTTAAATTTTCAGGTTCCCCCCGGCTCAAATATGGATACTGGGTGATTCATTTGTCTTCTGGGCCGCTCGTCGTGCGGAGGTCCGCAATTACGGCAGAAACCTGGGATTCTCATCCAACGTGGCAAGAATTTGCTGGCTTGGCCTGCGCGGGTTGCGTTGGTATCAGGTCTTGACGGAATGTTGGCAGCTCCGGGCCCATGTGTGAGGTCACATTATCCTTGTTGTTCATGCTGGTGGGAATGATGTTGGCTATACACGGTCTGTGGATCTCATTTCTGCAATTAAAAGCGATATTGCTCAGTGTTTCGCAATTTTCACCAGTATGACTTTCGTCTGGTCCGAAATAGTTCCTCGCTCAATTTGGGCTAGAGAAGTCCCTGGCCCCTGCTTGGAGAATTTTCGCAGAAAAGTTAATGCTCAGGTGTCCAAGTTTGTCCGTAGGATCGGGGGGGTTGTGGTCCGTCACAGAGATCTGGAAGGGGACAACACTGACTTGCTGAGGAGGGATGGTGTCCATCTCAACGAGATTGGTATGGACATCTTTAACCTGGGACTTCAGAGGGGAGTGGAACAAGCGCTGGCTGCGGTGGGGCGCCCGTCAGTAGCTTACTGACTGGCGGGTGGCGGTCCTTCATCTCCTTTTTACATTTGGATTTGAGTGCTCACAGTGCAACTGTGACTGGCACGGTTTAAATATTTAATGTTATGTTTTGAGTTAATAAAAGCTGTGGCCTTGTCCTTTCCAACATTAATGGTTGTATGTGGTTTTTATTGGATGGGAAGAAGGGGTAAGGTGTTATAAGTTGTCATGGTAAGTTATGGTATGGGACCTGGGCTTATTGCACCTCAGCAGTCATGTGTCCTGGCCAAAAAGGATTACAAGCTTAAAACCAAATCAGTCAAGTTTTCTAGGCTTACCACTGAAGGAACCACTGGATGTATTGAGTCCCCTGTTCCTGTGCCGATTGCCTCTGCAAATAGCACTACATACTGAGACACCTGGCTGAGGAATGTTTTTTGCAGATATCTGTATATACACCCCAAAAAACAGATACCAGGAATGACACAGTAAAGCAATAGAAAAAAGTATATAGCAACAGGATAAACAGAAGAAGAAACATACTGTGATGCATAAAATGCAGAGAATTATACTGCGATGGTTAAACAATAAGAGAAATATACTGCAATGATTAAGCACATCCCCTCCTGAACATTGTACTGGACAGCCTTAAATATATATACCACAATAACAGTTCAGCAATCAGTAATATGTTACACTATATTTTCTGCTGATAAAGGACAAGATGGAGAAATCAAACAGATAAACACCACATTCCAAATATGAAAAATTTCAAAAGAGAAGAACAGGGCAAAGAGGTAACAAACCTCAGGGACTTTAACGGTGTTAGGTATAGAGATCAGAACTCATTGAGTAACATTAAAATTTTAATTATTTTATTTAATAAAGAAATAAAAAACATGAGAAGGAAAAATACATCCGTATAACAAAGTACATTGAATTAATGAAGCATATACAAACAAAGCACAACCACTCTCGACATGTTTCACTCAATTGAGTTTCTTCAGGAGATTGATGGCGTGACTCTTTTTATACTAGAAATGAAAAAACAATTTCAATATATCTCATGAACGTATTGAAAAGCAATACATAAACATGACTGAGCATGCAAATTGGCATAGAATAATAACAAAATAAAGCATGAATTGTTTACAGGGAAAACCAAAATATCAAAACAAAAAGGGGCATAGAAACATGTGGACACAGAAAGGAACCAAACCTTACCAAAACTGTTTCAATCTCAAAGAGATATCAATGAGGAAAAATATAGCGATGAAATCAGTTTATGCATGTGTCATCCCAATCATCCAAACTTGGACACCCTGGCTGCTTGCATAGAGGAGCTAAAGAGGTAATATTTCAAAAAGAAATATATAATGAATAAATAGGGCTATATAGAGCACAATGTGATGGCTGCTGCTGTGAGTATTGAAAACACCCATGGCCCAGCATAAGTTTAAAGGAAAAAATGAACTTAAATATAAAAGAGGTTGAATCAATAAGTTAAACTGGTCCTGCTGACAGTACATAACTGGATGGTAATACCCAGGTACCGGACATCCCCCAAAAGAAACAGGCAATACACTGGCCAAATGATTGATTAAGTATGCAAAAAATGCATATTAAATACTTCGCCAGATGACAAATAAAAAATATAACTTGCATATATATTGAATGTATGCATATAAGGTCTAACAGTGGATGGTAATGTTTGGCTCATTAATACAGTAACCACATGTTTGTACAAATATCATCTGGTAATAAAGACACTAAATGTATAAAAGTATCTCAAAATATCAAAATGGTAATCAACTATTGGACAGCACAGAGATAAATGAATAAAGATGAAAGAATGTAGGACAGGAGGGGGGAGGGGGGAGGGGGGGAAAAGGGCAAGGGGGAGGGAAGGGGGGAAAAAGGGAAAAGTAGGGGGGAGGGGAGGAGAAAAAAAGGGGGAAGGGAAGAAAGGGAAGGGGGGAAGGGAACAAACAAACTAAAGAAAAGGCTTGAAACTCAATGCGTCGTTGAGGCCTGGGGGTCTGAGGGCACCAAGGACAGAAATCCAACGTGCCTCGCGCTGCAATAAACTCTTGTCATTGTCGCCCCCTCTTTCATTGGTGGGGAACATGCTCAAGAGCAAAAAAGTGCATTTTGGTGTCATCGAAATTGTGATATAGGCCCCTGATGCGGTGGAAGAAAGGGCGTTTTGTTTTGCCGACGTAAAATGCATCACAGTCGCCAACCATGAGATAAACTACTCCAACGGACTGACAGGTAGCCAAAAAATTGGGCCTGTACATACGACCGTTGGGCAGAATGATGTGCTTGGATGCGTACAAATGACGGCAGAAATTGCATTTATGGCAGGGCCCTGTGCCCCGAAATTTAGCCTTAACAGATGGTATAGAAGCATAATGGCTACGCACCAACATATCTCTCAATGACCTGGATCTCCTAAACGTTATTTCTGGGAACCCTTTGAGATGTTTAGATACCTTTGCGTCTCCTGTGAGGAGGTACCAATATTTTTTTAAGGATATCCCGTACTTGTTGATGTTGGCCAGAAAAACGTGTAATTAGTCTAACGCCTGGATTGGATTTAGGTTTTTTTTTGCCATGGATAAGGGCGGACCTATCCCTACTTTTGGCCCTAAGGTATGCCTTTTTGAGGCATCTGTTACTATAGCCACGCAGTCACAAATGCAACTGAAGTGCTTTTGCTTCGGCCTCAAATAGGGTATCTTCACTACAATTTATATTGAGTCTAAGATATTGCCTATATGGTATGCTAGCTATCAGAGGGGCCGGGTGGGAACTGGTCGCATGAAGCAGGGTGTTTCCTGCCAAAGGTTTGCGATAGAGCGTGGATCCAATGCCCCCATCTTAATTGACAAAGATCTGAATGTCTAGGAATGTAAGTTGTAATTGATTAATTTCAATGGAGAATTTTAAGTTGAATTTGTTTACCTTAAGGCTTTCTAAGAAAACCAACAGGTCCTCCCTATTGCCGGTCCAGATGAAGAAGACGTCATCAGTGTAACGTCTCCAGAAGGGTATCTGGTCAATGAAAATTTGCATGTCATCTCTGTGAAAAAGATGTCGCTCCCACCCCCCCCAGATACAGGTTGGCGTAAGAGGGGGAACACTTGGTCCCCATAGCATCCCCCTGCATCTGGAGGTAGTGGGAGCGTCCAAAAAGAAAAATGTTGTTGGTCAAGATGAATCGAAGTAGATTCAGGATAATTTCATTGTATCCCTTGGGTGCCCCATCGCTCTTGCAAATAAAGCTCTCAACAACCCCAACCCCCAAATCATGGGGGATGGAATTGTAGAGGGCCTCAACATCGAGAGCGACGAGCCCTCAGGAACTGAGATACCATTGAGTGCTCTCAGAAGGTCCCTGTTGTCCTGCAGATAGGACGCCAGGCTCTCAACATGGAGTCTGAGGAAGTCACCAATTAGTGCACTCGCATTCTCAGTGAGACAGCCATTACCCGAAACTATGGGGCACCCTGGTAGATTAGTGGCATGTATGTGAATTTTTGGAAGAGCATACAGAGTAGGAGTTTTGGGAGCTGGAACATTGAGAAATTCCCATTTTTTTTTTATCAATCCCTGATGGTAAGCAGAGCCAAGAAGTTGTGTATATTGGGTTATGGTCTAGTTTACATGACTTTCTGGTATTTTTCTATACCATTCAGAGTTCTGCAAGAGCTTCATGACCATTGACTCATACTGGGAATTGTCCATTAAAACCAGATTTCCCCCCTTGTCAGAGGGTTTTATAGTAACCCTTGTTTCTTGTTGTAGAGAGCGAAGTGCCTCTTTTTGAACTAATGTTAAGTTGGATTGAGTTAATCCCTTCCACTTGGTCTTACGTATTTCATTGGTCACTTGTTGGGTGAAGGCCCACACATTGGGGTTGCCCTGTAGGGCGGGAAAAGTGGTTGATCTAGGTTTGTAATTTTTTGGTGTAGAAAGTATGGGAGGAGGAGAAGGATTTGAGTGAAACGGCACAGGTGCCGATTGACCTGATTGCAAACTATCAGCCTCCGCCAGATCTATCTCATCAATGTGTCCTTCATCCCATAACTCCATCAATTCCTCCATAGCTCTTATGTTGTTGATGTTCATTTCCTTCCATAAGGGGTTGGTGGGCTGCTGAGTCCGAGTCACTGGCTGTGATTAATCATACAAAATTCGAAACATCAATTTGCGCGAGAATAAATGGAGATCCTTGATCAACTCAAAGGAATCAACCGTTTGTATAGGGCAAAATGTTAGGCCAAGCTGTTAAACTGAAATTTGGGCTTCAGTAAGAACAATTGACGATAGATTAATTACCTCAAATTGATTTTGGGTTGTTTCAGGTATGATGGATGCACATTTCCTGTCTTTTTTGAGTCGTGTACAGGTTGAGTGAAGATTGGTGCCCTGCGAAAAACCGATTCAGTGGTTGTCTTACTGGTGCCACCCGCCCTGATGGGCAAAGCCTGAGACATCCCTGATTGGGTTGTGCCCCTGTGTGACGTGATTTCAGACTGACCTGGTAAATTTACATTAGCAGAAGCATTGGCAGCTGCTGCTCTAGTGTTTATAGGTGTGCGATTGGTGCTGGGAAAGCGTTTGGACTTTCCCAGTTGTGCATTTACATTACCGTTAGTGCACGTGAGCGGTTGTTGCTTCTTAGTAATCGTGGAGTGATCCAGTGCCTGTGAAGAAGAAACAGAGGATAATGATAAAGTGTCAGTCATTTGGTTCAGAGGTTTGTTCAATCTGAGCCGCCTTCTAAAGTTACGTCTTCTTTAGAGGGTGCCCAGTTATAGGCCTGACTATTATCGTAAGAAAGTTTATCCCTCATGAATTTCACATGAATTTCTTTTCTTTGATTTTCAGTATTTCGGTCACATATGATTCAAGACCTGCCCTGAGCGCACTCTCACGGTTCGGAAAGAGCACGTCCGGGGTAATGGACTTGTTTTTCTCATACAGTATCTCCTTGTCCAAAAGGGTTAATTCATTGGTATAGTAACGACATAACAACTCCATCATCTTGACAGAGCACTGCTGCAAATTTTGTTCCCATTGTGACTTAAACTTAGGTTCAAATAGTTGGCCATGACAACAACAGTGGAAGAAAAAAAGGGGGGAAAATGCGCCAATAGTAGAGAAAATAGGTATAAATACTAAAATAGAGTCAATAAGGTGGAGTTTGATTAATCCTCCTTCTACAGAGTGATGGGTGGGTAACACCCTGGATAAATAGTGATAAAGGGCAAGATGGAGAAATCAAACAGATAAACACCACATCCCAAATATGAAAAATTTCAAAAGAGAAGAACAGGGCAAAGAGGTAACAAACCTCAGGGACTTTAATAGTGTTAGGTATAGAGATCAGAACTCATTGGGTAACATTAAAATTTAAATTATTTTATTTAATCAAAAAATAAAAACATGAGAAGGAAAAATACATCTGTATAACAAGGTACATTGAATTAATGAAGCATACACAAACAAAGCACAACCACTCTCGACATGTTTCACTCTTCAGGAGATTGATGGCGTGACTCTTTTTATACTAGAAATGAAAAAACAATTTCAATATATCTCATGAACGTATTGAAAAGCAATACATAAACATGACTGAGCATGCAAATTGGCATAGAATAGCAGCAAGCAGCCAGGGTGCTGCTACTTCTTTAGCTCCTCTATGCAAGCAGCCAGGGTGTCCAAGTCTGGATGATTGGGATGACACACACATAAACTGATTTTATCGCTATATTTTTGCCTCATTGATATCTCTTTGAGATTGAAACAGTTTTGGTAAGGTTTGGTTCCTTTCTGTGTCCACATGTTTCTATGCCCCTTTTTGTTTTGATATTTTGGTTTTCCCTGTAAACAATTCATGCATAGTTTTGTTCTTATTCTATGCCAATTTACTCATCAGTCATGTTTATGTATTGCTTTTCAATACGTTCATGAGATATACTGAAATAGTTTTTTCATTTCTAGTATAAAAAGAGTCACGCCATCAATCTCCTGAAGAAACTCTATCGAGTGAAACATGTCAAGAGTGGTTATGCTTTGTTTGTATATTCTTTATTAATTCAATGTACATTGTTATACGAATGTATGTTTCCTTCTCATGTTTTTATTTCTTTATTAAATAAAATAATTTAAATTTTAATGTTACCCAATGAGTTCTGATCTCTATACCTAACACCGTTAAAGTCCCTGAGGTTTGTTACCTCTTTGCCCTGTTCTTCTCTTTTGATATATTTTCTGGTGCCGAGCTTGTTGGGGCCCAACCAATATGGTGGAGTGCTCAAGGTAGTGTCCCTTTAAGAAGTGATGCAGACACTGCCATTATATTTCTTTCAGACAAGAATTTTAGCAAGATGTAATGCAGGGTTGGCCAGCGGCCTCTCACCAGTCTGTGTCAGCAGGGGATCTCCTTCTGTTCACTGGCAAAGTGTATCCTAGTCAGTGTCCTCAGTGTCTAGCTCTTCAATCATTCTGAAGGCTCAAATAGCATCCAGGATGTCCTTCAATGCTATGATATGTCTGGCACTGTGTGCCTATGTCACTCAGGTGCAGTGGTCTGCTTCTAGCCTTAGTCTCCGTGTAAATTGAACCCTCTTCTCTCTTCCTCTCCTCAGTCCCGGAAACTTACAACACTCCTCCACCTTAGTGCCTATGTTGGGATCCTTCTAGAGAACCAAATTGGGGGAGAGACCCCCAATGGGAAAAAGCGGGTACTGAATGTGACCACAAGATTATAACACTGTAAAAAATATGTTTATTAGGGACTACAACATATTGCAAAACAAATAGCATAAAAGCAAAATCATTACCTCCACCCACCACTTTAAACTGACAACGTTGTCAGTTAAATGTAAACAGGGTCCAGACTCTGTACACAGGTCATTTATGCTTAAAGACTTGTAAAGTCTTGTTTTTTTCTCTATTAAAATAACAAACATGTTATACTTACCTGCTCTCTGCAGTTGTTTTGCACAGGACAGCCTGGATCCTCCTCTTCTCGGGTCCCTGGCTGGAGCTCCTGGCCCCTCCCTCCTGTTGAGTGCCTCCACAGCAAGCAGCTTGCTATGGGGGCACCCGAGCCGAACTGCAGCACCCTGTGTCCATTCAGACACGGAGCCGCAATTTGTCCCCCCCCCTCTCTTTCCTGATTGGCTAAATGACTTTGACAGCAGCAGGAGCCAATGGCACAGCTGCTGTGTCTCAGCCAATCAGAAGGGAAAGTCCCGGACAGCTGAGGCACTCGTGTACAGCAGTGGATGGAGATGGGGCTCAGGTAAGAATTAGGGGGGCTGAGGGGGGCTGCTGCACACAAGGCTTTTTATCTTAATGCATTAAGATAAAAAACCTTCTGCCTTTACAATCACTTTAATCACCACTAGCGGCAACCCTAAAAGCAAGAGGTGACTGCATCCAGCAACTCATACGACCTCAAAATCTAATCTGAAATAGTTAATAATGAAGGAGCAGAGATGTTTGAGCCATTAGATTAGGAGCCAGGAAGACGGATTAATTGCTATGCCAAGGAAAAGCTAGTGGTCAACTCTATCAAAGGCAGTAGAAAGGTCTAAGAGCATAAGTATGGAGTAGTGGCCATTGATTTTAGCAGTAAGCCCTTAATAAGCTTTAGAAGGGCAGTTTCAGTGGAATGTTGTGGGTGGAAGCCAGACTATTATACCAGAGTTTCCCACGCTACCATGCAAATTGTTAACCAAATTCAATAAATAATATAAATGATTGCTGCAGCTGTTGTCACATGTTCCTACACCAAAAGCCAGACTGTAGGGGCTCAGGAAGGTTGTTATCAGTGAGGCAGCAGCACAAGCGATTGTACTTTTACAAAGCGTTCATGAATTTTGGAAGCAAGTGGGAAATGGGTCTTAAGTTGTTTAAACTGGTGGGTTCAGTGAGGGATTTTTAAGTGTAGGCATGTTTGAGAGACGTGGCAAAGATGCTGGTAAAGAGGGAGAGATTAAAAATGTGATGGGTGATGGATCCTTAAAGCTCAACTGCAGGCAAACAGCTAAACACACACACATAAAGTACATACCTAGCAAAGAATAGGTACATTGTCTGTCTACCCAGTTCTTAGATTTACACACCACAGCAGCTGACTCCTTGTGCTGCTTCTCACCCTCCATGTCTCAGCTTTGTGATAGGAAACTGCAAAAAGCTGTCACCAAGTTAAATTCGAGGACTAATACAACTTGCATTAAAAAAATAAATGATGCATTGATTAATAAAAAAGCTCCATTCATGTATATGTTTTATATTTGTCTGGACTTCAAAATTAAGAATATCTGTTAGTTAGAGACAAGGACTTTGAGCAGCACAATATCCCATGAGTGGTCATAGTATTAATAATTGCAACACCTCCCCATTATTCCAACATATTGGTATAGCAAACTGGAAAGCCACCTGATCTAAACAAGCCCACTGTCTTGGTAAAGGCTACATATGTTATCTTAAAACCACTTCTTCCCGCTCCTCCTACCTATGCTGTATAGGGCTGGTAAAAAAAAAACGTATTTCAATCTGCTCCGGTCTGGTCACGAGATACAGAAGCTCTGACTCTCCAAATGTCATGGAGCAGCTGCTGCAGGGGAAAGTTGGAAGCATGGGCAATGGAAGCTGCTGTGTTAGCAAGTGCAGTTAACTTGCCTGCCACTAGATGGCTCCATTGCCATTATTGCAAGGTAAGGGGAAAATTATAAGCAGGTGTTAGCTCTCCTTTTAGAGAAACTTCTCCATTGGTGATGTAATGGGTAGCATCATAAATGCCAGCTTTAGGTGGGGCCCAAGTGTCCAGGGTATGGGAACTGGACACCCCAGAGCTGCTAACATGTAGCCCTATGCAAAGCTGATCCAAGGCACCTATGCAGGGCTGGCTGAATTCCAAGGCAAGGTGGTACAGATCAGTTGTAGTTGACCTGCCTTTCTTCTGCAGGTCCTGCAGCGGGGTGTGTAAGGCCTTGGAAGCCTGTACAGAGTCCTCCTAAATGGTGAAACCTGAGAATGAGTATGTCATTTGGGAGAGTGCCTGGCTAGGCAAAGCTATAGACGGGACATTTGAAAACAGACTGATATACTAACGGGAGTACCTTGTTCCCCCTGATCCTCAGTTGCGGGTCCTGGGACTTGGTGATAGAAGCTTGAAGCTGTGGACTTAGTATATGTAGGAAGGTGGTCCCAATACTATGTTACTCCCAAGGAGGAGAGGGAAGATGGCTTAATTAAACAATGTGTACTTGTGCCCTGCACTGAAGTGACTGCTACAGAATGTCTAACCCCACATATCTAGTATGTCAAATGTGATATGTCATAGGGGCTTAAATGAAGATGTGAAGTTGCAGTTAAGTGCTAAGATGCTAGATCTGTATGTGGACAATCCTTTATTCTGAATATTTAGGCCTCTGGCTGGGGATGTCATGAGCGGGCCTCTGGCCTGAAGCATGATACAATATGGCAGAGAGTTTCTCTCAACTCATGGGTGACCACTTGCAAATCTATAGGGGTCACGGGGTAGCAATTGCAACCCGGCCCCATGCTCCAGGGGCCTGTGCAACAATAGAACCAATGCCCTCCATTTCCTCCTGCAGCCGCTGCCCCCTTGTCCCCCAGCTCCATCCCCCCACCCCGCAGTCCACAGCTCTGCCGGCTGCTGCGGGGGATGTTTCAGGATGGAGAGCAGGGGAGGGGGGTGGTAAATATGTAATTTACTGGCCCCTTCCTTTTCTGAATGAACACAGTGAGTGATCAGTGCCGACCACCCACTGCGCTCATTTATAACTGAAGCATAGGCCAGGTCAACTTTTGCATCGGGGCCCACAAGCTTTAACCACTTGCCGGTGGATATCATTGTTATGGAAGCAGCTAGCTGCCATAACTCCGGTATCCCCGTTTTCGTGCGGCGGTCGGCTTTCAGATAAAAGTGGTCTCTGCGGCAGATTCGCTATGAGATCACTTTTATCGGTGGCGGAAGAGGACCCCCCCTTCCCGCCACAATCCGGTGCCCTTCGCCGCTTACCGGAGCCGTCGGTAGCAGTGGAGGCGATCGCGTCCTTCTCAGTGCTGTGCCTGGAGAAGAGTGAGACTAAAATGGCGCCCACTCGTCTCCATAACACTGCTGGGCAGAAGCGACGTCAAAACGTCACTTCTGCCCATACGTCTTAAAGGCACATTTTTTTCAATGTAATTTTTTTAATGACTTTTTTTTTTTTTATTGCATTTTAGTATAAATATGAGATCTGAGGTCTTTTTGACCCCAGATCTCATATTTAAGAGGTCCTGTCATGCTTTTTTCTATTACAAGGGATGTTTACATTCCTTGTAATAGGAATAAAAGTGACACAATTTTTTATTTTTTTTTAAACGTTTAAAATAAATAATATAATGTAAAATAAATAATAAAAATAATAAAAAAAAAATTAAAAAACCCCCTATCCCGACGAGCTCGCGTGCAGAAGCGAACGCATATGTAAGTAGAACCCGCATATGAAAACGGTGGTCAAACCACACATGTGAGGTATTGCTGCAATCATTAGAGCGAGAGCAATAATTCTAGCCCTAGACCTCCTCTGTAATGCAAAACATGCAACCTGCAGAATTTTTTAAACGTCGCCTAGGGAGATTTTTGAGGGTAAAAGTTTGACGCCATTCCACGAGCGGGCGCAATTTTGAAGAGTGACATGTTGGGTATCAATTTACTCAGAGTAACATTATCTTTCACAATATAAAAAAAATTGGGCTAGCTTTACTGTTGTCTTATTTTTTTATTCAAAAAAGTGTTTTTTTTTCTAAAAAAATTGCGCTTGTAAGACCGCTGCGCAAATACGGTGTGAAAAAAAGTATTGCAATGATTGCCATTTTATTCTCTAGGGTGTTCGAAAAAAAAAAACAATATATAATGTTTGGGGGTTCCAAGTAATTTTCTAGCAAAAAAACCTGTTTTAAACATGTAAACACCTAAATTCCGGTGAGTGGTGGAGTGTATGCTCCCTCCCGGTCCCAGCCCTAATGCTGCATCAACGCTGTTACCCTTAACAGGCTTACCTAGCTTCGAGAACCCCCGTGGCTCCTCCGCACCTCCGGGCTTTGTCTGCTGGCTACCCGCTGTTTGTTTCCGACGGAGGTACCAGGGGGGGTGTGTTCGCCCGGTGGTTGTGGTGAGTGAGAGCGACCAGCCGTACAGGAGGATTCACCGCGTTGCGGAGTGTAGCCCGGACGACTCACTACTGCAGGGTCTGGTTGCTCGGCGACGCTTTGCAGTATTGTAAGAGGTCGAGTGGAGCCCGCAAGTCCGTGAGAGACGGAGGGGAGACGGGCATCGGCTACGCCGTGCACACCTCACAGCGAACATCGAGTGGAGGGATCCCGGACGGAGGCCCTCTGGCACGGGAACATCATCTGCACAGTTCCCGGGAGGGAATAGTAGTGAGGTAACAAAAGTGGAACTGAAATATATCTGATATATATAACAATTGTGGTCACTCGCCACAGAGTGCTTGGGGGTCCATTATTATTCCTGAAGGATTGGATATCTCAACTAATTGAGGTGGGGACTTTCTGATACCCTTTTAAATAGCCCAATTTAGCTTGCTATATTGCTGCCTATTTTACCATCACTAGGAAGAAGGGGGATGATCAGCAGCAACAGCCCCAGGAGAACTCATCCTCACAAACCACCCGTTCATCCAAAGAGAAGGGGAATCAAAATGTATCTGCAGTGGCAGCCGCAGCAAAATTTGAAAAATTTGCACATACACCCTCGCAATCCCCGTTAAGGGTAATCAGTTTCCTCCAGAGAAAACATTGTCGGGGGGTCTTGCCGACAGAAAGAGCCTGGGGAAAGTGACAGTTAATCCGTCCGTCAGTACGAGAGTAGCGAATAAAAAAAGTCCTGAGAGGGATCACCTGGGAAAAGCTATGGATATTACTCCTAATTCAAATACATCTAGTGAACAGGAGCCTACTTTAACCGGTTCAATATCGGGCATTTTCACCCCCTTCCTTCCCAGACCAATTTTTAGTTTTCAGCGCTGTCGCACTTTAAACGACAATTGCGCGGTTCTGTGACGTTGTACCCAAACAAAATTGACGTCCTTTTTTCCCCCACAAATAGAGCTTTCTTTTGGTGGTATTTGATCACCTCTGCGTTTTTTATTTTTTGCGCTATAAACAAAAGAAGAGCGACAATTTTGAAAAAAACACAATATTTTTTACTTTTTGCTATAATAAATATCCCAATTTTTTTTAAAAAAAACAAATTTTTTCCTCAGTTTCAGCCGATACGTATTCTTCTACATATTTTTGGTAAAAAAATCGCAATAAGCGTATATTGATTGGTTTGCGCAAAAGTTATAGCATCTATAAAATACGGGATAGATTTATGGCATTTTTAAAAAAAAAATATTTATTTATTTTTTTTTACTAGTAATAGCGGCGATCGCAATTTTTTTTCGTGACTGCGACATTATGGCGGACACATCGGACACTTTGACACATTTTTGGGACCATTCACATTTATACAGCGATCAATGCTAGAAATTGCACTGATTACTGTGTAAATGTGACAGGCAGTGAAGGGGTTAACCACTAGGGGCGGGGTTAAATGTGTTTCCTAGGGAATGCTTCTAACTGTAGGGGGAGGGGATGCACAAGGGGAGGAGACCGATCAGTGTTCCTCCGTTCTGGGAACACAGATCGCTCTCCTCTGAGCTGACAGGACGTGGATTTCTGTGTTTACACACAGAGATCCACGGTCCGGCCCGGACAATCGCGGGCACACGCACCGGGTCCCGAGCAACGCGGCGGGCGCACGCGCGCCCCCGGCGGCACGCGCGTGCCCCCTAGGTGCCCCCGAACCCAAGGCCGTCATATGACGTCCACCCAGGATGGAAGATCCCATCTGTGGACGTCATTTGACTATAGGCGGGTAGGGAAGTGGTTAAAAAAGGTATTGTGTGCAGTAAATGCTTGCAGGAGGTCGCTGAGTGAGTTGTGTGATGAGTTAAGAGACCTTAAGGAAGAACTCTGTAGTATGAGACAAGAGCTTCAGAAAACAGTGGAGAGAACCGATGGCTTGGAGGAGAGGTTAAATCAAATAGAAGATATCGTACACCCAATGCGGCAAGACTTTAAAAAAATGCAAGCCCAGTTAGATGCTAATAAATTCAAAATGGATGAATGGGAGAACAGGTTGCACAGACAGAATGTGAGAGTAGTGGGTCTCCCTAAGAGAAGCAAGGGCTCCCGTCCTGAAGAGTTTATGGAAAAGTGGCTCAGGGAGGTTTTTGGAGCTGGGACTTTTTCGCATCTCTTTGCCATCGAGAGAGCACATAGAGTGCCTTCCAGGTCTACATATTCGGGGGGTCACCCTAGACCAATGATAATGAGGTTTTTTAGCTACAAAGACAAGATGATATTGATGAAGTCTAGAGAAAAGGGGGACATTTTCTATAATGGTGTTAGAATATCTATGTATCCAGACTACTCCCCGGACCTGCAAAAGAGAAGGGCAGGCTTCTTGGACATTAAGCGAACCCTACAGAACTATAATATACCATATGCTCTACTATACCCTGCGCGGCTGCGTATTGTTGCCCTAGGGGCAAACCACTTTTTTGAATCTGTCGGAGGGGTCACGGAGTGTCTCGAAGAGAATAAAAAGAACTTTTAGTGTTGGAATTTAAACTATTTATGTTACGCCTCTGTAGGTGACTGCCCAATCCAAGAAGAAGTTGGGGACTTTTACAGTTTGGTGCCAATACCTGCCCAATCACAACTCTGAACTGGATCGATTTTTATTCATTCATTTGTATTTGTAATTAAATCTGTGTGCACTGCCAGAAACTTGTATGAATTTACAATAAGTGAATTTACAATAAATAATTCTGCCATGACTGTCAATGGAAACACAAAGCCATCTAAAGCAGTTCAAATGAAGATCAACTGCACCTGCAATAAATTCTGAATGATCTCAAAAGCATATCAAACTGATGTCAAAAGTACGCTTACTTTGCAATTAAAGCCCATTGACAAGAGCCCTATGGGGAACAGATCTGATCTAAAATCTGAATAGTGGTTGAACAAATAGTCCCTTGGTATAAGGCTCTAACATAAATATTAAAATATAAGGGATTTGGTGCTTTCATATTATTTAAAAACACCATGGTATAGTTTGAAATTCTTCCTTATGCACTTCCTATTCCTTTTCATTGCTAACTGATCACCATATTCTATATCTGCCATCGATCTAAGATTGAGGAGATTAGTGGGACATATACTGCCAAAAATAATATTCTTGCTTACTGCATATCTGTAAACATTTTGTAACTTCCTCAACACTGATATAATCAATTCTCCATCTACAGTCGACATCACAGTTAAAGTGTAAGCCCAAATTATGTAAAAACCACACACAGACACTAGGCACAATTCATGAGAAATATAAAAACAAAAATAATTCTGCACTGGGGAAGATTTTAACACATTTGGTGTAGGCTACAATTAATGAGAAACTTAACTGTATCTGAGCGCCATAAACTGAAAATGCTATTTAATTAATTTTTTAATATTTAAAGAAAACCCACCTATCCATCCACTTAACCTAACTTATAAGCACCCCAAAGCTGTGGCCATCTTGAGTAACTGCAGATAGTTCATGTAGCATTGTACTTCCTGGACCCCATCCACCCTTAGGTCAGACATGCAGGCAGGAGGGTATGCTTAGCTGAGAAACCCCTGCTCCTCCCCTCCAGAATAAAGTGAAAAAATGGCCATGAAGACTCCTGGGATGTACAGTATGTATATCATTTTAGCCTAGGCCAGAAAAAGGAAGCAACTGAAGAAATGTAAAAAAAAAAGTTTAAAACAAGTAAATATGAAGTCACATGACGTGACGATACGCGTGAGGTTTGGAGCACGGGAACTGTCACAGACTGATGATAGGATACGAGCTCGGCACTCGTGGATGTTTTTTACTATAGCCTTCTGCTAAATGTAAGTGTACCATGTTGTTTTTAACCTAATAAACTGATTTATATACGGGATCACGCTATGTGCACTCTCTTCCAATACTCCACATTAGGGATGAGCCGAACACCCCCCGGTTCGGTTCGCACCAGAACCCGCGAACGGACCGCAAGTTCGCACGAACGTTAGAACCCCATTGACGTCTATGGGACTCGAACGTTCAAAATCAAAAGTGCTCATTTTAAAGGCTAATTTGCATGGTATTGTCCTAAAAAGGGTTTGGGGACCCGGGTCCTACCCCAGGGGACATGTATCAATGCAAAAAAAACTTTTAAAAACGGCCGTTTTTTCGGGAGCAGTGATTTTAATGATGCTTAAAGTAAAAAAAAAAAAGTGAAATATTCCTTTAAATATCGTACCTGGGGGGTGTCTATAGTATGCCTGTAAAGTGACGCGTGTTTCCCATGTTTAGAACAGTCCCTGCACCAAATGTCATTTTTAAAGTAAAAAATCTCATTTAAAACTGCTTGCGGGTTTAATGTCATGTCGGGTCCTGGCAATATGGATGAAAATCAGTGAGACAAACGGCATGGGTACCCCCCAGTCCATTACCAGGCCCTTTGGGTCTTGTATGGATATTAAGGGGAACCCCGCACCCAAATTAAAATAAGGAAAGGTCCCTATATACTCTGAACAGCAGTATACAGGCGGTGCAAACAAGACAGGGACTGTAGGTTTGTTGTTAAGTAGAATCTCTTTGTAATTTTGAACATTTTTAATGTGTTTAGCTCCAGCCAAAAAATCTTTTCTAAGCTTTTTGGAAAACATAGGGAAGGGTTATCACCCCTGTGACATTTGTTTTGCGTCTTTCCTCCTCTTCAGAAGATTTCACCTCACTTTTTTGTCCCAATGAAAAATGTTTTTTGAAAATTTGGGTTTTTTTGTGGAACAAGGATTGGAAAGCATCAGTGGAAAGGAGAAATTGTTTTCCCATATTAACTCTTACATGAGAGAATTTCCCTTCCTATGGGTAGATTTCATCTCACTTCCTGTTGTCTCCTTCCGTTTGCAAGTAGGAGTCGTTTGTAAGTTAGATGTTTGAAAGTAGGGTCCTGCCCTATATACTCAGCAGAAATTTGGGCCTTAGGTGTTGCTGTGGCCAAAACACTGTAAGCCCTCACAGGGCCCTGCTGTGAAATATTAGATCAAGAATTGTAATTACATGCCCCTGTTGAACAGGAGCTGAAAAATTAGGCCTTAGGCACTGGTGCTGGTGCCACAACACTGCAACCCCTCACAGACACTCTAGTTGGAACGCAGGAACGAGCACTGCTGCAAAGTATTGCATCAAAAATTGTAATTACACGCCCCTGTTAGACAGGGGCAGAAAAATTGGGCCTTAGGCACTGGTGCTGGTGCCACAACACTGCAACCCCTCACAGACACTCTAGTTGGAACGCAGGAACGAGCACTGCTGCAAAGTATTGCATCAAAAATTGTAATTACACGCCCCTGTTAGACAGGGGCAGAAAAATTGGGCCTTAGGCACTGGTGCTGGTGCCACAACACTGCAACCCCTCACAGACACTCTAGTTGGAACGCAGGAACGAGCACTGCTGCAAAGTATTGCATCAAAAATTGTAATTACACGCCCCTGTTAGACAGGGGCAGAAAAATTGGGCCTTAGGCACTGGTGCTGGTGCCACAACACTGCAACCCCTCACAGACACTCTAGTTGGAACGCAGGAACGAGCACTGCTGCAAAGTATTGCATCAAAAATTGTAATTACACGCCCCTGTTAGACAGGGGCAGAAAAATTGGGCCTTAGGCACTGGTGCTGGTGCCACAACACTGCAACCCCTCACAGACACTCTAGTTGGAATGCAGGAATGAGCCGTGCTGCAAAGTATTACATCAAAAATTGTAATTACACGCCCCTGTTATACAGGGGCTGAAAAATTGTGCCTTAGGCACTGGTGGTGGCGCCCAGAACCAAAAATGTTCTTACAAGCTATCAGCGTGATGATTGAGGAGGAAGAGGATAATTACTCAGGGATAATCACTCAGCATCAACATAGGCAGTCTTTGAAGGGATCTGAAAAAAATTATTCAGTTACATCAGCATCAGGTGCTTGGTAGCTGGTGGTGATCCAAGACTGATTCATTTTTATGAAGGTCAGCCGATCGACCGAGTCAGTGGACAGACGCACCCTGTGATCGGTTACCACGCCTCCAGCAGCACTGAATGTACGTTCCGAAAGAACGCTGGATGCAGGACAGGCCAGTAGCTCAATTGCATACTGTGCAAGCTCTGGCCAGTGATCCATCCTCAAGACCCAGTAACCCAGAGGATTTTCGGTGGGAAAGGTGTCCAAGTCTGATCTTGCCCCTAGGTATTCCTGCACCATGTAAAACAGACGCTGGCGATGGTTGCTGGAACCGATCATACCTTGGGGCTGCGGACCAAAAAATTGTCTGAACGCATCGGTCAGACGGCCACCTTCTCCACCGCTCCTTCTTTGACTGACCGAAGCCTCAGCAACACGTTGTCCAGAAACAGGAGTTTGTAACCTCCCAGTCTCTGGGAACGCGTTGCACAGACCTTTCTGCAAGGCCTCCCGAAGATGTTTCATCCTCTGCTCCCTCTGCGATGGCAAGATAAGGTCCGCAACCTTACCCTTGTAACGTGGATCAAGGAGGGTTGCCAGCCAGTATTGGTCCTTCTCCTTGATACCACGAATACGAGGATCCTTACGCAGGCTTTGCAGGATCAGGGAGGCCATGCAGCGTAGGTTTGCTGAGGCATTCGGTCCGGAGTCCTCTGGGTCACTAAGGACAACAACGTCCGCAGCCACCTCCTCCCAGCCACGTACAAGTCCATGTGTTCCTTGGGACTGATCCCTTAAAGACTGCTGATGCTGAGTGCCAGGCTCCACCTCCATACTGACACAATCTTCCTCCTCCTCCTCCTCCTCCTCCTCGTCCTCTTCCTGTGTGATCGGCGGGCACGCAGGAACACTGTCTGGATAAAGGGGGCCTTGAGAGCTAAGGAAGTCCTCCTCTTCCTGCCTCTGTTCTGCCTCAAGTGCCCTGTCCATTATTCCACGCAGCGTGTGCTCCAACAGGTGGACAAGGGGGACAGTGTCACTGATGCATGCACTGTCAGTGCTCACCATCCTCGTGGCCTCCTCGAATGGTGACAGGACAGTGCATGCATCCCTGATCATGGCCCACTGGCGTGGGGAAAAAAAACCAAGGTCCCCTGACCCTGTCCTGGTGCCATAGTCGCACAGGTACTCATTGATGGCCCTCTGCTGCGTGTGCAGCCGCTGCAGCATGGCCAACGTCGAGTTCCACCTGGTGGGCATGTCACAGATTAGGCGGTTCTTGGGCAGGTTAAACTCCTTTTGGAGGTCCGTCAGCCGAGCACTGGCATTATATGACCGGCGGAAATGCACACAGACTTTCCTGGCCTGCCTCAGGACATCCTGTAAGCCCGGGTACCTGCCCAAGAACCGCTGCACCACCAAGTTAAGGACGTGAGCCAAACAGGGCACATGGGTCAGTTGTCCCTGTCGGAGGGCAGAGAGGAGGTTGGTGCCATTGTCGCAAACCACCATTCCTGCCTTAAGTTGGCGTGGCGTCAACCACCTCTGAACCTGCCCCTGCAGAGCTGACAGAACCTCTGCCCCAGTGTGGCTCCTGTCCCCCAAGCACACCAGCTCAAGCACCGCATGGCATCTTTTGGCCTGCGTACTTGCGTAGCCCCTTGAACGCCTACGGAGCACCGCTGGTTCCGAGGAAGAGGCCATGGAGGAAGAAGAAGAGGAGGGGGTGGAGGAGAGAGGTGTGTCACAATCAGCATTTTGGAGGCGTGGTGGCGGAACAACCTCCAACACTACTGCACCTTGTCCTGCATCCTTCCCAGCTGCCAGCAGAGTCACCCAATGCGCCGTGAAACTTAAGTAACGTCCCTGTCCATGCCTGCTGGACCATGAGTCAGCGGTAATATGCACCTTACCGCTGACCGCCCTGTCCAGCGAGGCATGGACATTGCCTTCCACATGCCGGTAGAGAGCCGGAATCGCCTTCCGTGAGAAAAAGTGGCGTTTGGGTACCTGCCACTGAGGAACCGCACATTCCACAAACTCACGGAAGGGGGCAGAGTCTACCAACTGAAAAGGCAGCAGTTGAAGTGCTAGCAATTTTGCCAAGCTAGCATTCAACCGCTGGGCATGTGGATGGCTGGGAGCAAACTTCTTTCGGCGGTGCAGCAGCTGGGGCAGGGAAATTTGCCTGGTACAATCTGACGTCGGTGTACCAAAAGCAGATTGCCCACAAGTACTTGGCTGTGACACACCTAATTCTACACCTTCATTCCTCTCACTGCAGGTCTCAGAGAGGACTGAAGGTCTAGTGGGGTTGGAAATCTCAGCTGATGAGGAGCAAGGAGAGATCCTCTTTGTTCTTTGGTGTGGGTCTTTCAGATACGCTTGCCAACGAACTGCATGGCAGGTCAACATATGTCTGGTCAAGCATGTGGTACCCAAGCGGGAGATGTTTTGGCCACGCGAGATACGCTTGAGACATATGTTGCAAATAGCAGCGGTGCGATCTGATGCACTCGTCTCAAAAAAGGCCCACACCAAAGAACTTTTTGAATAACGCGCAGAGACTGCAGCGCCCTGCACATGTGGAGCTTTGGGGTGTGATGCAGTCAATGTGCTGCCCTTAGGCTGGCCCCTGGAGGGCATCCTGCCTCGTTGGTGATGTGCCGCCTCCTCCTCCTCCTCCTCCTCCTCTCTCCTATCAGGCACCCACGTTGAGTCAGTGACCTCATCATCCCCTCCCTCCTCATCACTGGAGCAAACCTGGCAGTATGCTGCAGCAGGGGGAGCATGACTGCCAGATTGCTGTCCTTCTTGGGCACCCCCTCTGTCCGTGCTCATGTTACTGCCTTCATCGAGCTCAGTATCATCATCAGAGCCTTCCAAACGCTGGGCATCCTCCTGGAGCATGTACCCAACACTGTGGTCAAACAGTTCGAGGGAATCCTCATGAGGACATGGTGGAGCTAGGGAAGGAGTCACTGATGACATTGAGCTGAGGGAAGAGGCCGCTGCTTTGCCAGACAAAGCACCCTGGGCATGGGTGAGAGAGGATGAGGAGGATGAGGACGGCTTGGTCATCCACTCGACCAAGTCTTCCGCATGTTGCGGCTCAACACGGCCAGCTGCCGAAAAAAAGGCCAAGCGTGTCCCATGGCCACGTGCTGATGAGGATGCACCGTCTCCACGACCAGCACTAGACACAGAGCCTGCTTGCCCTCTCTTATTGGCTTGTGACTGTCTGCCTCTCCTTCTTGGCCTTCCAGACATACTAATGGCCTGTAGCTGCACTAAGCTGGGATAGAACACCTGTAATTTTCTTCAGGTAGCTTTATATACTGTAACCAGACAAGCCTGCCTGTCAGTAGGAAGATAACAGGAACGGATCTAGCTGAACACTGTGAGCAGGACACACTGTACTAAATGTAAATAGTCTAGCTGCCTGACCGTGGTACTAATAGGATCAAAAAGAACACCTGTAATTTTCTTCAGGTAGCTTTATATACTGTAACCAGACAAGCCTGCCTGTCAGTAGGAAGATAACAGGAACGGATCTAGCTGAACACTGTGAGCAGGACGCACTGCACTGAATGTAAATAGCAGGAACGGATCTAGCTGAACACTGTGAGCAGGACGCACTGCACTGAATGTAAATAGCAGGAACGGATCTAGCTGAACACTGTGAGCAGGACGCACTGCACTGAATGTAAATAGCAGGAACGGATCTAGCTGAACACTGTGAGCAGGACGCACTGCACTGAATGTAAATAGCAGGAACGGATCTAGCTGAACACTGTGAGCAGGACGCACTGCACTGAATGTAAATAGCAGGAACGGATCTAGCTGAACACTGTGAGCAGGACGCACTGCACTGAATGTAAATAGCAGGAACGGATCTAGCTGAACACTGTGAGCAGGACGCACTGCACTGAATGTAAATAGCAGGAACGGATCTAGCTGAACACTGTGAGCAGGACGCACTGCACTGAATGTAAATAGCAGGAACGGATCTAGCTGAACACTGTGAGCAGGACGCACTGCACTGAATGTAAATAGCAGGAACGGATCTAGCTGAACACTGTGAGCAGGACGCACTGCACTGAATGTAAATAGCAGGAACGGATCTAGCTGAACACTGTGAGCAGGACGCACTGCACTGAATGTAAATAGCAGGAACGGATCTAGCTGAACACTGTGAGCAGGACGCACTGCACTGAATGTAAATAGCAGGAACGGATCTAGCTGAACACTGTGAGCAGGACGCACTGCACTGAATGTAAATAGCAGGAACGGATCTAGCTGAACACTGTGAGCAGGACGCACTGCACTGAATGTAAATAGCAGGAACGGATCTAGCTGAACACTGTGAGCAGGACGCACTGCACTGAATGTAAATAGCAGGAACGGATCTAGCTGAACACTGTGAGCAGGACGCACTGCACTGAATGTAAATAGCAGGAACGGATCTAGCTGAACACTGTGAGCAGGACGCACTGCACTGAATGTAAATAGCAGGAACGGATCTAGCTGAACACTGTGAGCAGGACGCACTGCACTGAATGTAAATAGCAGGAACGGATCTAGCTGAACACTGTGAGCAGGACGCACTGCACTGAATGTAAATAGCAGGAACGGATCTAGCTGAACACTGTGAGCAGGACACACTGCACTAAATAGTCTAGATAGAAGATAACAGGAACGGATCTAGCTAAACTGAATACAGTGTATATATATATATGCAACACCTGGGATGCATATATATACACAATACACTGTAAGTGCAGCTAACTGACTGACTGTTCTGCCTAATCTATCTAACTCAAATCAAATGACACTGTCTCTCTCTCTCTCTATCTCTCAGCACACCGGAACACACACTACACAGGGCCGCCGTGCAGGCGGCCTTATATAGTGTGGGGTGTGTACTAAATCCCCTGAGCCATAATTGGCCAAAGCCACCCTGGCTTTGGCCAATTACAGCTCTCTCTACTGACGGCGCTGTGATTGGCCAAGCATGCGGGTCATAGTGCATGCTTGGCCAATCATCAGCCAGCAATGCACTGCGATGCCGCAGTGAATTATGGGCCGTGACGCGCCACACGAATTTGGCGCGAACGGCCCATATCGTTCGCAATTCGACGGACGGTCGAACAGCCGATGTTCGAGTCGAACATGGGTTCGACTCGAACACGAAGCTCATCCCTACTCCACATATATGCATCCAATTGTGACGACCATTGAGGAAATGGGGACGGTTTGAAGACACCCTTTTTGAGGAATACGAACTCGGCGTTCATTGGATTGACGCCCACACTCATTTTACAAAAGTGAGTGCATCCCCCTTTTGTGTCCTGTCCCTTTTTCCACTTTGGCCACCACGGAGTTATACTATATACTGTCTGCTTATGTTTTTTATATACCATCCTGCACACCCACCACCCAAATCGCCTGAACTACTGGATGGGACCCTTGCTTGCTGGTGATTTGTTACTGGATTACAAGCTGTTGTCTTGCAGCAGTAAGGTGAGCTGCTTGCAAGCACAGAGGTGTCCCCACTGAAGACTTTGTTTCCCTTTCCTGTGGCTTGTGGACTTGCCTTTTTGGAACTGATGACTCATTGTTTGAGCACTTTGTACTACAAGGTGGTGGGACTGTTCACCATTTATTTATTTTTCTTGGAGTCACCAATAAGTATTTGCTGAGTTACCACATATGTGCTAGTATGATACTAGCCCTTTTGCACTGAGATTTTTTCTTTTCTTTTGTGTCAGTATTTACAATATTTTTATGTGCTAGTATGATACTAGCCCTCATGCACATGGACTTTGTTTGATTTATATATTTTATTTTGTTCAATTTTTTTGTACCCACACTGTATTTGTCACTCATTTCATAGCTTTTTATATGTATTAGGCTATTTTGTTTCTTCAGTTTATTCGGATTTAGTGCTCATTAGACTGCACTTTATTACATTTCATCACACTTTTATATTTTGTATAATTTTTCCATTTTGCCTTTTGGAACTGATGACTCATTGTTTGAGCACTTTGTACTACAAGGCAGTGGGACTGTTCACCATTTTTTTATTTACTTGGAGTCACCATTAAGTATTTGCTGAGTTACTACATATGTGCTAGTATGATACTAGCCCTTTTGCACTGAGATTTTTCTTTTGATAAGTATTTGCTGAGTTACCACATATGTGCTAGTATGGTACTAGCCCTTTTGCACTGAGATTTTTCTTTTCTTCTGTTTCAGTATTTACATTATATTTTTATGTGCTAGTATGATACTAGCCCTCATGCTCATTATACCTTTATATTTTGTATAATTTTTTCATTTTTCATTCACCTCTCTATACATTTGAGCTAGCCCCTTCCCCTTCCTCCCTCCTTCCTTCCCCTCTTATCACAGCGCAATCACCACTTACTTTATTCACACCACTTTTGTCTGTTTGGATCAGCCATTTAGGTGTTGCAGCAGTGTCCCTTAGCATAGGTATTTCTGACAGCGCAGGAGTTTCTTCATTATTTAAGTAAATATAATATACCTTACTATTTACTAATTTTTCAGTTATGCGAGTTCAGTTATGCTTTAACATCACATCATGTTCATCACATCATGCTCAATGTTAATTTAGAAAAACAATTAGACACCTTTTTTCGATAATCAATTTTTTTACTGGTTTTAAACACCAAAAACATATAAGCATATACAGGAAAGAACAAAAAACACATAAATAGGACATATCTTTTAAACATCAGACACCAAAAAGGCACATTGTGTACGAATACATAAATCTTATAAAGTATAATACAGACATACAAACAACATGCAACTCTGTGACTTTTCCCATTCGTATTCTTTTACTGCAATGAAGATGTTCAACAATGTAATCTTAAAATAAGCCATCACATGGAGTTAATCACTTACTGTACATTGGTTGTCCTACAGATACAGTGTCATTTATGTCTGTTTCACAATATTACATTTCACACACGCTTTAAAGCTTAAGTGTAGTCATAATAATACAACAAATATATATATATATATATATATATATATATATATATATATATATATATATATATATATATATATATATATATATATATATACAGAGGGGACGGAAAGTATTCAGACCCCCTTAAATTTTTCACTCTTTGTTATATTGCAGCCATTTGCTAAAATCATCATATCACAGGATATTGACACTTTGGGTCCAATTTGGACATTTTTACTTAGGGGTTTACTCACTTTTGTTGCCAGTGGTTTAGACATTAATGGCTGTGTGTTGAGTTATTTTGAGAGACAGCAAGTTTACACTGTTATACAAGCTGTACACTCACTACTTTACATTGTAGCAAAGTGCCCTTTCTTCAGTGTTGTCACAACATGAAATGATATAATAAAATATTTACAAAAATGTGAGGGGTGTACTCATTTTTGTGAGATAATATATATATATATATATATATATATATATATATATATATATATATATATATATATATATATATATATATATATATACAGTGGGGACGGAAAGTATTCAGACCCCCTTAAATTTTTCACTCTGTTATATTGCAGTTATTTGCTAAAATCATTTAAGTTCATTTGTTTCCTCATTAATGTACACACAGCACCCCATATTGACAGAAAAACACAGAATTGTTGACAATTTTGCAGATTTATTAAAAAAGAAAAACTGAAATATCACATGGTGTGGTCTGGTCTGATGAGACCAAGATAGAACTTTTTGGCCTTAATTCTAAGTGGTATGTGTGGAGAAAACCAGGCACTGCTCATCGGCTGTCCAATACAGTCCCAACAGTGAAGCAAGGTAGGGGCAGCATCATGCTGTGGGGGTGTTTTTCAGCTGCAGGGACAGGGCGACTGTTTGCAATTGAAGGTAAGATGAATGTGGCCAAGTACAGGGATATCCTGTACGAAAACCTTCTCCAGAGTGTTCAGGATCTCAGACTGGGCCAAAGGTTTACCTTCCAACAAGACAATGACCCTAAGCACACAGCTAAAATAACGAAGGAGTGGCTTCACAACAACTCCGTGACTGTTCTTGAATGGCCCAGCCAGAGCCCTGACTTAAACCCAATTGAGAATCTCTGGAAAGACCTAAAAATGGCCGTCCACCTACATTTACCATCCAACCTGACAGAACTGGAGAGGATCTGCAAGGAGGAATGGCAGAGGATCCCCAAATCCAGGTGTGAAAAACTTGTTGCATCTTTCCCAAAAAGACTCATGGCTGTATAAGATCAAAAGGGTGCTTCTACTAAATACTGAGCAAAGGGTCTGAATACTTAGGACCATGTGATATTTCAGTTTTTCTTTTTTAATAAATCTGCAAAAAAGTCAACAATTCTGTGTTTTTCTGTTAATATGGGGTGCTGTGTGCATTAATGAGGAAAAAAATGAACTTAAATGATTTTAGCAAATGGCTGCAATATAACAAAGAGTGAAATTTAAGGGGGTCTGAATACTTTTTGTCCCCACTGTATATATATATATATATATATATATATATATATATATATATATATATATATATATATATATATATAGTATCTCACAAAAATGAGTACACCCCTCACATTTTTGTAAATATTTTACTATATCATTTCATGTTGTGACAACACTGAAGAAAGGGCACTTTGCTACAATGTAAAGTAGTGAGTGTACAGCTTGTATAACAGTGTAAACTTGCTGTCCCTCAAAATAACTCAACACACAGCCATTAATGTCTAAACCACTGGCAACAAAAGTGAGTACACCCCTAAGTGAAAATGTCTAAATTGGGCCCAAAGTGTCAATATCTTGTGTGGCCACCATTATTTTCCAGCACTGCCTTAACCCTCTTGGCCATGGAGTTCACCAGAGCTTCACAGGTTGCCACTGGAGTTCTCTTCCACTCCTCCATGACAACATCACGGAGCTGGGGGATGTGAGAGACTGTACACTCCTCCACCTTCCATTAGAAGATGCCCCACAGATGCTCAATAGGGTTTAGGTCTGGAGACATGCTTGGGCAGTCCATCACCCTTACCCTCAGCTTCTTTAGCAAGGCTGTGGTCATCTTGGAGGTGTGTTTGGGGTCGTTAGCATGTTGGAATACTGCCCTATGGCTCAGTCTCTGAAGGGAGGGGATCATCCTCTTTTCAGTATGTCACAGTACATGTTGGCATTCATGGTTCCCTCAATGAACTGTAACTCCCCAGTGTCGGCAGCACTCATGCAGCCCCAGAAACTCTTACCACCATACTTGACTGTTGGCAAGACACACTTGTCTTTGTACTCCTCACCTGGTTGCCGTCACACATGCTTGACACCATCTAAACCAGCACTGCCTTAACCCTCTTGGCCATGGAGTTCACCAGAGCTTCACAGGTTGCCACTGGAGTTCTCTTCTACTCCTCCATGACAACATCACGGAGCTGGGGGATGTGAGAGAACGTACGCTCCTCCACTTTCCATTTGAGGATGCCCCACAGATGCTCAATAGGGTTTAGGTCTGGAGACATGCTTGGGCAGCCCATCACAATTACCCTCAGCTTCTTTAGCAAGGCAGTGGTCATCTTGGAGGTGTGTTTGGGGTCGTTAGCATGTTGGAAAACTGCCCTACGGCCCAGTCTCTGAAGGGAGGGGATCGTCCTCTTTTCAGTATGTCACAGTACATGTTGGCATTCATTGTTCCCTCAATGAACTGTAACTCCCCAGTGTCGGCAGCACTCATGCAGCCCCAGATCATGAAACTCTTACCACCATACTTGACTGTTGGCAAGACACACTTGTCTTTGTACTCCTCACCTGGTTGCCATCACACATGCTTGACACCATCTAAACCAAATAAGTTTATCTTGGTCTCATCAGACCACAGGACATGGTTTTAGAAATCCATGTCCATAGTCTGCTTGTCTTCAGCAAACTGTTTGTGGGCTTTCTTGTGCATCATCACCTCTGCAGCAATGCTGGCAGCACTCATATGTCTATTTCTCAAAGACAACCTCTGGATATGACGCTGAGCACGTGCACTCAACCTCTTTGGTCGATCATGGCGAGGTCGGTTCTGAGTGGAACCTGTCCTGGTAAACCACTGTATGGTCTTGGCCACCATGCTGCAGCTCAGTTTCAGGGTCTTGGCAATCTTCTTATAGCCTAGGCCATCTTTATGTAGAGCAACAATTCTTTTTTTCAGATCCTCAGAGAGTTCTTTACCATGAGGTACCATGTTGAACTTCCAGTGACCAGTATGAGAGAGTGAGAGCGATAGCACCAAATTTAACACACCTGCTCCCCATTCACACCTGAGACCTTGTAACACTAACAAGTCACATGACACAGAGGAGGGAAAATGGCTAATTGGGCTGTCAGGTCACCTGAATCAAGGTGACAGATGCACCCCATTGGGGTCCGGAGTGCACCGCAAGGTTGATTGATAGGGATGAGCTTCGTGTTCGAGTCGAACCCAAATTGCGAACGATATGGGCCGTTCGCGACAAATTCGTGTGGCGCGTCACGGCCCATAATTCACTGCGGCATCGCAGTGCATTGCTGGCTGATGATTGGCCAAGCATGCACTATGACCCGCATGCTTGGCCAATCACAGCGCCGTCTGAACAGAGAGCCGTAATTGGCCAAAGCCAAGGAGGCTTTGGCCAATTATGGCTCAGGGGATTTAGTACACGCCCCACACTATATAAGGCCGCCTGCACGGCGGCCCTGTGTAGTGTGTGTTCCGGTGTTCATTGAGAGAGAGAGAGAGACAGACAGTGACATTTGATTTGAGTTAGATAGATTAGGCAGAACAGTCAGTCAGTTTAGCTGCACTTATAGTGTATTGTGTATATATATATGCATCCCAGGTGTTGCATATATATATATACACTGTATTCAGTTTAGCTAGATCCGTTCCTGTTATCTTCCTACTGACAGGCAGGCTTGTCTTGTTACAGTATTTACAGCTACCTGAAGAAAATTGCTAAAAGCAGGCAGCTAAAAAGGCTACAAGTTAGTTTTTTGCGAGCTCTGCACGGTGTTCAGCTAAAGCTACCTGTAGAAGGTTGGTGGTGTTCTCATACTACAGGCAGGCAGTTGATTTTGCTAGCTGCAGTATCAGTACACATATATATATATATATATATATATATATATATATATATCCCAGCTTAGTGCAGCTACAGGCCATTAGTATGTCTGGAAGGCCAAGAAGGAGAGGCAGACAGTCACAAGCCAATAAGAGAGGGCAAGCAGGCTCTGTGTCTAGTGCTGGTCGTGGAGACGGTGCATCCTCATCAGCACGTGGCCGTGGGACACGCTTGGCCTTTTTTTCGGCAGCTGGCCCTGTTGAGCCGCAACATGCGGAAGACATGGTCGAGTGGATGACCAAGCCGTCCTCATCCTCCTCATCCTCTCTCACCCATGCCCAGGGTACTTTGTCTGGCAAAGCAGCGGCCTCTTCCCTTGGCTCAATGTCATCAGTGACTCCTTCCCTAGCCCCACCATGTCCTCCTGAGGAGTCCCTCGAACTGTTTTACCACAGTGTTGGGTACATGCTCCAGGAGGATGCCCAGCGTTTGGAAGGCTCTGATGATGATACTGAGCTCGATGAAGGCAGTAACATGAGCACGGACAGAGGGGGTGCCCAAGAAGGACAGCAATCTGGCAGTCGTGCTCCCCCTGTTGCAGCATACTGCCAGGTTTGCTCCAGTGATGAGGAGGGAGGGGATGATGAGGTCACTGACTCAACGTGGGTGCCTGATAGGAGAGAGGAGGAGAAGGAGGAGGAGGAGGCGGCACATCACCAACGAGGCAGGATGCCCTCCAGGGGCCAGCCTAAGGGCAGCACATTGACTGCATCACACCCCAAAGCTTCACATGTGCAGGGCGCAGCAGTCTCTGCGCGTTATTCAAAAAGTTCTTTGGTGTGGGCCTTTTTTGAGATGAGTGCATCAGATTGCACCGCTGCTATTTGCAACATATGTCTCAAGCGTATCTCGCGTGGCCACAACATCTCCCGCTTGGGTACCACATGCTTGACCAGACATATGTTGACCTGCCATGCAGTTCGTTGGCAAGCGTATCTAAAAGACCCACACCAAAGAACAAAGAGGTCCTCTCCTTGCTCCTTATCAGCTGAGATTTCAAACCCCACTAGACCTTCAGTCCTCTCTGAGACCTGCAGTGAGAGGAATGAAGGTGTAGAATTAGGTGTGTCACAGCCAAGTACTTGTGGGCAATCTGCTTTTGGTACACCGACGTCAGATTGTACCAGGCAAATTTCCCTGCCCCAGCTGCTGCTCCCAGTCATCCACATGCTCAGCGGTTGAATGCTAGCTTGGCAAAATTGCTAGCACTTCAACTGCTGCCTTTTCAGTTGGTAGACTCTGCCCCCTTCCGTGAGTTTGTGGAATGTGCGGTTCCTCAGTGGCAGGTACCCAAACGCCACTTTTTCTCACGGAAGGCGATTCCGGCTCTCTACCGGCATGTGTAAGGCAATGTCCATGCCTCGCTGGACAGGGCGGTCAGCGGTAAGGTGCATATTACCGCAGCAGGCATGGACAGGGACGTTACCTAAGTTTCACGGCGCATTGGGTGACTCTGCTGGCAGCTGGGAAGGATGCAGGACAAGGTGCAGTAGTGTTGGAGGTTGTTCCGCCGCCATGCCTCCAAAATGCTAATGATTGTGACACACCTCTCTCCTCCACCCCCTCCTCTTCTTCTTCCTCCATGGCCTCTTCCTGTGCTTTGTCCTCGGAACCAGCGGTGCTCCGTAGCCGTTCAAGGGGCTACGCAAGTACGCAAGCCAAAAGATGCCATGCGGTGCTTGAGCTGGTGTGCTTGGGGGACAGGAGCCACACTGGGGCAGAGGTTCTGTCAGCTCTGCAGGGGCAGGTTCAGAGGTGGTTGACGCCACGCCAACTTAAGGCAGGAATGGTGGTTTGCGACAATGGCACCAACCTCCTCTCTGCCCTCCGACAGGGACAAATGACCCATGTGCCCTGTTTGGCTCACGTCCTTAACTTGGTGGTGCAGCGGTTCTTGGGCAGGTACCCGGGCTTACAGGATGTCCTGAGGCAGGCCAGGAAAGTCTGTGTGCATTTCCGCCGGTCATATAATGCCAGTGCTCGGCTGACGGACCTCCAAAAGGAGTTTAACCTGCCCAAGAACCGCCTAATCTGTGACATGCCCACTAGGTGGAACTCAACGTTGGCCATGCTGCAGCGGCTGCACACGCAGCAGAGGGCCATCAATGAGTACCTGTGCGACTATGGCACCAGGACAGGGTCAGGGGAGCTTGGTTTTTTTTCCCCACGCCAGTGGGCCATGATCAGGGATGCATGCACTGTCCTGTCACCATTTGAGGAGGCCACGAGGATGGTGAGCAGTGACAGTGCATGCATCAGTGACACTGTCCCCCTTGTCCACCTGTTGGAGCACACGCTGTGTGGAATAATGGACAGGGCACTTGAGGCAGAACAGAGGCAGGAAGAGGAGGACTTCCTTAGCTCTCAAGGCCCCCTTTATCCAGACAGTGTTCCTGCGTGCCCGCCGATCACACAGGAAGAGGAGGAGGAGGAGGAGGAGGAGGAAGAAGATTGTGTCAGTATGGAGGTGGAGCCTGGCACTCAGCATCAGCAGCAGTCTTTAAGGGATCAGTCCCAAGAAACACATGGACTTGTACGTGGCTGGGAGGAGGTGGCTGCGGACCATGTCGTCCTTAGTGACCCAGAGGACCTCGGACCGAATGCCTCAGCAAACCTACGCTGCATGGCCTCCCTGATCCTGCAAAGCCTGCGTAAGGATCCTCGTATTCGTGGTATCAAGGAGAAGGACCAATACTGGCTGGCAACCCTCCTTGATCCACGTTACAAGGGTAAGGTTGCGGACCTTATCTTGCCATCGCAGAGGGAGCAGAGGATGAAACATCTTTGGGAGGCCTTGCAGAAAGGTCTGAGCAACGCGTTTCCAGAGACTGGAAGGTTACAAACTCCTGTTTCTGGACAACGTGTTGCTGAGGCTTCCGTCAGTCAAAGAAGGAGCGGTGGAGAAGGTGGCCGTCTGACCGATGCGTTCAGACAATTTTTTGGTCCGCAGCCCCAAGGTATGATCGGTTCCAGCAACCATCGCCAGCGTCTGTTTTACATGGTGCAGGAATACCTAGGGGCAAGATCAGACTTGGACACCTTTCCCACCGAAAATCCTCTGGGTTACTGGGACTTGAGGATGGATCACTGGCCAGAGCTTGCACAGTTTGCAATTGAGCTACTGGCCTGTCCTGCATTCAGCGTTCTTTCGGAACGCACATTCAGTGCTGCTGGAGGCGTGGTAACCGATCACAGGGTGCGTCTGTCCACCGACTCGGTCGATCGACTGACCTTCATAAAAATGAATCAGTCTTGGATCACCATCAGCTACCAAGCACCTGATGCTGATGTAACCAAATAATTTTTTTTGAAATCTCAGATCCCTTCAAAGACTGCCTATGCTGATGCTGAGTGACTATCCCTGAGTAATTATCCTCTTCCTCCTCAATCATGACGCTGATAGCTTGTAAGAACATTTTTGGTTCTGGGCGCCACCACCAGTGCCTAAGGCCCAATTTTTCTGCCCCTGTTTAACAGGGGCGTGTAATTACAATTTTTGATGCAATACTTTGCAGCAGGGCTCGTTCCTGCTTTCCAACTAGAGTGTCTGTGAGGGGTTGCAGTGTTGTGGCACCAGCACCAGTGCCTAAGGCCCAACTTTTCTGCCCCTGTTTAACAGGGGCGTGTAATTACAATTTTTGATGCAATACTTTGCAGCAGGGCTCGTTCCTGCGTTCCAACTAGAGTGTCTGTGAGGGGTTCCAGTGTTGTGGCACCAGCACCACCACCACCACCACCACCAAAGTCCCAATTTTTCTGCCCCTGTTCAACAGGGGCATGTAATTACAATTCTTGATCTAATATTTCACAGCAGGGCCCATTTCTGCACCCACCAAGAGCGAGTGAGGACTTACAGTGTTGTGGCACCAGCACCACCACCACCACCAAAGGCCCAGTTTTTCTGCCCCTGTTCAACAGGGGCATGTAATTACAATTCTTGATCTAATATTTCACAGCAGGGCCCTGTGAAGGCTTAAAGTGTTGTGGCCACAACAACACCTAAGGCCCAAATTTCTGCTGAGTATATAGGGCAGGCCCCTACTTTCAAACATCTAACTTACAAACGACTCCTACTTGCAAACGGAAGGAGACAACAGGAGGTGAGATGAAAATCTACCCCTAGGAAGGGAAATTCTCTCCTGTAAGAGTTAATATGGGAAAAACATTTCTCCTTTCCACTGATGCTTTCCAATCCTTGTTCCACAAAAAAAAACAAATTCTCCAAAAGCATTTGTCATTGGGACAAAAAGTGAGGTGAAATCTTCTAAAGAGGAGGCGCATGCGCGGCAGCTTCCAAGATGGCCGCTAGCCACTGAAGCTCCGCTCCACCACTACCCCGCTCGTTCCCACAGCGCCGACAGAGCACTCATCTCTGCCCCTAAAAGACACCATCGGGCTCCGGACACCCCCAGGAACGGTTTTATGCTGGGGGCGACTGCCAGAAGAAGTCTGACGAGCCAGATGACGGCCGCACCCGGACCGCTCAGTTATGCCAAAATGGCCGCCGCTCCTCCGAGACACAGCGTGGCGGCAGCTGCGGACGACTCCATTGCTGACCAAGACTGTGTCCTGCCTCAGTCACCAGGTACCCTGTACTCCCCTCCACCCCCGGCCCATTCTCCAGCGTCCACGGAATCTCTCCTGCTCAGCCTGCAGACAGGCCTCCCATCCACCCCCATGATGGACCCGCACACAGGCCTTCTGCTATCAGTCAGTGAAGCACAAGAAGCCGCCCCCACACCCACAGACTTTCCCTCCATGATGGAGGCCTTTGCTCAGTTATTATCCAAAAGCCTAGCCCAAAACGCAGCCCAAATAACAGCATCCATACACGCTGACATGCAGCAATTTGGTTTTAGGCTTGACAACATGGAGAAGAAGGCGGATCAAGCAGGGGCTAGGATTAATCAGAACACAGCCAGATTGCAAGATATGCAGGACCAACTTGAATTAGCCTTTAACAAAATCGATGATTTGGAGAACAGATCGAGACGATATAATTTTAGGGTGAGGGGGGTCCCAGAAACAGAAAAGGAGGTTCACTGTGTCATCAAAACCCTCATCAAGGATCTTATTCCGGAGATACCAGAGCACCGCCTTGAGCTTGACAGAGCCCATAGAGCTCTACAACCCCCCCGCACGGATGGACTCCCGCGGGACATCATTGTGAAACCCCATCATTATGCGGTAAAGGAGGCAGTTATGAGAAAAGCCAGAAATTTAAAGGACATTTCCGTTATCGGTCACAAAATTCAGATCTTCGCGGACCTCTCCCCCTACACAGTGCAGAAGAGAAGGGCCTTGAAACCTTTGCTACTACTACTGCAGGAGAAGGAGATCCCCTATAGGTGGTCCTTCCCGCTGAGACTGAATTTTTCACACAAGAGTAGAAACTACAGCTTCTCCACCTTCGCGGATGGTGAACGGATTCTTCTCCAGTTGGGCCTCATCCCTCAAGAGCCTTCGTCATCACAATTAAGCAGGGGTACCCCATCTTCAACCAAAAGACCCCCCCCAGCAAGCCCGCTACAGCCAACCTGGTTAAAACAAGGTTACAAGAGATCGAAGGAGAATCTCCCCACTTGAACTGCCACTTTTCTCACAGGAACTCTGTTTTTTTTCCCATTTTCCCTCTATTTGAAGGGTGCAGCACGTCTGCTGTAGGACTGGTCGGGGCTAGTCCCCGTTCTCCCCGAGCCCATGGGCTCCGAGTCTAATATTAGTGGGTCTTTTTTTTTATTTTAGAAGAGTTTTTTCTTAATACTTTGAACTCAGAGTAGGGATGTGTTTCGAGAGCCCTCCCCGCTGAGCCTTGGAGGAGAGGGGCTTTACATGAAGTTTCCCCACATGATCGTGGCGTCCCTTAGTTATCCAAAGAAGGATGGCTATTGACCATGGGATCCCCTCCTCCTTCTGGGCTCTGATGGGCCCAGCCTCTCGTCCCATCCTGTAAGGGATTCATGTTTTCCACCGTGGTTCAGGAGGCCCATACTTAGTCACACCCACACTGCATAGGTGGCAAAAGGGGTCAACATGGAAATTTTTTTTTTTTTTTTTTTTTCGATTTCCTCTTCCATGTTCACCCCAAGTCTTTACATATTTTGATATGCTCTGTCTAATTTTCTACTTAAAAGACCGGAACACGGTCGCAGGTTTAATGGTTAAGAGGAACTGGGGCTGTGGTGGACCCAGTGCGCCTCCACTTACCCTCAGGTACGCCTTAAGCTCCCCTGAGGTGTTTCTTTTGTTTGGTCTCCCTGTTTTCAGGAGGCCCGGGCCAGAGTGGCCTTTAGGGTAGGTTAGACATTTCTTCCTACCCTTTTGACTGTGCGAGGTGATCCTTTTTTTTACCTCCTCAGTACACTTATTAGTCATGACTGAAATTTTTCCGATGCTTAATATTTATTACATGGAATTAATCGTTCTTCTTTTGTTTCTTTTTTCTGCTCTTTCCCCTTCCGCTCTCTATACCCTCCTGTACCCCTCTGTAAGTTCTACCAGTCTCAGGGGTGGCTCTGTTATCCCCCTGCCGGGCCCGAGCAGACATCTTGCCTCACAAACAGATCACAGTCAGCTTTCACGTTCCATGGGTAACGGTAAGCCGCAATATGAGTTGACAGTTCTCTCCCCTCTGGACCATGGTTAATCTAAAGGATCGGAATTTCCCCCTTAGAATCATCTCACACAACACCCAAGGCCTGAACTCCCCAATTAAACGCAGAAAGATCTTTCAGTCCTACCAATCTATGCATATTGACGTCCTTCTTCTACAGGAAACACACTTCCCAGTACACTACAAACCCTCATTTCTCCACCAACACTATCCACAATTCTTCTTGTCCTCAGCCGAAAACAAAACAAAAGGGGTTGCCATCTGCTTTGCCAAGCATTTGAATGTCTCACAACCGGAGGCGATAGTCGATCCCAAGGGGCGTTTCCTGCTAGTATCTGGTTGCATTGAGGGCGAACTTTATACTTTTGTTTCATATTATGCGCCTAACAGAGGTCAAAGATCGTTTTTTGATCTATTACTCAAAAAACTAAAACCCCACCTTAAAGGTACAATATTTATGGGAGGAGACTCGAACGTCGCTTTCGACTCCGCACTTGACAGACTCGCCAATGGTACTTCTAAATCTAAACGCCCATCAAAACAGAGCACCAAAATAGCAGCTCTATTATTTGAGGAGGGTTTGGTGGATATTTGGAGAGAAGCTAACCCGCACAAAAAAGATTACACCCACTTCTCGGTTCCGCATAATTCCCTGGCCAGGATAGACCACATCTTCACACGATCGCGCACAATTCCGCTTGTCCTCAACTCTAGGATCATAGACTCTCCATTGTCTGATCACGCAATGGTCTTGGTAGCAGCTCAGAAAGGGGGTTCCTCCAAGGGTCCGCCACGTTGGAGATTACAAGAATCTCTCCTCAATGATCCCATAAACTGTCAGGGCATAATGGAAAACATCAAAGATTACTTTAGAATTAACCAAACGGGGGAGGTCTCTCCCTCCACCGTTTGGGCAGCCCATAAGCCGGTGATAAGGGGCCACATAATCAGCTTATCCTCACATCTTAAAGCAGCTTATAAAGCCGACATCCTAAAACTCACAGCAGACTACAGGGCAGCGGCTAAAGCACATAAGAGACTTCCCACATCAGACTCCTTAGAGACCCTTGACCGCACTAGGACGGTACTTAATCTTGCCCTAACTTCTGCAGCAGAGAAACACTTGAGATGGACAGGAGCCAAGTTTTACTACCAAACAGACCGCTTGGGCTCTAAACTAGCAGCCAAACTCACCCCAAAACACCGAACTTTAGCGTTCCCTAAAATCAAAACAACATCAGGAGACCTGACGCAGAACCCCTCTAAAATTATGGATGCCTTCTCCATATTTTACACTGATCTTTATAAATCCTCTGAGCCCCCATCACTGCAACAAAGGGAATGCTTCCTCAGGGATTTACCCCTACCAGCCTTATCCAAAGACCATAGGGAGTTGCTTGAGGACAAGATCACAGTGGAGGAAGTATTGGATACGATTGCCTCGCTTAAAACGGGTTCTGCCCCGGGTCCAGATGGCCTGTCCACAGGGTATTACAAAAAATTTGCCACTACCCTTGCCCCCCACCTAGCTAAATTCTTTAACTCCCTCAGGGATGGAGCCCCCCTGGGATCTGACCTTAACTCGGCGTATATCTCAGTGATACCGAAGCCGGGGAAGGATCCAAGTGAATTGGGGAACTATAGGCCCATTTCGCTAATTAACAACGATATCAAACTCCTGACAAAAATTCTAGCGAATAGAATGGCGAGCTTCATTGCCAATTATATTCACAATGATCAGGTGGGGTTCATCCCTGGTAGACAGGGTCCGGACCAAATACGTAGGACGATAGACATTATATCCCTTCTGAAGTCGTGCTGGGATGGAGGCTCACCACAGCGGGGCTTCCTCCTCTCCATCGACCTACAAAAGGCATTTGACTCCGTTAACTGGGATTATTTATCTGACATCTTACAGCGCTGGGGATTCGGTCCCTTCTTTCTGAACTACATTAGATCCCTATACTCAACCCCGTCTGCTCAGGTCCGTCTCCTAGGAAGGTACTCAGACACATTCCCTATTCACAGAGGAACCAGGCAGGGATGCCCGCTCTCCCCCCTCCTCTTTGCGATAGCAATTGAATCTCTAGCTATAGCACTTAGAACCAACCCTGATGTCAAAGGGGTCCAATGTGGGGACCAGGAGCATAAATGTGCCCTATATGCGGATGACCTGCTTCTCTACATCACCTCCCCTCTCATTACCACTCCGATGATTTATAAGATCCTCCAAGAATTCAGCGTCGTTTCTGGCCTAAAGGTTAACATGTCCAAGTCTATCGCGCTGAACATTACAGTCCCTCAGGATACACTAAATCAGCTTTCCTCTAACTTTAACTTCTCCTGGGCACCCACAGATATCCCATATTTAGGTATCCACTTAACTCCAGACATCCAAAAACTGTTTAACGCTAATTTCCCCCCCATGTTCCGTAAATGTAAGGATGACCTCGACAGGTGGGCTAGGTGTGGACTGTCCTGGCTGGGGAGAATACACGCCGTCAAGGTGACATTACTTCCCCGTCTCTTATACCTTTTTCGCTCTCTTCCTATTCCTATTAAGAAATCAACCCTCCTCAAATTTCAATCCGAAATCGTTCGCTTTATTTGGGGCCGTAAAGGGTATAGATGCCCCTCCAGTATGTTAACACGTCCTAAAAGTCAGGGAGGCCTCGGTCTCCCTGACCTGTGGGGCTACTATCAAGCATCTCAGCTCTCCCAAATTTCGGTGGCGTTTGCTCGAGGCCCGAAACCAAGTTGGCTGGCCATGGAAAGACAAGCAACCCCTCGGAACACGATCGACTATCTTCTCTGGTGTTCCCCTAATGATAGACCGGCTATACTATCCCCTTCCCTATCCCACTCGTTGGCCATGTGCACAAAACTCTTTTCACATAATAATCTGGTTTCACCTCTCAAACCTTTAGCACACTTTTTCCATAACCCAGCTTTTCCTCCAGGGATGGTAATCAGGGCCTTCAAGTGGTGGACGGACAAGGGCCTCTATAGGATTGGACATTTCCTCTCCCCTAGGGGGCCAATCACGCTGAACCACTGCCGAAACGAGCTAGACATGCCCCAATCAGAGTTTTTCAGATTCTCACAGATACACCACTACATCCATTCCATATGGAAGCAAAATCAAGATAGGTCTTCTTTGACTCCATTTGAACAATGGTGCTCCACTTCGGAAGTCCAGAGGGGAGGAATCTCCATAATCTATTCCGCCTTACAATCTTCAGCGGAGAAACCGAGGTATGCACGGGCCTGGGAGGAGGATTTGGACAACTCCTGGACGTTAGAGGATTGGTACTCCAGGTTTGAACGATCATTCAAAGGTATTCTAAACATATCATTGATAGAAGCCAGTATTAAAGTCATAACAAGATGGTACTATGTACCGGCCCGTTTAGCTAACATCTTTCCAGGATCTTCCCCCCTGTGTTTCAGAGGCTGTGGGATGGAGGGAACAATGATACACATATGGTGGACGTGCCCGAGAATCAGATCGTTCTGGGGTAAGGTCTTCCGCACGATCAGCTCTGTTTTACAGCAAAAAGTCTCCCCTGATCCTTCCATTGCTTTGCTTAATGGGAAGACCAGGACTTTTTCCAAATTCTCACAGAAGCTAACTTTCTTTATACTCTTAGCAGCTAAAGCTTCTCTAGCAAAGGCCTGGAAGAAACCCAGTGTCTCAATAAAAGCTTTTAAAAGGAAGGTGTCGTGGATAATGGCACAAGAACAAATCGTTGCTAACATTAATGACAAAATCGAAACATTTTTCGCTATCTGGGAACCATGGGCCAAATACTGTAAGGTACCCCTTTTTCCGGGCATACCACAAGATACAGAGTAAGATAGAACCGTTTACAGAGTACTCCCCCTTTCTTGCTACCCCTCCTCCCTCCTTTTCCCTCCTCTCTCTTCTCTGAAGACTCTCTTGTCTCTTTTCTTGGCCAACAAAGGCTAAGCTCTCTCAGGTGAAGCCCGAGAACGGGCGGTTTTGGTACACTATTTAATTTTCTTTATCTCTTGTTTTATCTGTTATCCAAGCTGCCTTTCCCGAAATCATTAGGCGGCTAGGCAGGTTTTCATTCACAATGCCTAGTGTAGAGAACAGAGATAATCTTTAGACTGTTCGCAAAACACGACTAACTTAGCATGGTACAATTTTTGTTTATGGACAAAGTCGCAGGAACCTGGTATTCGGGCCCCCCGGACAGGTCACAGCGAGCTCCCATGGGGGTGGTCTGTCCATCGGGCAGAGGTCTGAGTAGGAACCTTGCGTTCCTGCGGTAGTCCCCCAGGTTCGTCTCCGGTTATTTTTTTCTTATAACCTTGTCTCCTCTTTCCTGTTGTGTAGTCTACTCATCAGGCACTTTGTTCTCACGTATAATATAGGCCTCGCAACCTTAAATTTGTGCTTTAATGATTTCGAGAAGGGAAAGCAGATGTTTGCCACTTCGTTAATTTTAACCTTTGAAACTGTATGAGATCCATGCCTGGATCTTACTGTTAAGATATCTTTGTATAAATCATCCATTTTTCGAAATCTTCTAAAGAGGAGGAAAGACAGCAAAACAAATGTCACAGGGGTGATAACCCTTCCCTATGTTTTCCAAAAAGCTTAAAAAAGATTTTTTGGCTGGAGCTAAACACATTAAAAATGTACCCGTTCAAAATGACAAACAGATTCTACTTAACAACAAACCTACAGTCCCTGTCTTGTTTGCACCGCCTGTATACTGCTGTTCAGAGTATATAGGGCCTGGTGGCCCCACACCTTTCCTTATTTTAATTTGGGTGCGGGGTTCCCCTTAATATCCATACAAGACCCAAAGGGCCTGGTAATGGACTGGGGGGTACCCATGCCTTTTGTCTCACTGATTTTCATCCATATTGCCAGGACCCGACATTACATTAAACCCGCAAGCAGTTTTAAATGAGATTTTTTCCTTTAAAAATGACATTTGGTGTGCAGGGACTGTTCTAAGCATGGGAAACACGCGCCACTTTACAGGCATACTATAGACACCCCCCAGGTACGATATTTAAAAGAAATATTTCTCTTTTTTTTTTTTTTATTTAAGCATCATTAAAATCACTGCTCCTGAAAAAACGGCCGTTTTTAAAAGTTTTTTTTGCATTGATACATGTTCCCTGGGGTAGGACCCGGGTCCCCAAACCCTTTTTAGGACAATACCATGCAAATTGGCCTTTAAAATGAGCACTTTTGATTTCGAATGTTCGAGTCCCATAGACGTCAATGGGGTTCTAACGTTCGTGCGAACTTTCGGTCCGTTCGCAGGTTCTGGTGCGAACCGAACCGGGGGGTGTTCGGCTCATCCCTAGTAGTGGACCCTACGGCTGACTGCTGTGGATGTAGCCCGGGGTGGTTCAGGAAAGCAGGTACTCTGGAGCACCAACACGGTTCACCCTGGGAGCTAGAGCATGAGATTTCCCAGGGCGCAGAATCTAAGAGCCAGCGTACCCCTGATGATGGGGATGGACTTCGCTGCAGTCTGGCTCCAGGTCACGGCCCTCAGGGTCTCCCAACTCACAGTAGACTACTGGAGGATAGAAAGGAAGCAGCAGCCTGGAACAACAAGGATAGTCAGGAGATAAGCCAAAAGGTCAGGGCAACAAGAAGATAGGGATAGTCAAGAACACGCCAAAGGTCGGGATATGAATCAGACGAGGACAGTCAAGAACAAGCCAAGGTCTGTAAACAGGATCAGACGTAGGACACAGAGCAATGAGCACATGGAAGCCAAAACACACAAAATTGATCAGCAGGACTGGCTTTCAGTGCACAGGTTAATATAGAGTTCCCTGATAGGGGCTGGGGTGGAGCCATGCTTTGAGGAGAGATTACTTAAGCAGCCAGGTGAGAGTGGCTGGCCTCTAAAGCTGAACACATGGAGAGGTAAGCTGACAGACAAACATTACTGCATAACCATGACAGTATCCCCCCTCTTATGAGGCATCCCCCTCCCCTGCCTGAACCAGGCTTACAGTGAGACTTCAGATAAAACCTCCTCAACAGACGAGGCACAAATACCTCAGATGCAGTGATCCAAGACCTCTCCTCAGGACCAAACCCTTTCCAAAGCACGAGGTACTGAAGAATGCCTCTACAGAGCCGGGAATCCAGAATTTGACTAACCTCGTACTGCTGATTATCCTCAGTGACCGGGGCCACAGTAGGGAGAGGAAGAGAGAACTTATTGAGGACTAAAGACTTCAGAAGAACAACAGGGAAGGAGTTAGAGATTTTAAGGCTTTTAGGAATCTGGAGTTTGAAACAAACCAAATTCAGTTTAGAGGGTATAGTGTACAGACCAATGAATCTTGGGGCAAACTTCAGAGAAGCAACTCGGAGCTTGATGTTCCTGGTGGAGAGCCAGACTTTTTTTTCCTCTGGCTGAAGAGAAGGCAGTTTACGCCTGTGGCGGTCGGCAAAGCCTTTGAGATAGTCAGCAGCTGCCTGGAGGGAATAATGAACATCACCCGAAATAGAATTGAAAGACTCCTGAGCTGTAGCCAAAGCTGGAATATCTGGAGAACAGGTCATGGGTGGAAGGAGTTGAGGGTGTTTTCCATAAACTGTGAAAAAGGGTGTCTTCTGCAAACTGGTATTTACATGATCGTTGTGAGAGAATTCTGCCCATGGGAGTAGAGAGGACCAATCGTCATGATGAGCAGAGACTAAGGAGTGAAGAAAGACCTCTAACTCCTGATTAACCCTCTCAGTCTGTCCATTGGATTGAGGGTGGTAAGAAGAGGAAAAATTCAAGACAATATTGAGGGATTTGCACAAGGCTCTCCAAAAATGAGACGTAAATTGAACGCCCCTGTCGGAAACAATATGCGAAGGAACCCCATGGAGGCAAAAAATTTCTCAAACAAAAATGGGAACCAAGGCAGGAGCATAAGGAAGACCAAGAAGAGGAACAAAATGAGCCATCTTGGAGAACTGATCGATTACCACCCAAATGACCGCATTCTTTTCTGAAAGTGGGAGATCGGTGATAAAATCCATGGCAATGTGAGACTAGGGCTTCTTAGGAATGGGCAAGGGCATGAGAAGACCAGCAGGGGCTTGTGTGGAGCATTTAGACCGAGCACAGACATGACAAGCCTTAACATAGTCTTTGACAACCGAGCAGAGATTAGGCCACTAGTAGTGATGACTGATGAGCAGGAAGGAACCCAGCATGACCTGCCACCTTGGAATCATGTCCCCAACAAAGGATCTTAGCTTTTAGCTCAGTGGGGACGAAGGTCTTGCCAGGAGGAATTTTTGACTCCAGGGTAGAATGGGCAACAATGCATGAAGTCGGAATGATCAGCTCAGGTTCAGGGGTGGACTCATCGACCTAGAGAGTGCATCAACCGACCGTTTCAGGGACCAGGTTTGTACATAATTGTGAAATTAAAATGGGAAGATAAAAGACTCCATCTGGCCTGTCTGGGATTCAGACGTTTAGCATTCTGTAGGTACTGTAGATTCATGTGATCAGTAAAAATCGTTATGGAGTGAGGGGAACCCTCCAAGAGATAACGCCACTCCACTAACGCTAATTTAATTGCGAGAAGTTCCCGATCACCGATAGCATCATTTTTCTCTACCTGAGAATTTTTTCTGGAGAAGAACGCACATGGTTGACGTCTCTTCTCAAAGGATTGAAGAAGCACAGCTCCCACCCCCCCATTGAAGAAGCGTCCACTTCAATAAAAAATGGGTCCCCGGGATTAGGTCTCCTCAAGTGAGGTCCAGAAACAAAGGCCTGTTTCAGGTCGTGAAATGCAGAGACAGCTTCAGGAGGCCAGTCTTTGGCATTCGCACCCATCTTGGTCAAAGCGATAATAGGTGCAGCAATGGAAGAGTAATTCCTTATGAACTGCCTATAATAATTTGTGAAGCCAAGAAAGCGCTGTGTGGCCTTCAGGCTAGCAGGAAGAGGCCAGTTGGTAATGGCCAAGACCTTTTCAGAATCCATACGAAGACCCAAACTTGAGACAAAACATCCCAGAAACAGGACCTCAGAACATTCAAAGGAACATTTCTCCAGCTTGGCATACAGATTATTCTGTAAGGCACTGAAGTACGGTGCGGACATGGTTTCTGTGGACAAGCGGATTTTCCAAAAAGATGAGAATGTCATTCAGATAGATGACAACAAACTGGTACAGCAGATCCCTGAGGATTTCATTGACAAAGTTTTGGAACACAGCTGGGGCATTATACAAACCAAAAGACATAACCAGGTATTTGTAATGCCCGTCTCTAGTGTTAAACGTGCTTTTCCATTCGTCACCCTCCCGTATCCGAATCAGATTGTATGCACCTCTGAGATCCAACTTGGTGAAAATGGAGGCACCTTCAACCTGTCGAATAGCTCAGAAATTAAGGGTAAGCAGTATCGATTCCTGATAGTCACCACATTTAAACCTTGATAGTCGATGCAGGGTCTCAAGGTACCATCATTTTTGGCAATGAAAAAGAACCCTGCGCCTGCAGGCGATGAGGATTTCCGAATGAAATCTCTCTCTAGATTCTCTGTGACATACTCTGACATGGCCCGGGTCTCTGGGATGGACAGAGGGTAGGTACGACCCCTGGGCAGAGTTGTTCTAGGAACAAGGTCAATAGCACAGTCAAAAGACCTGTGGGGAGGAAGCACAGCAGCTGATTTCTTACAGAACACATCCCGGTAATCGCTGTATGCAGCGGGAAGATCAGACGATACAGATGTGGAAGCAACCGCAAGTCTCTCCTTGGGGGCCACCTTGAGAAGGCAGAACGAGAATCATGAGGGACCCCAAGCCAGGATCTGCCCAGAGACCCATTCCACATGTGGAGAGTGGAGCTGTAGCCAAGGAAGGCCCAATACAATGGGGGTAGAGGCCTTGGGTAGAATGAGTAAGGATATCCACTCCTGGTGGAGTATCCCTACAGACATCTTAATAGGTAGAGTCGGGAAGCGGATAGGGCCCCCTGGGAGAACAGTGCCATGAATTGCCGAGACTACCAGTGGCGTAGTGAGGGGTGAAAGGGTAAGCTTCATGGAGGAAGCAGTTCTCCAATCCATAAAATTGCCAGCAGCCCCAGAATCCAGATATGCAAAGATTGATTGGGAAGCGCCTACATCAAGGAACACCGGAAGAAGATTCATGGTCATTCTTTATCTTGATGACTTTCTGCTCCTCGAACGGCCCTGGACCGGTAGACCTGGACAGACTAAGGGTGGTGTTCCAAGACTTTTCAGGTGTACAATAGCACCCCCTCATGTGTCCCCACTCACCGGATCAGAACGACTCCCAGCTTTTAAGTTTAGGGGTCACTTCAAGCTTGTAAATGATATCATGGAATAGCGGATTTGGTCAGGTCATCAGATTGCAAATTTCCAAATGGAGGCTCTCATCCGGACAGACAGGTACCCAAAATGAAAAGAGGATGGACTAATAGTGAAGTACTGTTATAAAAAAGATTTATTGTGCAAGGGGATCGGTACTTACAAAAATTGCGATAAAAACAGGCATAAACATAGAGCTGTAGATGCAGAAACCGCTGTCTCTAGCGTGCGTTCCACGAGACCGGAAGTGGCGTCAATCGGAACCGGAAATTACGTCAACGCGTTTCGCCCTCCCACAGGGCATCATCAAGGACCTCATTTACGGCTGATAGGGCCATCCTTTAATACTGGGAGAGAGAGAGAAACTCTGCTAAATAGAACCAATCAGAATGGCATTGCGGCCATCTTGTTGGTTAGGTAAGACTGTCGCTCCTAGGGATAGGACACAACCCACAGGAGAGGCAAGACCGCCATAGAATTGGTTGGATAAAATCCAATGAACTTAGAAAAATGATTGACGTCAATTCCGATAACATGATGGAACTAATGGCATATACAAACATAAAAAACATAAAAAACTCTACCTTCTATAATGCTGATATACACAAAATACAGGCAAAATACCAAAAAATATATAAATATACAAAAAATTTATTTAAAAAATTAATAAAAATAAAAATAAAAAATAAAAATAAAATAAAAATAAATAAATAAAAATGAAAAAATGAAAAAGAAAGAAAGAAAAATAAGTACATTGAAAATTAATATAAATGAAAATAAAAATAAATAGAAAAATAGAAAACAATCTAGAAAGGACATTAAAACTCCCATACTAAAAATTGTACAAGAAAAAATTCAGATCTAGCTCGATGTTTAACCCCTGGGGGCTCATCGTTTTTAAACAATGGATCCACTGGGTCTCATTACGAGAAATAGCTCTTTTGAGGTCACCTCCTCTCCAGTGTCCTTCAATGTTATCAATGCCCCAGAAGGTAAGACCACTCGGGTCCCTTCCGTGGACCAACCTGAAGTGATTGGATAAACTGTGATGTTTAAAACCCTTTTTTAATCCTGTTGACATGTTCACGTAGTCTAACTCCCAATGCTCTGGTGGTCCTGCCCACGTACTGTAGTCCACAGGGACAGGACAACAGATACGTGACATGGGTGGTACCACACGTGATGAGCTTGTTGATTTTAAAGGACTCACCAGAGGAAAGTGCTGTGAATTCCGTTGTTTTCCTTACCCTATGTTTAGATGTTATACACATTACACACTTCCCAAAGCTGAAAAAACCAACTTGATCTAAAAAGGTGCATGTTTTCTGGTCAGATCAACAACATTGGGTGCCAGTTTAAGTCGTAAAGTGGGGGGTTTTGTGTATATGAACTGTGGTTTACTCGGTAACAACTTAGCAAAATCATCATCCTTTAACAGAAGATGCCAATGTTTGCAAATTATTTTTTCTACTTCTTTATGCTGATGAGTAAAACCTGTCATAAAAGAAACACCAAAATCTCTATCGCCCACCTCTTTTTTCTTAAACAGATCGTCTCTATTAATGCTAGACATGTGCGCCGTCAATAAATTTGTTTCATTCTGTTCCGTTTCGTATTAGAATTAATTCGTATTTCGTAATTTGTGTCTGAAATTCAATTTGGATTCGTACGAAATATTAATTTTCACTAGGTTTGTTAACCTTTCAGAACAATTACGAATGTTCGTTATGATAAATTTATTATTATGAGGGGCTCCCACCATCCCTTTGCTGTGCTGAATTCCTGGGTTTCTAACTTTTAGGTTCAATAACTTTTCATAACAATTACGAATGTTCGTTATGATGCATTTATCATTATGAGGGGCTCCCACCATCCCTGTGCTGACTTCCTGGGGTTTTAACTTTTAGGTTTGTTAACTTTTCGTAACAATTATGAATGTTCATTATGATGATTTTATTATGAGGGGCTCCCACCATCCCTGTGCTGTGCTGACTTCCTGGGTTATTTAACTTCATCATAACGAATAATCGTAATTAACGAACATTCTCGTTTCGGTTGTATCGGAATTTGGATCCAAAATTTGTAAACGAAATTTCGTATTTTGTACAAAATTCAGACGCATAGTAATTCGTATTTCGGATCCTCCTGAATGTACGAATTTACGGAAATTCGTACGAATTTTCGATTAGTACAAAACTAATCGCACATGTCTAATGCCTCTTACCGCTATTAAAGTTTTATTCAACTCACAACGGGAGTAACCCTTTTCAACAAATCTGTCAAACAAAACTTTCACCAGTAAATCAAAATCTTAAATTCTAGCACAATTCCGCCTCACTCTCATGAATTGGCTTTTGGGGATTGTACTAAGCCATCAGGGGTGATGGCAACTTCCCAGCGGAATATAGCCATTTCTGTCCACTTCCTTGAAATAGGTTTTAGTGGACAGTTGATGATTTTCCTTAAAAATTACTAAGTCTAAGAAATTGATACTTTGATTGTCAGAAATTGCCGAGAAGGAAATGCCAAAACTATTCTTACCAATTTTTTGACAAAAAATGTGAAAATGACTCTTTTGATCCTGCCTAAATAATAATGATGTCATCAATATAACGCTTATAAAACTTAAGCTGAGGTAGATTACTACTGAAGATGGCCTCTTTTTCCCAGTAGCTCATGAACAAGTTGGCAACTGAGGGGTGTACTTAGCCCACATTGCCCCCCCCTCTTTTTTGGCAATGGGGCAATGGGGAACAGGTAAGACAAATCTTAAAGGGGCAATAGCCCCAAAAACCTGAGGTAACCTCACCTGTGCATTTAAAGGGCAAGCAGATGGGCAGTGGCAGAAAACACATGATGGTGGACATACAATCTGTGGCCCCCTTTAAGGCCATTCTGCCAATTTTTAATGTCTGTTTTTGTGCTGAGGAGATTAACCCTCTCTATTCCTGCTGGTGACTACTTTCACCCCAATGCGCTACAGAGTAGCAGATACATAGGCATGTTCTTGCATTGGGACTGGTTTTCCCCTAATACAAGTCAACAGGAATGCAAAAGCAACTAAAGTGCCTTTTAGCCCAAAACAAAAAATGTGATATATTGCAGCTTACCAGTCCTTAGATGTTTTGGCTGCATTTGTTTTCTTTTTTGTTGCTTTATTTTCACCTGGTAATCCTGCAACTATTACAAAATCCATGCTAATGATGGAGCGATCACTTGTAAACAAACCGGCGTCACGTCCGGTTCCTCTCTCCCCTCTCTGTACAGATCTGTACAGTGCGAGGGGAGAGATCTGTGGCAGCAGCGCTGTGGGTTGGATGTGTAGTGCCCACAGCGCTGATATGTGTCCATTCCATCCATCCATCCATCCATACCCAGCCATCCATGCTCAGCATATCCATCAATACTCAGCATGCTGACCCATCCATACTCAGCATACTTATCCATTCATCCATCCATGCTCACCCATCCATACTCAGCATACTCATCCATCCAACGATGCTCACCCATCCATACTCAGCATACTCATCCATCCATCCATGCTCACCCATCCATACTCAGCATACTCGGCCATCCATGCTCAGCATACTCCTCCATACTGAGCATACTCATCCATCCATCCATGCTCAGCCATCCATACTCAGCATACTCAGCCATCCATACTCAGCATACCCATCCATACTCAGCATACTCATCCATTCATGCTCAGCCATCCATACTCAGCATACTCATCCATCAATCCATGCCTAGCCATCCATACTCAGCATACTCAGCCATTCATACTCAGCATACCCATTCATAGTCAGCATACTCATCCATACATCCATGCTCAGCCATCCATACTTAGCATACTCATTCATCCATCCTCAGCAATGCTCAGCCATCGTTCCATCCTCAGCAATACTCATCCATCCATCCATGCTCAGCCATCCTATCCACCCCCATCCATAATTAGCCATGCCCATCCATACCATACCCAGTCCTACCCAGCCATACCCAGCAATACCCAGCAGTACCCAGCCGTACCCAGCTGTACTCAGCCATACCCAGCCGTACTCAGCCATACTCAGCCATACTCAGCCGTACCCAGCCATACTCAGCCATACCCAGCCATACTCAGTCATACCCAACCATACTTAGCCGCACCCAGCCATCCCATCTATACCCAGCCATATTCAGAAGTTAGCCACGTGGTTAGGAGGGTAGGGTGTCATATCGTTAATAGGTACCATCATCCTTTACGTGAATAGAGCAAGATGGGGTTGAAAGAGAAGAAAAGCAAGGACCTCTCCAATTGGGTCCTGCCTCTTTCAGACATATTAGGACTATTACGGTACTAAAGGGATGTAAACAAGGTATCTCCAATACCAACTGTGTGCTTCCTATGTTATATGCATCTTTCCGATTGTAATGTTGATATTGTACTTTTTTCATTTTGTAGAATATGTACTAATAGACGCCTCCTGAAGAAGCGGCTGTGACCGCGAAACTGTAGAGGTCACGTCTGCAAGTATCATATAACCTGCCTCCATGCGTTTGTGTGGGCATTATCTTTAAAATTTGATTGTCAACATTGCTGTAACAATTAATCTGTGATTGTGTTAATATGTTATGGTTTATATATTGTGTCCTTTGTGGGACTTTTTAAATCTTATTTTTGAATAAAACAAAAATTTTTTACAAAAGTCTTGTTTACATCCCTTTGGTACCGTAATAGTCCTAATATCTCTGAAAGAGGCAGGGCCCAATTGGAGAGGTCCTTGCTTTTCTTCTCTTTCAACCCCATCTTGCTCTATACCCAGCCATACTCAGCCGTACCCATCCGTAATCAGCCGTACAAGGCCATACTCAGCCATACTCAGTCATCCCATCCATACTCAGCCATCCCCATCCACGGCTCATCCATGCCACATCAGTTCTCATCCATGCCACTACAGTGCCTTACAAAATGTAATAGGTAGTCAAATTAGATTTGAAACTTATGCCCCTAGAACGACTGACGGTGCTCCCTACATGTTGGGCCTGTTTTTGTAGCCATGCTGTGGAAAAGTCTCACATATGTGGTATCGCCGTACTCAGGAGGAGTGGGAGAATCTATTTTGGGGTGTAATTTTTGGTATGTACATACTATGTGTTAGAAACATTGTGTAAATGGACAACATTGTTTAAAAAAAATGTGTTTTCATTTTCTTTACGCATATTCCAAAAACTTGTAGAAAAAAATGACATGTTCAAAAGACTCATTATGCCTCATAGCTTATACATTGGGGTGTTTTCTTTCCAAAAAGGGGTCATTTTTGGGGCATTTCTATTGTCCTGGTTCTCCCGGGCCTTCAAAAGTGCAAGAGGTAGTCAAGAAATTATATGTGTAATTTATGCTCCAAGAACGCCTGATGGCACTCCCTCCATGTTGGGCCTCTGTATGTGGCCATAGTGTGTAAAAGTCTCACACATGTGGTATCGTAGAATGTGTTTGGGGTGTAATTTGTGCTATGCATGCAGTGTGTGAGAAATAACCTGCTAATATAACAATTTTGTGAAAAAAAATAGATTTTGCAAAGAATTGTGGGAAAAAATTACAACTTCAAAAAACTCACCATGCCTCTAACTAAATACCTTGGAATGTCTACTTTCCAAAAAAGGGTCATTTGGGGGGTATTTGTACTTTCCTGGCGTGTTAGGGTCTCAAGAAATGATATAGGCCGTCAGTGCATCAAGTGTGATCAATTTTCAGAGCTTGGCACCATAGCTTGTGGACTCTATAACTTTTACAAAGACCAAATAATATACACTGATTTGGATTATTTTTACCAAAGATATGTAGCAGTATAAATTTTCGCCAAAATATATGAAGAAAAATTATTAATTTGCAAAATTTTATAACAGAAACAAAGAAAAATGTTTGTTCTTCTTGTTTCCAGAAATTAAATTAAAACCACAGTGACCCTGGTTGCATATTACAGAGACTGTGAATCTCATTTACAGATTATTGGTGTAAAAAGATCTATAACACATAAGCATTTCAACTGGAAAGACTACCATAATGACGTTCAGCTTTTGAGGGTATCTATCTATCTATCTATCTATCTATCTATCTATCTATCTATCTATCTATCTATCTATCTATCTATCTATCTATCTATCTATCTATCTATCTATCTATCTATCTATTTATCTATCTATCTATCTATCTCTCTCATTGTCGGTCTGCCATCTATAGATATCATTTTAACAGTGATGGCAAAGTGCCTTAAGTTTAGTCTCTATAGTCCCCTATAACAGCAGAGTGTCTAGCTCAGATTCACTACTTTTGTAACAGTTCAAAACACAAACTACTACTTGTGATTATCCTCAAACAACATCCCTCTCAGTGAAGTCAAGGGTAGCTCTCGTAACACAGGTTACCAGCTGGAGGGATCCAAGACCCAAGGACAAAGGGTCACCCACTGGAAATGGAGAACCCTGGTAGCAATTAGGGACCTCCCCACAATATCTGGGTCGTCTGGAGAAGCTGCATGCAATTTGGTTGTTCACACACTGGTTCTGGAGAGCCTCCACTTTCCCAGCTACCTCTTCATCAGTTATGTCCTCTCTGAGGGAGGAAAGCTGAGGAATGTATAATCCCTGGTTGTGTTCAGGGAACCCAGGTGGTTGTGGGAAATGGAGTTAAAAGGAGCCTACACCTGCATTTGAACATGATCAGTGAATGGTCACTCAGCTACACTGTAAATCATTTTCTATTAATACCTATCATTGATGATTGATTAATTCATTTAATTTACCAGGTAGAATCACCCCTAGGGCAAGGCTCAAAATTTCAAGTCCTGAGCTACTAGCCAGGCCTTAAGGGTTACTCGCCACTAGTTGCCTCACCCAATCCCTACCCTGCACCGCCCCTAATTCCCCTAAACATGCCCTCATAAATTATCTCATGAAATGACACTTACATTTTTTATGCAGATTTAAGTTACAAAAATAAACATTAACAACAACTTTATCAGTGCCTATCAGTGCAGCCTTACCAGTGCCCATCAATGCAGCCTCACCTGTACCTACCATTGCAGCCTCAGCTCACCTGTGCCTATTATTGCAGCGTGACCTGTGCAGAGGATCATCTCAGGGGAAGAGAGACTGGAGGAAGAGGAGAGCTGCCGGAGTACAGAGCGGGATAGCCCGCTGTTACAGCTTACATTAGAATTGCCTCCGCTCGTGGTTACACACAGCCCAGCCTCCTGACCTGCGTCTGTGATAGAGAGAACACGTCCCAGCATTGGACCGGTGTTCTGTCTATCACAGGCGCAGGTCAGGAGGCAGGGCTGTGTGTAATCATGAGCAGACAGCAATTGTAATGTAAGCTGTAACAGCGGGCAATTCCACTCTGTGATCCGTCTGCTTTCCTTTTCCTCCATGCTCTCTTCCCCGGGGTGATCACCGGGAGAACTTCTCCTGTTCGACCCCACATGCCGGTGGTACAACCCCCTCCCCCCCCGCTCCCAGGCAGCCCATGCTCGCTAGTGGAAAATTTGAGGGCTGCACTAGGGTACACAAACCACAGCTCTGTAGCAAACAGAGCATCTTCATTTTATGATTTACCATATATACCATACCATATACCATATATACCATTTATATATATATTTTATTCATTCCAGCTGGCAAATAAGGCAAAGCTGGGAAAATATGTCAATTACACAATACTGCCAAAGACATGTGAAGATGTTGCAGATGAAACAGTCTGTGAAACTGCTGGCTGGGGAAGAATTGAAAATAGCAGACCTATAATATAATAATATAATCACCCAACTCAATGCTACAGACCTACAACACCCCAGAAGTATTAATATAATGAATACAATGTGCAATATATTGCTGCAGCCTTCAATTCAATATATGCAAAATATGTGCCACAATATAACAATAAAAAAGGCGCTGCAAACATAGTGTGCATTATGCATTATATCAAATGAGCACCAATGTAAAAATCAAAGTGACCAGGTGTATGACAAATAAAGTATAGTCTATCCTGCCACACTTCTAAATAAACTCAAATGTTCAGTCTTTATATTGTGCATGAAAAGTGATCAAGTAAAGATTAGTTCATCCAGCAACAGTTTTAAAAAAACTTCTCAAAGTTCAATCTCTCCACCGTGAATAAAAAGTTAATCTACCTTTACATAGGCTATCCTCCCTTCAATTCATCATAAATGCCGCTTTCAGACTCATACACCTCATCAACCGTTCTGTTCTAACCCTCTCTGCCAATCTTTCCACCACCTTCCGTGAACCCAACAAATAAAATTGAGAATACTAACAGCAACCTACAAAGCCATCCACAACTCTGCAACTAGCTACATCATTCATTTCATCTTAAAATACCAACCAAACTGTTCTCTTCACTCCTCCAAAGACTTCCTGTTCTCTTGTCACCTACTCCCACACACACCTCCAGGACTTCTCCATATCCTGGCTCATCCTCAGGAACTTCTTATCCCAAACTGTTCTACTGTGACTATAAATAAGACCCCATGACTAAACCCTGTGGGCAGGGAGGAGAAAGGCTAAAGCCATTTTGACTCTTCTATATACTCGGTTGCTTCTCTGGTGTGTGCCGCTTCCTTCTTGCCTTCTCTACATATCTCCTATTCTAGTCACCTTTAGGTGATCCCTGAAAACCCATCTCTTCAGAGAGGCCTATCCAGCCTCTAATACAGACCATATATGGGTCGCATTCCGAATTATTTCGAAAATCTGAAATTTAGTTCATTTTGTAATCCGAAGATGCCACCCTTATATTTGAAATTTGACCAACCAAGCCTTCAATTTCACCACATGTTGGTACAGAAAATAATTTTTCGTGGATGGGAATTTTATTTTCTTTCCAGGGATTTTCTTTTCTTCTGCTCATGAGCATTTTTTTTATGATTATATTCCTCACACGATTCTCCCATCTTCACCAGACACCCCTTTTTCTTACCTGAGCCTGATCCAATCCAGCAATTTGCACGAGCCCAGCAGCTCCAGCTGCTTTCTCTCTCCCCATTGGACAGATTGATAGCAGCAGAAGCCATTGGCTCCCACTGCTGTCAATCAAATCCTGTGACAAGGGAGCTGGAGCGGGGCCAAATCCTGCTGTCTGTGTCAATGGAAACAGCAGTGGGACTTGGGAGTGAGCCCGCATGGTGCCCCCATGGAAAGCGGCTTTCCGGGGGGGCACCCGATGAATGGGAGGAGCCAGGAGCAGCAGCGGGGCACCCCAGAAGAGGAGGATCGGGGCTGCTCTGTGCAAAACCCTTGCACAGAGCAGGTAAGTATAACATGTTTGTTATTTTTATAAGATAAAAAACGAACCATTACAAACACCTTAAATATAAATGTATGTAGCACTGCTGAGAATACACAGGTTCTCCCACAATAATACAGTTGCTGCCAGTCACAAGCACAGGTACATGCACATCAACAATACAGTCAAAAAGATGTCTTTTTAGAATTTATTGCTGAATAACTTGAAACATGAGAGGGGTTCAGGATACTCCAAATGATATGATGATGGTATTAGAATAAGTAGGAGGACAAATGTCTTAGCACAAATCATTATACTAGCAGGCACACATGAAAGTCTTAAAACCAGGTCTTACCCACAATGTCCTAGGCGCTATCTGCCACCAAGCTTCCACTGGTGGTTCATCAGTGAGGGAGATAAAGAATCCTTTTCCAGGCCAGGTAAATAAATACAATTATTTTGCAATCTTCTCCAGGCCCTCCAGGAAATTTGGAACCCTCCCAGCAGAGGAAAGAATACTCTGTCCACCAGGTCTCCTAAAAATGGATCACCTCCCCAGCCACCCTCTGGGCACTTCTTACCCAAGGTTTGGCTGGAGTCTGATACATTTTCATAAATCAGGGGTTGATCCTCCTGCTCTATGTTCTGGAAAGTTTTTTTCCAGAGGCAGGCAAACGCAATCAGCCACTGACCTTAGGAAAACCTGACCAGATCAAAAAAAAAAAAAAAATAGATCACTCCACTGAGTACAGTAAAGCCAAAAACTAAATTTAGCCTTATTTTAAGGGCAGAACACTACATGTATCACAAGATTTATTTCAGCCTTACATATTGTATGGTGTCTATTTTTTTCTCAGGAAGATACTGGAGGTCCATTAATCTGCAATGGAGTGCTCAGAGGAATCACATCATTTGGAGTCTTTTCGAGTGGCTCGACTGGAGTCAAGTGTTTTTTATCGTCTTACCGAGGACTATCTCTGCTGGATTTATAAAGTTGTCAGCACATGGTCTTAGGGCTCTTTAAGATCATGCCATTTTAAAATGTGTAGCAGATGCATTTAAAGCAGAACTTAACTGTATCTGAACACCGCAAACTGAAAATGCTGTTTAATTAATTTTTTATATTCCGAGCAAATTCACCCATTCACTCATGTCTTCATGCTTTATTTTGTTGGGAAAACACCCCCCAGCATTTCTAGGTACAGCCAGGCAGGAGGGTGTGCTTAGCTGAGAACCCCCCCCCCCCCCGATGCAAAAATGCCCATAAAAAGACTCATGGGATGCATGACATAATTTTGTCCTAGGCCAGAATCCAGGAAGCAAATGAAGAAATGAAGAAATGTAAAAAAAAAGTTTAAAACAAGTAAACGTAGTATACCTTCATATCTGTTTACAAATGCTAGCAGCATAAGGATTAAAAATAGTTGATTGAGAGTTTAGCTCCGCTTTAAGTAACTTTTCACACTTAGGCCCTTTCAGACCTATGCATTTTGGGCACTAAGAATGACCTGAACTTAGTACACATGCCTTGTGTTGGTGCACTTTATTTTAAAAAGAGTGTACAGGGCACGTTAAGAGCCAAATACCACACACTAACATGCATGCGGCTAACATGTAATGGACCACAAAGGTCTGAAGAGGGTCATATGCGCTTGCAGTAGCATTTAAACTGATTGTCAAATCAGTTTTTTTTTTTTTTTAAATAACAAACATGTTATACTTACCTCTCTGTGCAGTTGGATTTGCACAGAGCAGCCTGGATCCTCCTCTTCTTGGGTCCCTCTTCTGCTCTCCTGGTCCCTCCCTCTGGTGAATGCCCCCTCAGCCAGCAGCTTGCTACAGGGGGCACCCGAGCTGAGTCAGAGCTCCGTGTATCCTTTCTCCCCTGATTGGATGACCGATTTTGATTGATAGCCGTGGGAGCCAATGGCACCGCTGCTGTGTCTCAGCCAATCGGGAGGAGTGTCTGGGACAGCTAAGACACCCGTGGACATCGCTGCAGAGAGAAGGGGCTCAGGTAAATAATTAGGGGGTGCACAGGTGGGTTGCAAAAGTACGTTGGGGTACCATTCATAAAGACATGTACGGAGCTGTATTGAAAAAGGAAGCAGAGTACAGACATGAAAGGGTGCGAGGAACTTAGGAAAGGAATAAGTTAGGAAAAGGAGGGGTTTAAGGAAGTTAGGGATATGTTGGGATTGGTGGATCAGTGTAGAAGGGGAGGAGAGTTTTAATTAGTGTTTAAGCTAGGGGAATTATACAGCAGTCGTGAGTTGGAGAGTCAGGAAGAACGTTCCCGCCCTCTCGCCCTAGCTGAGGTATGTTAATACTTTAGGAGAGTGTGAGTGGCGTGTGGTCCTTGGCGACAAGAGTATATATATATGGATAGATATATATATTGGTTAAAATGAGGATTGAAAAACATTGGGACACATCCCAGGATGGAGTTTTTCCAGTTGGTCCAGTCAGTTTTTGGACCAACGGGTAATAAATGGGGGTCCGGGTCAGTTAGTGAGTCCTCGAGGCGAGTTAGCAGCTGGAGACAGATGCTAACAAAAGGGGCTTAGGCTCAAAAGTGATTGGGGTCGTCAGGGACCAGCAACAAAAAGATTACTGAGAGTCAGAGTTAAATATTTTAAATATTTTGAATATTTAAATGGTTATAAATATTGAAAATAAAAGTTTACAGTTTTTGATTGGTTTTGTTAAATAAAGGCCGATAAGGCCATTTACATCCAATCCAAGTGTCGGTGTCATTACTTAGTAATATAAGTGGATGCATGTATTGGTAGGGAAGTAAGGTATCTGGCTACCCTATTCATGAATGGCACTGCAGCATACCACCACATGTAGCATACATTATCAAAGTGCATTAATGTATATGTGAATAAGATGTAACAAGCAGGTCCTTTACACCCTTTTAGACTGTTTATGATGCTATAATGTATACATTTACTGTAAACCCTACTGCATAATGCTTTGCAGAAAGGTATAAAAATAAAGATAATATCAATAACCCAAATCCTATCTTAGACGTTCTGTTCCTCATTTTTTCTGATTAATTATTTTTAGTGTACACTTTCCAGTTAAAAATGATTCAACCATGATAATTGTGAAAGAGTTACTGTTCAGAGATGTGTATCAAAAAGACAGATTGCCGAGATAAGATTGGTAGTTGCAATGTACAGATCTGTGGGGCAGGGGCGTTGCTAGGGGGTGGCTATTGGGGCTACAGCCTCAGACCTGGGATGCATAGCCCCGAGTCTCTTGCTGCAGGGTCCCTGCCTAACCAGCGGGTTGCAGGCTGGCTGCATGAGAGAGGCTGGAGGAGAAGAGAGAAGCGGGCAGGCGGACGAGCAGAGATGACATCTCTCTCTGCCTGCTCCACATCAGCGCTCTTCACAGCCGGGCCTCTTCAATTTGGGAGCGAGGTGCGGCGAGCAGCAGAGAGATGACATCATCTTTCACTGCCCATCACACATCAGCACTCTATCACCCTCACAGCACGATGGAGTGGAGGTCACATGCTTCCTGTCATCGTGGAGCTCCACTTTGCAGCCAGACCCCCTTGCTTCAATGTCGGAGGTGCAGCGGGGAGCAGCGAGATGATATCATCTCTCACTGCATCACCGCTCTCCTGCTCTCACTAAATGGACCAGTGCTGTCAGACTGCCACCAATGGAGTGTCAATGCACATTTGGTAGCACTGGCTGGCATGGCAAGTTACAATCCACATCAGGTGGCAAGTGACAATGTACAAATGGTGGCAGGAGATGTGGCAATCTGCAAATTGAGCCAGGAGACATGGCAGGTGACAATCTGCAAATGGTGGCAGGTGATGTGGCAAATAACAATCTGCAAATGGTGGCAAGAGATGTGGCAAGTGACAATCTGCAAATGGTGGCAGGAGGAGATGTGGTACTCTGCAAATGGTGGGAGGTGATGTGGCAAGTGACAATCTGCAAATGGTGGCAAGAGATGTGGCAAGTGACAATCTGCAAATGGTGGCAAGAGATGTGGCAAGTGACAATCTGCAAATGGTGGCAGGAGATGTGGCAAGTGACAATCTGCAAATAGTGGTAGGAGACGTGCCAAATGGTGGCAGGAGATGAGGCAATCTGCAAATGGTGGTAGGAGATGTGGTAAGTGACACGCCCAGGGCTCCCACTGATTCTGCAGTATGGTGAGTTGAACCACTTCATTATATATTAGAATGTAACAATAGAAATAATGCACTTTAATCATACTGACACCATATCAACTATGGTGCCATGATGATTGAAGCGCCAACACCAGCCATCACCCGTGAAAAATTGCTTAGGTCTCCCCCCAACCCCCCCCCCCCCCGCGGGCATGTAAAAGGGTTGGTGACCACTGCTATGGGCTCTAGCCCCAGATCTTTTGCAGATCTAGCAACGCCCCTGCTGTGGGGTATTTATAAGTATCACTGGGTAAAGTCTCCATATTATGCACAGTTCAATCACATGCAAGATTGGAACCTCCAGCATGAACCAGCCACCACTGCATGCGTTTTGCTAATTACTCACAGACTATCACTTTTAAGTGTATAGCAATATACACACGTACATGTGTTTGGACTTTTTTATAATAATTTTTTATTTTTATTTTTGATATCATCCATTGTCACTTTTTATTTATGTTTATATTCTTTTCATTTTTTGACCGTGGTATTTTTTGGCATTTATTTATTTTAATCATGTTTTTTGAATTCACATGGGGGCACTTTTGTTCCTCATTTTTCTTATTCATTAAGTCACCCCCCTGTTTTTAGCACTGCACATTATATCATTATTTGATGTGGGGTACTATCACTGTTATATTTATATATTTATTTATTTTCCATGCATTCACATTTTTTTACACTTATATTTATTTTTGACTTTATATTTATCCGAAGCACTTAGCACTTTTATTGAGAGTTGTTCAGATCAATTAGTGTAGTGGGTTCACATACAATTTATCACTTTTGAACAGCGCCACTTCCCCTGAAATACATTTTTCCAGGAGAAGATTTCTACTTAGTCAAGTGTGCACATTCATTCTTCAGGCTCTAACTATGATCAAAGTATATTGAATTCAGTAAATATGATGGCAATGATTAATTCTATGGGCATCCCATATCCCAATCTCTTTCCAAGTTTTACCCCCCCAATAAAACAACAAAAACAAAGCTTGCAAAAGACTGTTGGTTGTCTCTAGAAAGGATGCATGAAGTCTGGAAGTGGGGTGATTTAGCTGATTGTTTGTCAGTAGTGCTAATACCGTGACTACATGTAGAAAAAAGTTAAAATAGAACTGGCAAAATTTCCGACTGTAGTACATCACAGTTGAAGACATTTACTTAAATGAATTAAAAATGTTTTACTTGTGTTCACCTGGGACCTTACTTCCAACTAAATTGTTACACTTGAGAACTTTGCTATACGCTATTTGCCTGGTGTTTTGCTGATCTGCATATAAAACATATGCCAGTAGCCAGTAGCATAGCTACTAACAAAAATAAATAAATCTAGGTTTACGTATTTTTAATGTGCATCCAAGAAGGGACACGAGGGTGGATGGCACTGCAGTCTGAGTGTACAAGCAGCCTGACAGTTCGTTGTACACTCACAGACTGCAGCATCGGTTCTCTTTGCTCTCTCACTGAGAGTAGAGAGAACTGATCTATACTTTCACCTTCCATTGTGTACTACGTGATTGCTGTGAATGGACATAGTAATCACATGGCAAAACACCATGTAATTACCCGGACACAGTGGTACTGTGATCCGCTGTATCCAAATGATATGCGGAACCCCGGGCTCCAGGGGGGCACACTTTGTTAGCCGTGCAGGAGCTGCCGATGCGGGGTGACGTACATGTACGTTATTATAAAGGAAGTAATAGGAGTGAGTGTGGCCCTGCTAATGAGGTTGAATAAATATTGTGCAAATAGGTGACAAACAAAAAAGGTAAATATTACCATATGCCATGAAAATGTGCAAAAACTGCAATGTATATGCAAATGAAAAACTACTGTCATCAAATACAATACATTAAAGTATATCTAAGGCCCGTTTTAAGAAAAACAAACATGTTATACTTACCTCCTCTGTGCAGTTGGTTTTGCACAGAGTGGTCCCGATTCTCCTCTTCTGGGGTCCCTCCTCTTCTTAAGTGCCTTAAGTGCCCTGTTGGAGAGCACTACCCCTCAGGGCACTCGTGCGGGAACGCTCCCGAGTCCTGCTGCTGAGTCTATTGACACAGCTATGAGGACTCGGCCCTGCCCCCTGGCTCCAGCGTCATTGGATTTAAATTGACAGCAGCGGGAGCCAATGGCTGCGCTGCTATCAATCTATCCAATCGGGACCCGAGACACTGGCTGGAGCTGGTGTGCTCGTCCCCATTGCAGGAAAGACTGGGTTCAGGTAAGTAAAAAGTGGGGCTCTTGTGGGGAGCTGAATCACAGGAGGTTTTTCACCTTAATGCATAGAATGCATTAAGGTGAAAAACCTTGAAGGTTTACAACCCCTTTAGCCTCCCTGGCGGTATGATTATTTCTGATTTTAGGTGCTGAAAGCGGTACAATTATTTTGCATGGAAATTTGGCGTTTTATATTGTAGGCCTGTATTTCTTAACAATAACGCACTTAAATCTGTCCAAACAAGAGTCTAGTAGACATCCCGGGTATGATAAAGTTTGAAACACAAAAACATAAATTATAACATAAATAAAAATAAATAATTAAAAAAAAAAAATATATATAATAATAATAAAATAAATTTCCCCACGATTCACTATCGCTCAATTCTGCAAGTGTTCTAATTTACTATCGCTGTTTTCTAGCTGGTCTAAAGCCACTTTTGACGTAAAGGGACACTTTTTGGTTGCTATGGACAATGTCCAGTTTCCAGGCAGAAAGATCAGTATATATAATATAAAACTGCATGCAGGGCATGGGCCAAAGCACTGGGGACAAAAGGAATGGATGTGAAATGATTTCATACAGTACTGTAATCTGTAAGATTACAGTACTGTATGTGTTATGATTTTTAAAATTTTTTGAATTTGCCGCTAGCCCCCGCCCCCGTGCATCGCGACGCTCGCAGGGAACGGAGCCTGGCACAGAGAGGCTTCGGAGGAGACAGAGCCCACAGACACTGCAGGGGACATCGCAGGATCCTGGGGACAAGGTAAGTAACGCTGCACCAGGATCCTGCAATGCGATCCCGAGTGTGGCTCGGGGTTACCGCTAATGGGACTGAATTTTAACCCCGAGCCACACTCGGGAATACCGCCGGAGAGGTTAAAGCCAGGATCTGTGCAAATAAGCAAACACAGTGCAAATAAACCAATATCAACCTAAAATAAACATACTATATACTTCATGAATAAATTCTAAGAAACTCCTCAGTATTCAAAAATAGAATGCATTAAAGAGGAAGTAAACCCTGATAGGTGTTACTTCCTCTTTGTTTCCCTGCAAAGGTAAAGCATAATTGGCTACTATGCATCACATAGTAGCCCATTAACTGAAACTTACCGCAGGAGAAGCCCGCAATGTCCCCGTCTTCCTAGCTAGTAGCGAGCGTCCATTCTTTACCTCTCTTCCGTCCGTGGCCGCGAACTCCGGCTCTGTGACTGGCCGGAGTCGCGTGATGTCGTGTGACGTCACTCCCGCGCATGTGCGCGGGAGCCGCCTTTAATGGCATGACCCGAGCTAGAAACGGCACAGCGTGCCCTTTCTAACTCCGGCGCATGCGCAGAAGAAATCGTCCTATGTCGATTTGCAAATATCTCCTAGACCGTGCAGGCCTGGGAGATATTTCAAGCACCTTAATCTAGGCTTACCTGTAGGTTAAAGTGGTTGTAAAGGGTTAACAACCACTTTAAGGTGAAAAACCTTGAAGGTTTACAACCCCTTTAAAGCCAGAATCTGTGAAAATAAGCAAACACAGTGCAAATAAACCAATATTAGCCTAAAATAAACATACTATATAATTCATGAATAAATTCTAAGAAATTCCTCAGTATTCAAAAATACATAAAAAATAAAGATAAAAATTAAATTCATAAACATATATTGTATAAAGAAATGACATATGCATAAAATCAAATATATACATAAGTGATATAGTTGATATAAAGTTGGTGAAAAAAACGTGATCAAGAACCAAAGAGTCTTTAATACTAATATGTGGAAAACAGTGCTGCAATATCCACAGAAGTGGGCAGTGTCCGCGTGTCCCTCGTGTTCCCCCTTATGTGAGCTAAAACTCCCCACTCAAGGGGTAGAACACATTCACAGTTGTATACAAGTCTTTCTACGGTTGCCTCACTCTTTGAGTGTTTAGTCACAAGGGTATCAGGTAGGGCTAATAAAAAGCCCCCATAGTGTAATTCCATAAACCATTTAATAAATGTAAAGGTAAATATTGCACAGGTTGTACTATTGTACATGTATGTTAGCCCGCATCAGCGCTGCTTCCCGTCTGCTGTCTGTAGGCAATGGGCAGTTAAAGGATATTAGGGCATCTACGATAGATCAACACAATGGGGTTGATTTACTAAAGGCAAATCCACTCTGCAATACAAGTGTACTGCAAGTACACTTGAAAGTGCACTTGCAAGTGCAGTCGCTGTAGATCGCAGTATATTTGAGGGGAAGCTCTGAAATGAGGGGAAGCTCTGCTGATTTTATCATACAATCATGTGCAAGCAAAAATGCTGTTTTTTATTCTCCTTGCATGTCCCCCTCGGATCTACAGCGACTGCACTTCCAAGTGCACTTGTAGTGCAAAGTGGATTTGCCTTTCGTAAATCAACCCCAATGTGTCAATTATCAGTCATATATGGCATAGGGATTGTACACATGGATATTCCAAGCAGCAGTCATTTACCTGTGAAGGAGCAGAGAGACATCATGAGAAAGTAATAGAAGTGGTATTGAAACTGCTTTAACACTTTATCTGCAACTTGACCCCTTTCTGTCTGCAAAGTGACCCCTCACCACACTTTAAAAATTAAAAAAAAAAAAGTTTTGACTTTAAATACTTTTTTAGAGGATGAGGTGAGATAGGAATCATTTTGCATCTGATACTTCTCTGATTGCAGCAATGTTAAAGTAGACGTAAACTCTAACTGAATTACATTCATTTGTTAAAGCACCATGAGGGTTATTTACGAAAGACAACTCTACTTTGCACTTGGAAGTGCAGATCTAAATCTAAGGGGGAGATCTGAAATGAGTGGAAGCTCTGCTGATTTTATCATCCAATCATGTGCAAGCTAAAATACTGTTTTTTATTTTCCTTGCATGTCCCCCTCGGATCTACAGCGACTGCATATCCAAGTGCACTTGCAGTGCAAAGTGGAGTTGCCTTTAGTAAATAACCTCCCATGAATTATAAACAATTGCTTTGTTTAACCACTTCAGCCCCGGAAGGTTTTACCCCCTTAATGACCAGGGCATTTTTTGCGATACGGCACTGCGTTATTTTAGCATGGCAATTGCGCAGTCGTGTGACGTTGTACCCAAATAAAATTGATGTTCTTTTTTCCCCACAAATAGAGCTTTCTTTTGGTGGTATTTGATCACCTCTGCGGTTTTTATTTTTTGCGCTATAAACAAAACAAGACCGTCAATTTAAAAAAAAAAAAGCAATATTTTTTATTTTCTGCTATAAAACATATCTAATAAAAACATTTAAAAAATCAAATGTCTTCATTAGTTTAGGCTTAATGTACACCAGACTTTTTAAAACCTCTCCTGAACGATTTAACTTGACAGATAGTAACCGACGTATAAAAACGCCCGTTTTGCCGTGTTTACATGCCGCGTTTTGCCGCGTTTGCGTTTAGAAGCGTTTTTTCTTTTTTTTCAAATTGTCAAAAATGAAAAACGCCTGTTAACAAAATGCAGCTGCACGCGACTTACCGCGTTTATACACGTTTACAAGCTGTTACAGGCATTTGGCATTTCCTGAATGCATTTTTTTGCTTTCCAAAAAATGCTTCTAAACTCAACTGCCTAGAAATGACTATAAACGACCCTGTGTACATGTACTGATAAGATAACATAGAGGAGAGTCCAGGGGCAGCTGAAAAAAACACCCAAGTTCTCCTAAATGTCCGTTTACCAGCAGCAGTGTACATGAGGCCTTAGGCTAATATTTATTCTGCTACATATTTTTGGAAAAAAAAAAACAAAAAAAAAAACAATAAGCGTATATTGATTGGTTTGTGCAAAAGTTATAGCATCTACAAAATAGGGGATAGATGTATGGCATTTTTATTATTATTATTATTTTTTACTAGTAATGGCGATCAGTGATTTTTAGCGGGACTGCGACATTGCGGCGGACAGATCGGACACCTAACTGACATTTTTTACACTTTTTTGGGAACCAGTGACATTATTACAGTGATCAGTGCTAAAAATATGCACTGACATTGTACTAATGACACTGGCAGGGAAGGGGTTAACATCAGGGGCGATCACGGGGTTAACTGTGTTACCTGGGTGTGTTAACAATACTAACAGTATGCCTGGGATAACACATTGATCCTCTTCCTGCATAGCAGAAAGACAGGATTTCAGTGTAATCCTTTGTCAGAACGGAGATCTGCCCTGTTTACTTTTGCAGATCCCCGTTCTTTCTCTGTGGGAAACGATCATGGGCGGCCGGTGGACATTGAGTCCGCCGGACCCACTGATTGGCTCCCCCGTTGGCCAATCCGCACGCATCCCCACAGAAGCTAGTCCACGAATCACCGTACCAGTACGGTGATTTGCGCAGCCGAGCCACCTTGCCAGAGTATAACTACGACGGATGGTCAGCAAGCGGGTAATGACATTAGATATTAATACATCCTTTGTCACATTTCAATGCTGCTAATATCAAGCAGTTTCTTTGCAGCCACTTTCTATCTACACATACTCCAGTGATGGCTACTTAGAATTTCTCATGCAGGTTTCCTGATGGTGACAATAGTGGACAGTGTCGGTCAGGGTTATCAAGTATTCTAATTAAAGCTGAACATTTTTAATAATTTAATTTACATTAAAGCTGAAGTGTGGGGAAAATAAACTTTATTTAGGCATTAGCTACATTTCAGTAAGATACCTCACTTATTGCATTCCCCACTGGTGGCTGCTGCTTTCATGAAAAATATTGCATGCAACCTCTGACATTCTGGTAGTGAAATAGACATGACAATGGTAGCTAAGAGCTTACCCTGCAGTACCCTTACCCATTTGAACCTTAACTTAAATTTACTATGATTTAGAATAAATACTCGACACCTAAGGTGGGTTAAATGGCCAACATGGCCTTTTATTAATAAAACAACTTTTGTTACAATACACACTGTAAGAACCCACCTAACTATACAATTTCACTAAACTGTATATATATATAAAATATCTATCATTTTAAGATCCAAGGCGGTACCAATGTAACCATTACCCTCTTAATTTGTGTCAGAGGCACATCTAAACTGAGTTGCCACCCCAGCCGCTATATATGAAGACTCAGGGCCTAAACCCAGCTAACCTCAGCCACCCCAGGGTCCTTAATCTGCACGGTCACTAGCCAGTGAACCGTTCCCACTCGAGGATACCATACCTGATGGTTCCCCACCGTTTACCCAGAATGCACCACATTCTACCACCGCCAAGGATCCTAACATGCCACAGCGCACAGGTATGACTCCTTATACCTGAGCGCTCCGCCACACACGAAGAGCCCTGTGTACTCCATCCTCCAGGCCCAAAAACCACATGTCCGTCCCTACCGCGTTAAGGTGAACGCCATCGCCCCTAAGGTAACGCCATGTCTCGGACTCCAAATCCTGATGCCTAATTACCAGGCCCCCATTCCTGACAAAAAACCGCCCCACCTCCTTATTGACTTTAATCCGGGCCTTATTGATTCGGTCCACCGATCTGGCTTCTCTCCAAACCGTGCGAGCCACGATCTCGGACCAAACAAAAACAGTGCCCGGGAAGTCACAGCGAAGCCTGAGGAAATCGAACCGAATGTCTTTTATCAGTTCTCTAGAACGCCTGACGCCCAGATCATTCCCCCCAGCGTGAATTACCATAATATCCGGGGCCCTGTCCCAGCGTGCAAATCTATGCACCTCGGGAACCACTCTGTTCCACAACATGCCCCTTACTCCTATCCAGCGAACACTACCCTCTTCCCAGGGGAGACCTAACTGCCTGGCATCGGGTCTAACTTCAGCCCTCCTGGCCCCCCAGTAAACAAATGAATGCCCGAGGATCCAAACTAGGCATCTGCGACCTGAAAACAAATAGAGAAAAAACATTGCCCCACCAACCTGGACATATAAAATCAAAACAATAAGATCAACACATAGAAAAGAGTTAGCATGAGAGTCAACACAAACGTGACGACAAAGACCCCCTCTCTCATCTTCACATTAAATGAGGTCTAACATACAACCTGAAACGATTCGACTCCCACCTGCCGATGCGTTTTATCATCTCAGTTCCCAACCCCCATCTTGACGCCTCCGTGGCGGCTCCGATTCGGAAAGAGTGAGACCCGAACTGCCTGGGATCCAGGCCTGCCGCATTCAGACATTTACGAAAAACCGCAATGAACTGAAAACGCGATAAATACGAGCCATTCCTGTGCATCAAGAAAGGTCCCGCACTGGCAGGCCTGACCGCAATAAATTGTGACACCGCCGAAACCGGACACAGCCCGGCCACCTTACCCCGAAACAACTCCAGTACTACACCTCTTCCAGCTTGATCCGTTTTAGACTTACGAATCACTAAGCTTACTGACACTTCTGTTACAGTCACCTCGTCTCTGAAAAGTCCCCCCGCAACGTGTTTGGCAGGGCTGACCAATTCTCCTATGCGTAACGCCCCAAAAAAGGCCAACTGAAAAGCCGCCCGAAACAAGAGTTGCTCATACCCATCTCCACACACCCCCGGAATATGAGCCATAATCAACCACAAAGTGGTGAAAGAAACCGGGCGCCGCATATCTCTGGACTTGCTCCCCTTACGATATCCCTTCATAGCCTGTCTTATGATAAACGATTTCGTGACATCCTCTCCTCCCTGCAGTTTAAACCAAAAGGCCAAACCCGCTAATTTACGATCCACTGACGATACTGATGCCCCCTTCAAAAAGTTTTGAACAACGAAATACAGGACCAATGCTGACACGTCGTCTCGGGGCTCAAGCCCCCCTACCTCCTCCAGCAACGCATTCCATTCCCTCCACGCACCAGCGTATGCGCCCCATGTCGCCTCACTCAGGGATTTTCTGATCAATCCAGCGGCGACTCCAATGCGATCGTCCATAACCCTGGAGGACAGGGGGTACCATGCTGCTCCGCGTCCGGCGCCAATCTCCGAAACTCTTTCCACTGCGAACGAGACAAGGCATCCGCAATCCTATTAGAAACCCCCGGAATGTGCACCGCATAGACAAAAGCATTCAGGCGAAGGCATAACAATACCAAGTGCCGTAACAAGCGCACCACCGGAAGTGAGGAGGCCGACAGGGTGTTAATGGCAGAGACAACTCCCAAGTTTTCGCAATGGAAACGCACCTTTTTGTTCCGAAATGCCTCGCCCCAAATTTCCACCGCCATCACAATTGGAAACAATTCCAAAAGCGCTAAGTTACGCAACCACCCGGCCTCCCTCCAAGTATCAGGCCAACCACCGGCGCTCCACTTACCCTGTAAGAATGCTCCGTATCCACCGGACCCGGCCGCATCCGTAAACAATGCCATGTCCGCATTGCTCACGGGGCCCGACATCCACATTGACCTCCCATTGTAGGTTCCCAAAAATTCGTCCCAAACCCTGAGATCAGCTTGGTGATCCCGGGTCAAACGAACAAAATGTCTGGGGTTACTTACCCCCGCCATGGCTAACGAAAGCTGGCGGCAGAATATCCTGCCCATTGGAATGATTCTGCAGGCAAAGTTTAATTTTCCCAAAAGGGACTGCAGCTCCCTGACCCGAACTTTGCGTCTGCCCCCCATGGCCCTGACTTCTTGCCGTAAAGCTGCAAGCTTTTCCTCCGGCAAACGGCATTCCATGGCTACGGAATCAATCGTGATCCCCAAGAAAACCAATTCTGTCGTGGGACCAACCGTTTTTTCCGGTGCTAAGGGAATGCCAAAACGATCCGCTACATGCTGTAACGTGCCCAGCAGTACTGCGCATGCGTTAGAACCCGCAGGGCCTATACACAAAAAATCATCCAAGTAATGGATGACGGAATTGAGCCCGGACACATCCCGCACTACCCATTCCACAAAGGAACTGAAGGTCTCAAACAGCGCGCACGAGATGGAGCACCCCATTGGTAGACAACGATCGACAAAATACGACCCTTGCCACCTGCAACCCAGGAGGTGCATGCTATCCGGATGGACCGGAAGTAGACGAAAAGCCGACTCCACGTCAACTTTCGCCAACAAAGTTCCCTGACCATACCTGCGTACCCATACTACTGCGGCATCGAACGATGTGTAGGTGACCGCACAGGCCTGCGGATCAATACCATCGTTTACAGACGCCCCTTTGGGATGCGAAAGGTGGTGAATTAAACGGAACTTCCCAGGTTCCTTTTTGGGCACCACACCCAGGGGAGACACAATTAAGCCCTCAATGGGCGGGGAAGAAAATGGACCGCCCATCCTACCCAAAGAAACTTCCTTCTGCAGTTTCTCCGTTACAACCCCCGGGAAAAGCCGAGCAGACTGCAGATTCTCGGAAATCGGCGGAACCGTAGTCAAAGAGCACGGGATTCTGAAACCCACCGAGAATCCCTCCCACAGGAGTCTAGCCAACTCCTGGTCCGGGTACCTATTTAGGAAAGGCAACATCCTTCCCGCCCTCACTGGAGTCTTCCCTTTTCCCAGATCCATCCCCGGCCTTGTTTTTTCCAGCCTTGAAACACCTACTGAAGGAATGACTGCCCCCGCATCCTGAGCATTCATGCTTGAAGCGACAGGACCCTCCAAATCGGCACGAGCTGTCATTGAACTGCCAGCAAACCCCCTTTTTCTTAACGGCCGACGAGCCTGAGGTGGAAGCACCGCCAGCCCCTCCTGGAAAAAACTGACCCCCGCTCCTAGCCGGGGTCATCAGCTTCATCCAAAGCCCTATGTCCTTGTGATCCCATCGAATAGCTGGCCTGACCGCCTTCCGCTGACGAAACTGTTCATCGTAGCGCAACCATGCCATGCCGCCATAGACCCTATATGCCTCCCCAATTGCGTCCAAATAGCAAAACAAAGCCGAGCAGCTCGCCGGCTCCCTTTCGCCAACAACGCTAGCTAAGATTGCGAACGCCTGCAACCAATTATTGAATGTGCGAGGAATAAGGCGATACCGCCATTTCTCCTCGTCCTCTTTCTTACTCTCGTCAGGTTTTACGCGGTCTAAGTTAAATTTTTCAAGAGGGAGCAGGGAAAATATTTCCACGTACTCCCCTTTCCAAATACGGTCCCTCACTTCCTGTTTCAGGTGCGCACCCAAAGGACCTTCAAAGCACACGTACACCTCGCATTTCGCCGCATCCGCCAATCTTACCTTATCCACCTCCTTGTCACTTTTGTCCGGCGGCTTTTCCCCCGAGGTCTCTCCACTTGGTCCCTGCGGCACATCCGACGCTATTACCACAGCCGGAGGAGCGGAGGAGACTTCCGGTGGTGGCACCTGTCTCCCTGAACTGTCCCCCACCACGGCCGCCCCCCCAGGCGCCCCCCCACTGCCCAGCTTTTGCAGTAACTCTCGCAACCCCAGCAATACCTCCCTCGTGAGCCCTTCTGACCCCATACTCCCAGGAGCCCCCCCTACCTGACCTTGGGACCCCACACCAGACCACACAGAGGGAGAAAATAAAGGAAGCAAAACAGGAGAGCACTCACCAGGCTGCATGGGGCAGTGGACCCCCCCAGCCGCCGGTCCGACTTCCGCCACGGCGTCACCGACATCCTCTTCCACTTCTCCCTCCTCCATGCTACTGGCATCTTCTCTCTGCTGCTCTGCTGGCGTCACAGGAACCGAAAGCCGCCTGTGATCCGGCCGTCCTCTCCCTCCCTCAGCCGCCGCCGTTCCTCTTGACACGGACAGGCTCGCCGGCCTGCGCCGCTCCGATCGTCCGACCGCTCTGACGTCATCACCCTGCGCCCCGGCCTTACCCGGGCTCGCAGGCGCCACCTGTGGCCTGGAGGTGCGCGCCGTCGCATCTCTTCCTCGGGCAGACGTGCCCCTCTCGCAGCGCCGCTCCTCCCTTCGGCTGACAGAGCCACCGGCCGCCTCCCGATCGTTGCCGAGGCCCGCTCCAACTTCTCTTCCCCGACGGGCTGGCGTGTCGACCGGAACATCGCCATCCACACCAGCCGCACGTTCCGGAATCCGGTCGGAGGAGGATGGGTGAGTCGCCATCTGGCTTGTGGGTCCCATCCCCCTCAGGCTCCGCCTAGGATGGGGATTCCTCCCAGGCTCTCCCCTGGCCAACACAGGCAATCGTTTGGCAGGGGGGCCTGAAGGTTCCGCGAACGGGCTCCCATTGCGGCGCTGAGCCTGAGGAGTCCTGTCAGGGGTGAACCGCTCAGGAGGCTTAGACCTCCTAGCGCGCTGTGTGGCAGGTCCTGCTTGTGAAGGACCCTGCTGGACTCCTTGCAATGACTCGGTCACTTGTCTCTTTATCCACTCAGCTCCATGTATCCCAGCAGCAGCCCTTAGCTGGGATAAAAGTTGCTCAAGTTCGCTCATCATGTAAAGTAGCACTCCACTGTAAAGATGATGTTCTCAACAGGTTCCACTAGAACTGTTACAACCCCACCCCATTTACATTAATTTATTAACTATTAGATCCCCCCCTTTGCACCAAATTCCGGCCAATAATGACCACTTAATTACAGTCATATGCCACACCTTATATGACCACACCTTTATGACCACACCTTTAACCCTGACCTTGCTGGTTTGCCTTATCACCCTGTCATGTCTCCCCTGCGCTGACTGCGTCCCTTCTCAGCTGCGGGCTTCTCTTTCAGGGCTGGAACACAGGGATCACAGCGAGTCACTTGCTGTGCAGCTCATCCATTCAGAAAACGTCTTGTCTTCTTTTTGAAGATTTCACAGTGTTCTATAATTGGACAAGGGACATTTGAATGTTGTAATGTCCCCTTGTCCAGTCACAGAATGCCTTATAGTCTTTGAAAATGGCTTACACACTTTAATATTTCAAATGTAATTTACCAATTCCAGTTTTTCAAACAAAAAGCGTATGCATACGGCATGTACTTGCTGCCTGCATTACATGAGTGAGGTGTAATGCCCTTTAACACACTACCTTGTTAGGTGCCTATTATTATTTTTTATTATTATTATTATTATAATACAGGACCAACAATTTGCACAGTGCTTTACAACACAAGGGCAGACAGTGCCGTTACAATACAATTCAATACAGGAGGAATCAGAGGGTCCTGCTCATTAGAGCTTACAATCTAAAAGGGAGGGTCAAGTGATACAAAAGGTATCTGTGGGTAATGAGCTTATGAGGAGAAAATAAAAGTACAGTTGTTAGGTGGAGGCAAGATAGGGTTTCAGGGATCGCCTAAAAGTGGATAGAGTAGGAGATAGTCGGACAGATCGGGGTAGGGAATTCCATAGGGTGGGGGAGGCTCTAGAGAAGTCCTGGAGGCGAGCATGGGAGGAGCTGACAAGGGAACTAGAGAGCAGGTGATCTTGGGAGGAGCAAAGAGAACTATTTGGTTGGTATACGTAGTAAAAAGGAAACTGCAAACAAGGTGGTGTCTGCCCACAGTGTATATAACTACGATGAAATCTCCAGTTGCTATCTTTGCTGTTTAGACAAACCAAAAAGAAGATGCTCTGTTGGATTTCAGCATGTTTGTTAGCTTCCCTTCTGCTTCCAAATGGTAAGTTTGACCTATGAGTTACATTATTTTTTTTTATTAAGAAGATTAAGATAGAATAGATAAACAAGGTAATACAGATATGTTATATATAATAACATCAATGAATATACAATTAAATATATTGGGAATAGTTAAGAACAAAAGAAATAAAAATGAAAAAATAAAAAGAAGAAAGGAAGAAACAAAAGAAGAAATAAAGAAGAGTAGAGGAAGAGGTGGATTAAGATATGCTGCATTTTATATAAATGGTGGATGTATCATTTTAGAGCAAAAGTAAAGAATTATCAATATTAAGTGTGTTGGTAAAGTCAAGCGATGGAAACCAGAATTGTAAAAATGTAGAATAATTATCAAGTAGGATAGATGTTAATTTTTCATGAACCATGGTGCCCATAATTCTTTGTTTCACTTCTATAACATTCAGGGATGGAGTTATCCAGGCTTTAGCAATAGTTTGTCGTTTGGCCAAAAAAATAAGAGATCAATTTTCTCTCAGGTTTTCTAAAGCTCAGAGATGGTTTATGTAGTAAGGGTAAGTTAGACATATGAAAGAGAAATTAGTACAGACCAGACTCATGTTTGCTTTGTAAGTTTAGCAAATAATATTTCTATTTTGTAAAACATCCACCTAAATTTGAGGTTATTTTTTATGACACATATGGCTTTCTACAAGTTATATAGTTACATAGTAGGTGAGCTTGAAAAAAGACACATCCTATGTGTGATTATATGTCAGTATTACATTGTATATCCCTGTATGTTGCAGTCATTCAGGTGCTTATCTAATAGTTTCTTGAAACTATCGAAGCCCCCATTGAGACCACCGCCTGTGGAAGGGAATTCCACATCCTTGCCGCTCTTACAATAAAGAACCCTCTACGTAGTTTAAGGTTAAACCTCTTTTCTTCTAATTTTAATGAGTGGCCACGAGTCATGGTAAACTCCCTTCTGCGAAAAAGTTTTATCCCTATTGTGGGGTCACCATTATGGTATTTGTATATTGAAATCATATCCCCTCTCAAGCGTCTCTTCTCCAGAGAGAATAAGTTCAGTGCTCGCACCCTTTTCTCATAACTAAGATCCTCCAGACCCTTTATTAGCTGTGTTTCCCTCCTTTGTACTCGCTCCATTTCATCCTTCCTGAGGACTGGTGCCCAGAACTGGACAGCATACTCTAGGTACGGCCGGACCAGAGTCTTGTAGAGCGAGAATTATCGTTTTATCTCTGGAATGAATCCCCTTTTTAATGCATGCCAATTCTCTGTTTGCTTTGTTAGCAGCAGCTTAACATTGCATGCCATTGCTGAGCCTATCATCTACTAGGACTCCCAGGTCCTTTTCCATCCTAGATTCCCCCAGAGGTTCTCCCCCCAGTGTAAAGATTGCATTCATATTTTTGTTACCCAAATGCATTATTTTACATTTTTCTACATCAAACCTCATTTGCCATGTAGTTGTCCACACCATTAATTTGTTCATATCTTTTTGCAAGGTTTCCACATCCTGCGGAGAAGGTTTCGCCCTGCTTAGCTTAGTATCTTCCGCAAATACAGAGAATGAACTGTTTATCCCATCCTCCAGGTCGTTTATGAACAAATTAAATAGGATTGGTCCCAGCACAGGACCCTGGGGAACCCCACTACCCACCCCTGACCATTCCGAGTACTCCCCATTTATCGCCACCCTCTGAACTCGCCCTTGTGTAAGTGTTTATTGGGAACTGTGTCAAATGCTTTTGCAAAATCCAGATACACCACGTCTACGGGCCTTCCTTTATCTAGATGGCAACTCACCTCCTTATAGAAGGTTAATAGATTGGTTTGGCAAGAACGATTCTTCATGAATCCATGCTGATTACTGCTAATGATACCGTTCTCATTACTAAAATCTTGTATATAGTCCCTTATCATCACCTCCAAGAGTTTACATACTATTAATGTTAGATTAACTGATCTGTAATTCCCAGGGATGTATTTAAAAAAAAAAAAATTGGTGCTACATTGGCTTTTCTCCAATCAGCTGGTACCATTCCAGTCAGTAGACTGTCAGTAAAAATTAGGAACAATGGTCTGGCAATTACTTGACTGAGTTCCCTAAGTACCCTCGGGTGCAAGCCATCTGATCCCGGTGATTTATTAATGTTAAGTTTCCCAAGTCTAATTTTAATTCTGTCCTCTGTGAACCATGGAGATGCTTCCTGTGATATGTCATGAGGATAAGCACTGCATTTTTGGTTACTGAAGCCCCTCGATTCCCTCTTGAAGACTGAGGAGATGAATAAATTCAATACCCTCGCCATCTCCCCATCCTTTGTAACAGGATGTCCTTCCTCATTCTTTATGGGGCCGCCTATCAGTGCCCATCAGTGCAGCCTCATCAGCGTACATCAATGAAGGAGAAAAAGTACCTGTTTGCAAAATTTTATAACAAAATATAAATCTTTTTTTTTTTTTTTCAAAATTTGCTCTTTTTTTTTTAACAAAAAAAAAAAACCATCAGTGATTAAATACCACCAAGAGAAAGCTCTATTTGTGGGGAAAAAAATATAAAAAATGTCATTTGGGTACAGTGTTGCATGACCGCACAATTGTCATTCAAAGTGCGACAGCGCTGAAAGCTGAAAATTGGTCTGGGCAGGAAGAGGGTTAAAGTGCCTAGTAAGCAAGTGGTTAATCTCTCTCTCTTTTTGTACAAATTCCCTATCTCTACCTCATTTTAATTTAGGGAAATGATTAATGGCCATATATAGTACTTTAACTGTAAAACCGCATGGCCATTATCAAGTGTCTAACTAATGGTATTTCAATTCTTTTATCACAAACTGCATTGCCTTGCAATGTGGCCTTAAAGAGGTATTGACCCCAAAACCAAAAATGTAAAACTACATACCGTATGTCGCTCTTTAATCCTCCACTATTGATTTTAATTTATGTATCTATAAACGGAATATGTAGTTTACTGTATTGCATATTATATTCTAAATTTCCACTATATATTTAACTCACTATGGAATTACTCCAGGGACAATGCATTCTTATGCCATATGGCGATGTATCATCTATGAAGTGACCCCACTGCAGGCAATATCCTTGAAATAATTATTGAGAATTAATACATTTTTCCACCACCTACAAAAAAGTATTTGATCTCCTGCTGATTTTGTATGTTTGCCCTCTGACAAAGGAATGATCAGTCTATAATTTTAATGGTAGGTTTACTTTAACAGTGAGAGACATAACAACAAAAATATCCAGTAATAACGCATTTCAAAAAAGTTTTAAATTGATTTTCATTTTAAAGAGTGAAATAAGTATTTGATCCCCTATCAATCATTTCTGGCTCCCAGGTCTTCTATACAGGTAACAAGCTGAGATGAGGAGCACTCTCTTAAAGGGGGTGCTCCTAACCTCAGCTTGTTACTTGTATAAAAGACACCTGTTCACAGAAGCAATCAATCAGTCAGATTCCAATCTCTCCACCATGGCCAAGACCAAAGAACTGCCCAAGGATGTCAGGGACAAGATTGTAGACCTACACAAGGCTGAAATGGGCTACAAGATCATCGCCAAGCAGCTTGGTGAGAGGGTGACAACAGTTGGTGCGATTATTCACAAATGGAAGAAACACAAAATAACTGTCAATCTCCCTCGGTCTGGGGCTCCATGCAAGGTCTCACCTCACAGAGTTTCAATGATCATGAGAATGGTGACGAGTCAGCCCAGAACTACATGGGAGAATCTTTTCAATGATCTCAAGGCAGCTGGGACCATAGTCACCAAGAAAACAATTGGCAACACGCTACGCTGTGAGGGGCTGAAATCCTCTAGCACCCGCAAGGTTCCCCTGCTCAAGAAAGCACATGTACAGGCCAGCCTGAAGTTTTCTAATGAACATCTGAATGATTCAGATGAGAACTGGGTGAAAGTTTTGTGGTCAGATGAGTTCAGCCAGTGTCTCGGGTCCTCATTGGATAGATTGATAGAAGCAGGATCCATTGGCTCCCACTGCTGTCAATCAAATCCAATGACGCGAGAGCCGGGGGGCGGGGCCGAGTCCTGCTGTCTGTGTCAATGGACACATGCCCCCAGGGAAAGCGCTTCTCCGTGGGGGCACTCGATGCGGGGGAGGAACCAGGAGCACTGCTGGGGGACCCCAGAAGAGGATCGGGCCACTCTGTGCAAAACTCTTGCACAGTGGAGGTAAGTATGACATGTTTGTTATTTATTTTTTATTTTTTTTAAACAAAGCTTTACCTTACCTTTAAGGTTCCGGAGTAGCCTAGCCAGTCTCCAGACCTTAATCCAATAGAAAATATGTGGAGAAAGCTGAAGGTTTGAGTTACCAAACGTCAGCCTCGAAACCTTAGCGACTTGGAGAGGATCTGCAAAGAGAAGTGGGACAAAATCCCTCCTGAGATGACTGCAAACCTGGTGGCCAACTACAAGAAATGTCTGACCTCTGTGATTGCCAACAAGGGTTTTGCCATCAAGTACTAAGTCATGTTTTGCGAAGGGGATCAAATACTTATTTCACTCATTAAAATGCAAATCAATTTATAACTTTTTTGTAATGCATTTTTCAGGATTTTTTTTGTTGTTATTCTGTCTCTCACTGTTAAAATAAACCTACCATTAAAATTATAGACTGATCATTTCTTTGTCAGTGGGTAAATGTACAAAATCAGCAGGGGATCAAATACTTTTTTCCCTCACTATATGTCATAAATCATTTGCATTAGATAGAGCAGCATTTGAACTAGGGTTGTCCCGATACCGATACTAGTATCGATACCGATACTAGTATCGGTATCGGCACCGATACAGAGCATTTGCCCAAGTACTTGTACTCGGGCAAATGCTCCCGATGCTCCCGCCGATACCTGGAAGTCAGCGTTGATCGGCGCGTGGGGGAGTTACAAGCTTCTCCCCCCACGGCTTTCAGCGCCTTTAGTGACATACAGTGGTAATCGGTGCTTGTAACTCCCCCACAAGCGATCACCGCTGACTGTCACTGCATCCTCCTCCATGCCCCCTCTGTTCCTCTGTCCCCCTCCCCTTCTCTGTCCCCTCCGTTCTGCTGTGCCTCTCCGCTGTCCCCTCCGTTCTGCTGTGCCTCTCCGCTGTCCCCTCCGTTCTGCTGTGCCTCTCCGCTGTCCCCTCCATTCTGCTGTCCTTCTCAGCTGTCCCCTTCGTTCTGCTGTCCCTCTCAGCTGTCCCCTCCGTTCTGCTGTGCCTCTCCGCTGTCCCCTCCGTTCTGCTGTGCCTCTCCGCTGTCCCCTCCGTTCTACTGTGCCTCTCCGCTGTCCCCTCCGTTCTACTGTGCCTCTCCGCTGTCCCCTCCATTCTGCTGTCCCTCTCAGCTGTCCCCTCCATTCTGCTGTCCCTCTCAGCTGTCCCCTCCGTTCTGCTGTCCCTCTCCGCTGTCCCCTCCTTTCTGCTGTGCCTCTCCGCTGTCCCCTCCGTTCTGCTGTGCCTCTCCGCTGTCCCCTTCGTTCTGCTGTGCCTCTCCGCTGTCCCCTCCGTTCTGCTGTGCCTCTCCGCTGTCCCCTCCGTTCTACTGTCCCTCTCAGCTGTCCCCTCTGTTCTGCTGTCCCTCTCAGCTGTCCCCTCCGTTCTGCTGTCCCTCTCCGCTGTCCCCTCCTTTCTGCTGTGCCTCTCCGCTGTCCCCTCCGTTCTGCTGTGCCTCTCCGCTGTCCCCTCCGTTCTGCTGTGCCTCTCCGCTGTCCCCTCCGTTCTGCTGTGCCTCTCCGCTGTCCCCTCCATTCTACTGTCCCTCTCAGCTGTCCCCTCTGTTCTGCTGTCCCTCTCAGCTGTCCCCTCCGTTCTGCTGTCCCTCTCAGCTGTCCCCTCCATTCTGCTGTGCCTCTCCGCTGTCCCCTCCGTTCTGCTGTGCCTCACCGCTGTCCCCGCCATTCTGCTGTCCCTCTCCGCTGTTCCCTCCGTTCTGCTGTCCCTCTCAGCTGTCCCCTCCGTTCTGCTGTCCCTCTCAGCTGTCGCCTCCGTTCTGCTGTCCTCCTCCTCCTTCCTTTGTGAATGAACAGAGTCATCTGACTCTGTCCATTCACATAACTGAAACATTGTAATCTCCTGTGATTACGATGTGTCAGTTTATGAATGGAGAGGAGCCGCTGTCTTCTCTCCATTCATTCTCAGTGCAGCTAAGGCTGCAGAGAAAGTGACTGGGGAATCTCTATCCTCGGTCTCTTTCTCTGTCTCAAGGGGGAGATATCAGAGGTCTGTTAAGACCCCTGATATCTCACCAAAGCCCCCCAACAGGGCTGATTAAAAAAAAAAAAAAAAAAAACACATGTTGCAATAAAGAATGAAAAAAAAAATTATTGTAAAAAATAAAAATTGTAAAAACCACACAGACACCGTTCACCCCCTCCCATTGTTAAAAAAACCATTGTCACGTGACATTAAAAAAAAAAAGTATCGGTAATCGGTATCGGCGAGTACTTGAAAAAAAGTATCGGTACTTGTACTCGGTCCTAAAAAAGTGGTATCGGGACAACCCTAATTTGAACCCATTGCAGCTCCACATAACTGTAAATAATAATCCTGTTTGAATGATAAAAAATTATTTTCCAAAGTGATCCTTAAAGGGTTAGTTCACTTTTACAGAAAAAATGTGAAGATGAGCTAACACCGGACACTATCCCCCTTCCCTCCCAGGTCTCTGCTGTACTTACCCCCCATTTCAAATTCACTGGAGTGATGCAGGGGTGCTGACAGCTCAGCAACCCTGGAGGTAAGAACAGCAGGGACTGGGAGAGTTAGGAGGGCGGCCAATGTTAGTTCACCATTATATTTTTTCCATAAACGTGAACTAACACAGGTCCAAAAGGAACTGTATTTGTGCCCCTGTATACCTCTCTGACTGTACCAACAAAGCTTTAGATGCTTCATTATATATATTATATATATTATACTGACAAGCTTCAAGTAAATGAGGAATACAATGTTGAATCAAATGTGTAAGGCAATAATTTAGAAGGCAGTTTAGATTTAGAGCTGACCAGCAGTGCTGTTGTGGAGAACTTACCAGGACCATTGCAATGTGCATCATTATTATTACTGGGGTAGTTCCAGAATGAGAAGGTGTGGGATAAAACAAACAATGCTAAAAAAGAGTGTTAGCAGCCAGTATGTGTAGAAAAGGATCCCAGAGGGTATGCCAGCAGGCAGAATGTGCAACAGATAACTGTTCAGGGTATGACAGAGGGTAGTATGTTCAGGAGGGCTGTACCAAGGGTATGACACTATGAAGTATGCGCAGGAGAGAAAATTTTAGCTTGAACTATTGAGTTCTGTAAACAGTGGACTTTATTTTAGCAAAGAAACTAAGTCTACTAATCTGGTAAACATCTGAAAAGGAGCATACAGCTAAGTGAAAATGAACATAGAAAATATTCAGATACAGTATTAAATATTTTTCTGACTCAAAAAGTACAAAATATTTGCAACTTTGCCTGGTTGCTGGTTTGACCTTTTCTTACATACCACTTTCTGAGCCTAGCTGTTGGTCAGTAGGGCTGACCATGTTTTAAGGTGCCCATGTTTCTGACAGATTTATTTACAATGTTTTTGATTGTTTTTTGTTTTCTTCATAATGTGTTCCTAATATTGTACAGGTGAATGCAGTGACATCATTGGAGGACGGGAAGCTGCTCCTCACTCTAGACCATATATGGCTCTGCTGAATACAAATGGATACCAATGTGCTGGAACATTAATAAAAGCTGACTGGGTGTTAACTGCAGCTCACTGTGAAGTGTAAGTAAATATCAGATTCTCTGTGCTTATTAAAACAGTTAAAATTGTTTCCTAAAGTAAAACCCTGGAAAACAAAAAGGATCCCTTGCAGCCCTCCCCTCCACTCTGGCAGTGGACTGGACTGTCCGGCAACATCCTCATGTCCCTGCATGGAACCTGATGAAGTCAAAGCACCTTAGATTACTGGAGTGCAGGGAAGAAGAAGCTGCAGGGACTGGTCTAGCATCAAGGAGGATCCTGCAGAAGCAAGATATGTATTCTACCTGGGAATTAGGTTATGGTTCTTATATGTATTTTAACTTTTTATATAATAAATGTGAAACAATTTAAGCATATGCAGTGTTGATAGTTGTAAGTGGCAAGGTTTGTAATGTAGTCCAACCAGTTCTGAGATTTGCACAGCCCTGCCAGACAGTACAACAGATTGGTGACCTCACTATTATCTGCTGCAGTTAAAGCAAAATTAAAATGTTCCAAGATTTTTTTTTCTATGCCATTATGTACTAGTATGCAGCATATTAGCACATTATGGCAGGCCTACCAGTCAATCGACTCCCCCCAGCGATGCGGTGTCAGGGCTCTTGTTGGACATAGATACCTCCATCTCCATTCCCCCGGGATGCTTGATTAGTTATATTTACACTTTAAATAGTGCTTTTTTAGTCTACCTGTTGAACTTTAAATTGCTTGAAGGAAGTCAAACATTCTCTCCAAATTCCAAATGCATGTGACTAGGAATGAAAGAAAAGAATTCACCAACATTTTAGAGAAAGAAAAACTGTAATTGTTCTCCCTATATGTAACTGGAATTCATAAAAAGCACAAACAAATGAACTGGAAAAACCATAAACAATTTGGTGCTTTCTATATATACAACTGCTTTATACCCCTAAAACATGTGTGCATAGACCCAACATGGCACATCCCTGATATGGATATAGATAAACTGATCAGTAATGTGTTGCACATTTCGTGGTCTGTGAAGATAACATCTTATTAAAGCTACAAATTGTGACAATAAAAGTAAACTTAAACAAGCAGAAAAAAGCCAATAGAGCACTAGACAAGTGCACAGCCGAAATTAGTTTGTTTTTATTTTTGTTTCATTCATTTTTTTTTTCTTTTTACGGGTCATTTGTTATGATCGAAATTCGTTATTTCGAATAAATTCGTAACATCGGAAAAATATTATGATTCGAAAATGTGAAAATTCGGAATTTCGAAAATTTAGGAATTCGGAAAATCAAAAAATCGAAAATCCAAAGATAAGAACGAAAATCCGAAAATTCGAAAGAATGAAAATTCGAAAATAAGAACGAAAATCCAAAAATCTGAAAATTTGAAAATCCGAAATAATAACTAACTAACTAACAAACAATAACTAACTATTAAATGATAGGTATTGGAATTTTGGTTGTTAGTGAATGTAATGAACACAAATTTTTCCAAAGTTACGAATTATTTATACTAAAATAAATATAAATCAGGTGCGAATCAGGTCTGAATTTTTTTCCTGAATTGGTACCTGAAACGGAGCCAAAGACGCACAGGACCCTTTTCCAGTGCAGACCACGGCCGCCCCGAGCTCTGTGAACTGGCTCCATTGAGAGCCGGTCACACTCTCCTGTCATGCAAATTGGATGCGGGGAAACTTTGTGGGTCTTCGTCAATGGCATCAGTTTGACATCAGTTTAAGAGACGTCTGAGATCTTTCAGAATTTACTGACAGGTGCATTTGACCGGCTTCAAATGAGTGCTGCATGTCCAAAGATGTGTAGCAGAATGCAAAACCTACTTGAAGCAAACAAATGCAAGTTGACCCTTAAGCTGGCCATACACTACCTAATTTTCTCATTCAATTTTCTTTAGATTTACCTTCAACTATGTAGTGCAAGGGCCTGCCTGACTGCATACAAATTGAAAGTGTTTAGGTTTGACCTCATATTATATGGTTTTGGTAAATCTAAAGGAAAGTTGTACAAGAAAATGTTATAATGTATGGCCAGCCTTATGCCCTGTACACACAATAGGATTTTCCAATGGAAAATGTGTGATAGGACCCTGTTATCGGAAATTCTGACCGTGTGTAGGCTCCATCACACATTTCCCATAGGAATTTCTGACACACAAAGTTTGAGAGCTTGCTATAACATTTTCCGACAACAAAATCCGTTGTTGGAAATTCCAATCGTGTGTACACAAATCCGATGCACAAAGTGCCACGCATGCTCAGAAAAAAATAATGAGATGAAAGCTATTGGCTACTACCCCATTTATAGTCCCGGCATACGTGTTTTACGTCACCGCGTTCAGAACGATCGGATTTTCCGACAACTTTGTGTGACCGTGTGTATGCAAGACAAGTTTGAGCCAACATCCATCGGAAAAAATCCATGGATTTTGTTGTCGGAATGTCCGATCAATGTCCGACCTTGTGTACAGGGCATTAAAGTGTTGGTGCAACCAAAACTTTTTCCTTCGTTTTGGATAGAGTGTGTAAGGATGAGCACCACATAGCAGTCTTCCCTATCTATCCAAAACTAAAAACATTTTTGATTTGATATATACTTTATTATTTTGATGTAACAAAAATAGATTTCAGTCTTTTCAAATCTTAGTGATCTTAACATAAAAGTACTTGTTATGGGGTGACAACTGTCTCTGTGTCTCTGTTTGCACCCTGTCACATGTACCTCTAGTTGAGACTACAGGCAGCCATGCTAACACACATTGCGTAGACACGGTCCACTATTGTCACTATAAGTATGGTCATCTAGAACAACGAGGTGCAGCTAATGTTAGGTCAGGGGTATCGAGACAGGAAATAGCTGAAAAAGGATGAGATCAGCGGAGCTAAAATGCAAAAAAAACAAAACAATATTTTATGGAATAATCACTAAATGTTGTCCAGCTGGGGTTTACATTTACATTTATAGTAGAAAAAACATTTGTTTTGCTCATATTTAATTTTTAGCAATTCTTCAACTACAATCAAACTGGGTGTCCACTCAATAAAAGCAGAAGATAATTATGTACAGAAGTTCAAGGTCTTAAGAAGCATAAGACACAACTATGATGAGAAAACAAAGGATAATGACATTGAGCTTGTACAGGTAAGCACATCATGAAAATAACAAAAATCACTCCAAGTATTTCACTCCAAGAAAACAAAAACAAATATATTGCAGTTTGCCGGTTCTTAGATGTGGTGGCTGCATTATTATTTTTTTTCATTAGGCTTGCTTCTTTTAAGGCTCTATTCACAATCGTGGACGGAGTTGCCGCTATTACGCCCGCAATTCAAAATGGCAGCAAATCGCAGGAAGCCTGTGCGTTCCCTGTGACTTCCAATGGCACCCCAATCGCGGCGCGATATTACCATGATTCAGCGGGCGACAATTGCGGTAATATCATACAAACAGAATCACGGGACGCCTGCCGCCCAAAAGAAGCTCTTGTACTTTTGAGACTATAACAATCTTCTGAAATTCTAATTTCAAAAAGAATACATTTGGATTGCAATAGAATAAAAATGAAAGTAGAACAAACAATATAATAAAATATAAAGAATATAATCATCTTCCAAAATTCTAATTTTAAATAATATAAATTCAGATTTAAATGGAATCAATTGAAATTGGAATAGAAAAAACAATAGAATAGAATAGAAAGATTATAACCATTTCCCAAAATTCGAATAGAACACATTCTAATTTGAATAGAACAAACACATTCTAATTTGAATAGAACAGAATAGAAAAGAAAAGGGAAAAAAAAAGAAAAGAAAAAACAATACAATGCAATAAAATAAGATATAACCATATTCCCGAAAATTCAAATTTTGAATAGAATTAATTTTAATTCAAATAGAATAGAAATGAATATAATAGAGAATAAAATAATAGATTAGAATGGAAAATAATAGACTAGAATAGAATATAAAAAAACACAATAGAAGAGAATAGAATAAAATACTGTAGAAAGAATATAGCAATCTTTCGAAATTCAAATTTCAAATAGAAAAGAATAGAAAATAAAATAGTAGAATAGAAAAGAATAGAATAGAAAAAAAACAACAGAATAGAATGGAATAGAACGAATATAGCCATCTTCCAAAATTCAAATTTTAAACTGAATAAATTTGAATTCCATTCAAATTTTCCAATTTTGGTTCGAATTCAAATAAACTAAACAAATTCCAAAAATGAATTCAATGAAATGAAATGAATTTAACAAATTTAACAAAACAAATTTATGTAAATAACAAATTCAATCAAAATGAAACAAAACACATTTTTTTGTTCTGCACATGTCTAATGTCACACTGGCTGGATTTTAAACCATTCTTGCCACCTTCATTCATTTTAAACCTGGCATTCTTCATCTCCACTACATGATGGGTTGATGCAAAATATGGAGATACCATTGTTTATACTATCTGTTAAGATTACAGGACGTCAAAATAAAATATATTGAAACAAAGATTACAGGATGTGACAACAACACTGTATTTTTGGGAAAATCATTTATTTTCTGTATTTAAGTATTCTTAGCATGAAAAAGGAAATTCATGCAGCCACTACATCTAAGAATGAATAAGCTGCAATATATTATATTTTTATTTTTGGATTTAGATATACTTTGATATTTCCAGCAGGATCAAATTAAAAACTTTTTTGTGGTATTTTCATTCAAATAATGTTTTCTTTTAAGCTTAAAAAAGTAGCCAAATGTAGAAAACCTGTTTTTTTTTTTTTTTTTATCACCAGCGATTTTAGCACAGTTATAACAACTATTGTTGCTGTAAGTCTAAAATATATTCTGTCATTTTTTCCATTTATCACAGCCCTAAATATTTTTCTTGCACAAATCATGTTGGAGTAACTTGCTAATGAACTAAAGGATTTCTTTTTAATGTTGCACATTTTTTTAACATAGCACTAGGGAAAAAACTAACATAAAAAAACAGCCAAAGAGAGAAGTTGGCATATACAGTATCTAACTTAATGTAGTAATAAACGCTAAGCATTTTGTTCTTTTTGTATTGCTTCCTTTATGTAAAATCCCTGGTGTTTCTGTCAGTCGATCTTCTTTCCTATTAAAAACTGACCACACTAAGCAGGGGAGCACACCATGGTCAATTCTCTAGGTATGCTGGGAACTCAGTGTGCTCTCCTCCACTGAGCAGGCTTGTCCTGACATGCACCCGCTGCACAGTGCCCATTCAGTGACAAGTTAAGTGTGCTGCTGCTTCTCCTCCCCCCAGCTCTTATGCAGCTGAGAACAGAGGGTATGTGATCACTTATAAAAAAGGAAAAGGGTATTTATTAGGGTTGTCCCGATACCAATACTAGGCACCAATACCGAGCATTTGCCCAAGTACTTGTACTCGGGCAAATGCTCCCGATGCTTCCCCCGATACCTGGAAGTCAGCTGTGATCGGCGCGTGGGGGAGTTACAAGATTCTCCCCCGCCGGCTTTCAGCTGCTTTAGTGACATACAGCGGTGATCGCTCACCGCTGACTGTCACTGCATCCTCCTCCATGCCCCCTCCGTTCCTCTGTCCCCCTCCGCTGTCCCATCCATTCCCCTCTCCTTCTCTGTCTCCCTCCGTTCTCCCCCTCCGTTCCGCCGTCCCCCTCCTCCTTCCTTTGTGAATGGACAGAGTCAGCTGACTCTGTCCATTCACATAACTGAAACATTGTAATCTCCTGTGATTACGATGTGTCAGTTTATGAATGGAGAGGAGCCGCTGTCTTCTCTCCATTCATTTTCAGTGCACCTGAGGCTGCAGAGAAAGGGACTGGGGAATCTCTATCCTCTGTCTGTTTCTCTGTCTCAAGGGGGAGATATCAGAGGTCTGTTAAGACCCCTGATATCTCACCAAAGCCCCCCAACAGGGCTGATTAAAAAAAACCAAAAAAAAAAAAAACACATATTGCAATAAAGAATAAAAAAAAATTATTGTAAAAAATAAAAATTGTAAATTAAAAAAAAAAAAACACACACACATACACCGTTCACCCTCTTCGCGCCCCCCCCCCCCCCCCCCCAAAAAAAAAGCACTGTTAAAAAAAAAAAAACACTGTCACGTGACGTAAAAAAAAAGTATCGGTATTCGGTATCGGCGAGTACTTGAAAAAAAGTATCGGTACTTGTACTCGGTCCTAAAAAAGTGGTATCGGGACAACCCTAGTATTTATAATGTTTTTTTAAATATATACAAAAATGTTTTACCTTTCATTTCACTGCCTGACCGCCCACTACTTTGATGTTAAATACGGTTGTTATGGCAGCAGATAACTTCCATAAAGCCAGTATTTTTATCCATGGCTGGCGATCCTCTTTCACATAAAAGTGGTCTCAGCAGAAGATTCGCCACAAGATCATTTTTATAGGTGGCGGAAGAGGTGCCCCCCCGCCGCTTCCTGGGTGTCTCCGTGGCTTACCGGAGCCGTTGGAAGTGGCGAAAACGATCCGATCCCTGGGATGGATGGCCATGGAGTGGAGTGAGGACAAGATGGCCCCCACGCGACTCTATGCCCCTGGTGGACCGGAGCGACGTCAAACATAATTTCCCCCCTCCGGCCTTAAAGGGACAATTTTTTTTTATAGAAAAAAAAAAGAAATTGCATTTTTTTAAATGTTTTTATTATTTATTGCTTTTTAAGTGTAAATATGAGATCTGAGGTCTTTTTGACTCCAGATCTCACATTAAAGAGGCCCTGTCCTGCTTTTTTTCTATTACAAGGGATGTTTATATTCCTTGTAATAGGAATAAAAGGGATCCAACATTTTTTTTAAAGGGACAGTGTAAAAATAAAAAGTAAAATAACTAAGAAAAGAAATTAAAAATTTTAAGCGCCCCGTCCCTCCGAGCTCGCACGCTCATATGTAAACAGTGTTCAAACCACACTGTTAGAAGTCACAAGACTGCTATATACTGCTGATGAGAAAAGGTATTTAGCAGTTGATATTTACTAAAATAATTGTCCATGTTCTGTGTACTGTTTATTTAGACAGTCATAAAAGACTAAATAATTGAGCTCAATATAGCAAGACTCACACATTGTTAAATACTAATCTTCCACGCTCAAAATCCCCATGTTGCCTGCCTATTATTCTAAATAATGACAACACTGTCTTCTACAGGTCCATTTATAGCATAATTGCAATTTTTTGTAAAAAGTTGATTTCCGGGATAACTATTTGGAGCTCATTACACTTTCTTGATACATAGACCTTTGGGGTAGTATTCTCCTGAGTTCCCTGGCAGTTCCCCCTCTTGTTCCTGCCTTGTTAATTCTGATCTCCACATGATGGCATATGGATGGGTTTTATTGTGTTTATTGATTAAACACCATTAACTCCTGAAGAAGTTGGAAATCAATGAAACGCGTAGTCAATTGATTATCTCTCCCTATCTCTCTGCCATTAAGCTATATATGGATTCTACTACTGTATTAGAATACAGTGTTCTCATTCTTTAGAAAAATAGACAGACAACATGGGGATTATGAGCATGGTTATGTAATCTTTTACTATGTGTGATTATTATTGTATCAGGCATGATTATGTGGTATTTTATCAAACTAAATATTTTTTTTTATACTGTATACACTTTGACTATTTCTGGTACCTTAAAAGTCCCTTACTCTTTTTCTCCTATAAATAATGTGCAAGAGTATGTCCAGGATAGTTGAAAGGAGATTTCATTAATGTTATCAACATGGCATTGTTTATTTATTTATTACATACATTTATATAGTGCCAACAGTTTATGCAGTGCTTTACATATATATTGTACATTCACATCAGTCCCTGACCTCGGGAGCTTACAATCCAGTGCCCCTAGGACCAATATAAACAAGAGCCAAAGAACTTACAGGCATTTTTTTGGAGTGTGGGAAGAAACCCACACAAGTATAGGAAGAACATGCAAACTGAATGCAGGTAGTGTAGTGGTTGGGATGCAAACTGATGATCCATGTGCTTCAAGGCAGAAGTACTAAGCCACGGCACTTCCCTATAAACAAAGCCTTTGTTTTACTGTGCGGTTAGGGTTACTGCTGGATTTAAGGTGTATTTGGAAATTTTTAGAAAGTCAGCTCCTATTCCAATATTGATTAGTGGCTTCAAATCAACAATAACTTCTGCAGTAGGAACAGACGCAAAAAATATACCCACCATCATTCCAAATACCTGTTCTGTTTATTCCGTGCCTTTTTTTTATAACCATGCTTACGTAGGTATCAGAATAATATGACAATTGTATTTAAACACATACACTTGTATTTACTTAAAGCAGTTGTATACCCGCACATTAAAAAAAAAAAGAGAAAAAAAAACCCCTGCAAGGCAAAGGCATAATGAGCTAGTATAACTAGCACATACTAGCTCATTATGAAATTCTTACCTCAGAACAAAGCCCCCGTTTCGGAGCCCGGTCCACGCCGAGGGAGCTAACATCTTGCCCTCGGCGCCTTTTCCGGGTTCACAGCTCTGGCGCTGCGAGTGGCCGAGCCGCGATGCCATCACTCCTGGGCGTGCGCGTGGGAGTTTTCTTCCCGGCAAGGTCCAGCAGCGTCTACTGGACCTTCAGCCGGGCATTCAGAATGCATGCGCCACTGACGTCAGTGGCTGCATGCAAAGGGAATATCTCCTAAACCGTACAGGTTTAGGAGATATTAATTTTACAGGTAAGCCTTATTATATGCTTATCTGTAGGTAAAAATGTCAAATTTGGGTATACAACCATTTTAAGCTAAGGGGTGTAACTGAAGCAGAACATAGGCAGGCTAGTTTCTTATTAGGGTCTAAGGAATGCAAATACCTGATAGAATAGTATGATCATGTGCAATACATTATTAGTGCCGTGTGCAGAATATGAGTGCAGTGTGCAAAATATAAGTAAAGCATACAAAATGGAGTACAGTTTAATACAGAATTGAATATTTCTTTCACAAGGGTTAGGGTTGATAATTTAAAGACATTCCCCAACTCATTGGAGCATGTTAAAATCCACCGCACTCCTACAAATTTGCCTTCTCTATTTACTCTGTTGTATTTCACCAAATTGGAGACATTTTGGCAAAATGACCCAATTTTTGCCAATATTTTGGCAAAGGGAACTCTCCCAATATTGTTCAGCTCTAAATATGATTTATGTTTGCTTCTCATGATCATTTTCCACTTAGATAAGACATCAGAATTTAATTATCTGAAAAAAAAATGAATGTGGCTTTCCAAATCTCTTTCAGCTGTCTTACAAAGCAAAACTTAACAAAGCTGTGAAGATTCTGCCATTACCAAAGAAATTTAATGATGTCAAAGATGGGACTTTGTGTAACACAGCAGGGTGGGGTACAACCCAAAAAAATAACACGCAACTGTCAGACAAGCTGTTGGAAGTCTGCCTTCCAGCATTAAGCAGAAAGAAATGTGCTGCAATATGGAAATCTAGCATAGAAATCACTCCAAACATGATGTGCACCCTTGATGCGAGTGGAAAGAAAGATGCATGCGGTGTAAGTATGGAATAGGTATTGTCATTTAAGATAAGTTTTCCAAGTTGGGATGAAGGACAAGTTCCGGGCAATGTAGACTTCATCCTCAACTCTAGCTGTTTGAGACTTTTTAATTAAATAGCCTGTTTGTTGACCCTGCATCAAACCTCCGGCTGTGCAGGAAGTCATTCATTAGTAGCACTAGTACTACCTCCATCAACGAACGTCGGCTTCCTGCTCAGCACTGAAGATTCTAAAATGCTGGTGGTTGCCCTATTCCTAGCAACTATTTTACATCCTATCCCCATTCAGCTGAATGTAAACAGTGGGGCTGGGGATGTTGGCTGACATCATTAACCATATATAGAGACACGTGGCCATTTTTGGCAGTGATGTCAACTAACATCACCAAACCCTTTGTTTACATTCAGTTGCTGGCTGGGTAATCTCCTGGATAGAAGTGAATGGGGCCAGGGGTGTGGGGAGAATTCTTGTCCTCATCAGTGCGGTGCTTTGCCTGGGAACTTAAATGGTTTAGGAAGAGAGCACATTGCTTGGATAAAGGTCTGGTATGGATTTGGGGGATCCCTATGGTGTTAGTTTTTTAGGCGGGGTCCCCCTTACAATCCATACCAGACCCTTATCCTGGATAGATGTTGAAAGGTATCTCCTGTGGGTGGTTTAAAACACGAATTAAGTGTCTGGGAACTTTATATATTAATCAGAAATTTACATGGCTTTTGTTATTTTTTAAATGTCACTTTTGCTTTAATATATTATACAGGTGTGCCATTTCACAGGCAGCTTTAGGCCCCTTTCACACAGGCTGTCCGAACCTGAAAAACGAACAGGCGGACTTAATCGGACCATCCATTTGCCCCTATGGATCGGCAGAAGTCCGCTGACATCTGCTGACATCCGATCCGCCCAAATCCAGACCGATGGTGGTCCTATTTGCTATCCGTCTGGTGGATCGGATGAAAACAGACAGGTGGTCTGTTTTCATCTTATCTCCCCATAGAGGAGACAGCGGAGACAGACCTGTCTCCCCGCCTGCTCAGCGGGGATCAACAGAGCAAGCCCCGCTGAGCAAGTGGAGTCCGCCAAACAGATCCGCCCCGTGTGAAAGGGGCCTTAGAGTATTCCCCAAGCTTGTTTTTTTAAATAATTGTGCATTTTTAATATTACCTTTTAAGCCTATATAAAAATGCTGCTCCTTGTTGAACAGCATTTAAAAAAAAAAAATGGTGTCAGCGCTTAATGGTATACAGGCATGCCCCACTTTTAAGTACGCAATGGGGTTTATTTACTAAAGCTGGAAGTCTCACTTCTGCATAGAAACCAATGAGTGTCCAGGTTTTATTGCCAAAGCTTAATTGAACAAGCTGGGGTTAGAAGCTCATTGGTTTCTATGCAGCAGTGAGCCTGATTTTGCACTTTCTATCTTTAGTAAATAAACCCCATTGTGTACTTAAAAGTGGGGTATGCCTGTATAGCTGCTAGCAATTAGTGTGGATATACAAAACACTGTGATAACAATAACAAAGGAAAATTGCAGCGCTCAGCACAATATCAATAAACACAAAACACCTGAAGTGTTGTGATAGTGAAACATTGAAACATTGAAACTATTCAAAAGAATCAAACATAGAATATGTTCGGATCACAGGACCCTCTTCAGAGCGTATCCAAGTATTTGGATCATGACCAGAAAGTTTTATTTCTCATTGGTACATGTTTTCACTTTAGACACTTTAGAGGCACATGGAACATTTATTTTTCTGCAGTATACACTACATGATTATGAAAGACCAAGGACACCTTAAGGTGCCCCAAGGAAAGTAGTAACTATGTGCGCTATGGCAAACAGTGGGCGTGGACAAACAACTCTTGCTGACATCATTGGCCTGCCCCCCCCCAGTGATGCCGAACCCATAGCTCCCAACTGTCCCTGATTTCGAGGGACTGTCCCTGACTTGGAACAAAGTCCCTCTGTCCCTCTTTTTGGTCTGATCTACATAGTTGTATATAAAATGCACTTTTTATCTTTCAAAAAGTGTTTTCCAATTTCTAAATTGCTGCATTTGTAAATTTGAAAAGTCAATATAAAGGAATAGTAGTGGTTAAAAAAAGCATGTGTGGATTTAACCAATCATTTTTCTGTGTAATTCTCCTTTAAGGGGGCAGGGCAGGTGCATGGCCTGCGGTGTGTCCTATGCCTACATACTTTTGCTAATAGGTGTCCCTCATTCCCATCTCCAAAAAGTTGGAGGTATGAAAACCTGCCCCCAGACAGACGCTGCAGCTCCCGGACAGCAACAGATTTGTGTGTGTCTAGCCCACAGCCCAGTCTGAATAATGTGTCCGGGTTTCAGGCAGACTAAAACCCGGACACATGATTCAAAACCCGAATTGTCCGGGTGAATCCTGGACAGGTGGCAGGCAAGTTCACAGCTTTGATCAACAGTGTGCTATCTCCCTGGCAGGAGCATGAAGTTTGTAGCTGGGCCCCTGCACATCCACCAGGCTCTAAGCTCCTGCCTAAGTTGCCTTGTGGATGATCTGGCTCTGCGTAGCCACTGGTCATCACGTCTGCCTAGTCTAGTAGTTTTTGTTTATATTATTTTGTTTTATATATTTCAGGGTGATTCTGGAGGACCTTTAATTTGCAAGAAAATGTTTCGGGGAATTGTTTCTTTTGGTCCAGATCCATGTGCGAACCCTGAACTACCAGGTGTCTACACATTCCTCACCAAAGACTATATCAAATGGATTAAAAAGGAAATAAATAAGAAAACAAATGCTATTAACTAGCCCTTTTGTGCTTTTATATCTAAAAATACTGCTAGTTCCTCTTTTCTGAACCCCTTCCTCATAGCTCATTTCCCCCTCTGCTTACTATAATATAATACCCCTTTTCCAATCTTACCTGTTTTCAAAATTCTCTAAATTTCCTTATTTGCAAATAGGGATCTCTAGCATTCAGGGTTCCTATATATTACATATTAGCAAACAGCAGATGCATAATTCTTTTATCATCCTGATCCCACCACATACTCAAGATGACTCTTTATATTATGAACACAAATTATGGTTATTTTTGTTGTTTCATCATTGGTTATTTTATATGACTCTGTACTTGCTTTGTTTGTAATTTGTGGAATGTTGACATTTTACTGCCTTTACATTGTATCTCTGCCACTTTGGAGCTTTTTCATTTACAATTACTGATAGTAATGTTAGATGTATCCAGGTGTAAATAAAACAGGTGGAGAGAAATGTGTCCATTTAATCAAAGCAACCAATTCTCATGCTGGCTTGACAATAAAGTTTTACCTTATAGTCATCCTCTTTTTGTTTATTGTTTTCTTAATAACCTGCCTATTTACTAAGCTAAAAAAGCAACATGCATAGCTAAAAAATATATAGCAAGCTATTAGAATTCATCTTACACCTTACTCATGTCTGATTAGCGTTAACTGAAATTCATTTTGTTGCCATACAAATACAGTAGTACCTTGGATTACGAGCATAATACCTTTCAGAAGCATATTTGTAATCCAAAGCACTTGTATATCAAAACGAGTTTCCCCATAGGAATCAATGGAAACTCTGATAATTATATCCAGTTTCACTGCTATTATATACAGTGCCGCATGTGGTCAGAGGTGGGGGGGGGCACCGGAGATACTCGGAAACGCTCAGAGACCACTTGGAGGCGCTCGGAGACACTCGGAGGCACTCAGGAACTGAGTGTTTCCGGGTGTCTCCGAGCATCTCCGAGTGTCTCCGAGCGTCACCGGCCTCCCCGCACCTTTGGCCACATGCGGTACTGCACACCCCAGAGGCTTGAATTCTGCTCATCTTGCGAGATAACGCTCGCAAACACGAGTCAGGATTTTTTTAAAAAAAAACATCTTGTATTGCGAAGCGCTTGTAAACCGCGTCACTCGCAATCCGAGGTTTTACTGTATAGCAAAAAGGGGAATTCTACCTTATTGGAACCCAGCAGTCAGGAGTGGGAGCATTGATTTGTAAAGGGGCTGTAATGGTAATGATCTCTATCATGTAACGTGTCTTTATTATCTTTACTGTCTCCTACAACATGTCCTAACTACACCTGTAGTATGTCCAGTCTCTCACAGTCTCCTTGATTAAGTCTGCATACTCTGAGCCCGGGTTCACACCTATGCGAATTAGATGTGCGTTTCCGCACATCTAATTCGCATAGCAGGATAATGTGACTGTCTCCCTATGGAGCCGGTTCACATATCTCCGGGGCGGCTGCGGAGCGCACTGCACAAAAACGCTGTGTGTCTTTTGGCTGCCTTTCAGGGCCGAATTCAGGCATAGAATCGGCCCTGATTCGTCCCTGAAACGGGGAACAGGGACGCACAGCGCTCCTGTGCGATCCGCAGCCCGTTGCAGTGTGAACCCGGGCTAAAAGTTTTCCGTAGCACTGCATATACTAAATACTGGATTGATTTACTAAAATTAGAGAGTGCAAAATCTGCTATGCATAGAAATCAATCAGCTTTCAGGTTTTTTTGTCAAAGCTTAATTGAACAAGCTGAAGTTAGAAGCTGATTGGCTACCATGCACAGCTGCACCAGATTTTGCACTCTCCAATTTTAGTAAATCAACTCTTATGTGTGGCCCTTTTGTGATGTCAGAGGTGACAGTTGAAGCCCCCTATACCTCAACCACTAGCTTACAGTATCCAATTCCTTTGTCTATGCAGGGGAAAGAAACAGGGTCAATTTACTCCCCATTAGCATGTAGTCCCCTTTCCTAACTGCTGCACCATTTTGCTTGGCCAATGGAACTGATTGCATTCAGTAGTAGCTACATAGGCGTGCGCAGCCTGTTGCATCAGGGTGTGCACCCTAAACCAAAGCTTAAATACACATGCGCGTGTGTGCGTATACAGTGGCTTGCGAAAGTATTCGGCCCCCTTGAACTTTTCAACCTTTTGCCACATTTCAGGCTTCAAACATAAAGATATATAATTTTTATTTTTTGTGAAGAAACAGCAACAAGTGGGACACAATTGTGAAGTGGAACGAAATCTTTTGGATTTTTGAAACTTTTTTAACTAATAAAAAAATGAAAAGTGGGGCGTGCAAAATTATTCGGCCCCCTTGCGGTAATACTTTGTAGAGCCACCTTTTGCTGCAATTACAGCTGCAAGTCGCTTGGGGTATGTCTCTATCAGTTTTGCACATCGAGAGACTGAAATTCTTGCCCATTCTTCCTTGCAAAACAGCTCGAGCTCAGTGAGGTTGGATGGAGAGCGTTTGTGAACAGCAGTTTTTCAGCTCTTTCCACAGATTCTCGATTGGATTCAGGTCTGGACTTTGACTTGGCCATTCTAACACCTGGATACGTTTATTTGTGAACCATTCCTTTGTAGATTTTGCTGTATGTTTGGGATCATTGTCTTGTTGGAAGATAAATCTCCGTCCCAGTTTCAGGTCTTTTGCAGACTCCAACAGGTTTTCATCCAGAATGGTCCTGTATTTGGCTGCATCCATCTTCCCCTCAATTTTAACCATCTTCCCTGTCCCTGCTGAAGAAAAGCAGGCCCAAACCATGATGCTGCCACCACCATGTTTCACGGTGGGGATGGTGTGTTGAGTGTGATGAGCTGTGTTGCTTTTACGCCAAACATATCGTTTTGCATTGTGGCCAAAAAGTTTGATTTTGGTTTCATCGGACCAGAGCACCTTCTTCCACATGTTTGGTGTGTCTCCCAGGTGGCTTGTGGCAAACTTTAGACAAGACTTTTTATGGATATCTTTGAGAAATGGCTTTCTTCTTGCCACTCTTCCATAAAGGCCAGATTTGTGCAGTGTACGACTGATTGTTGTCCTATGGACAGACTCTCCCACCTCAGCTGTAGTTCTCTGCAGTTCATCCAGAGTGATCATGGGCCTCTTGGCTGCATCTCTGATCAGTCTTCTCCTTGTCTGAGCTGAAAGTTTAGAGGGACAGCCAGGTCTTGGTAGATTTGCAGTGGTCTGATACACCTTCCATTTCAAAATGATCGCTTGCACAGTGCTCCTTGGGATGTTTAAAGCTTGGGAAATCTTTTTGTATCCAAATCCGACTTTAAACTTCTCCACAACAGTATTACGGACCTGCCTGGTGTGTTCCTTGGTCTTCATGATGCTCTCTGCGCTTTCAACAGAGCCCTGAGACTATCACAGAGCAGGTGCATTTATACAGAGACTTGATTACACACAGGTGGATTCTATTTATCACCATCAGTCATTTAGGACAACATTGGATCATTCAGAGATCCTCGCTGAACTTCTGGAGTGAGTTTGCTGCACTGAAAGTAAAGGGGCCGAATAATTTTGCACGCACCACTTTTCAGTTTTTTAATTGCTAAAAAAGTTTAAAATATCCAATAGATTTCGTTCCACTTCACAATTGTGTCCCACTTGTTGGTGTTTCTTCACAAAAAATTAAAATTTTATATCTTTATGTTTGAAGCCTGAAATGTGGCAAAAGGTTGAAAAGTTCAAGGGGGCCGAATACTTTCGCAAGCCACTGTATATATATATATATATACATTTTTTTTTATACATTTACATGTCACTGATTCAATTACACCCTCTGTTGCTTTTAGTAGCTGTAGTACCCAGTGAGAGTGACAAATTCAAATGAATGCTGGCGCTCTGCAAGCTCTCACCACCTCTCAAATGCACATGTGAATGAGCCCCTACAGTACATATTCCTGCATGTCAATGGCAAAGGGCAGCTCAAACAAAATGTCATGCCTTTTGCTGGACTACAAATAAACAGCAGGTGTACATCCCTGATCACAAAGTTGTCTCACAAAAATTGTAAAGATTTAGCATTTCTACTCACATATATATATATTTTTACAGTACAGTACAAACTTGCTATATATACACTGTGCACTGTCCCGTGTAAAACATTTGCTCTTCTCTCTTTGGGTGCCAGAAGGATTAGCAAGGTGATCTCTGTCCCAGTGTGCAGTATGAGCTGAACACAGCTTACACCAAGGGTGAAGCACAGGAACTGGTGTGACTCTTTGCTAGGACACAGATGGCACCTTGGCATTGTAATTGGAGAGGGGGACCTAGAATTGTGATAGGAGGCGGGCATTGTGACGGGGGGGTACCTGGGAGGTGTGACAGGAGGGGGGTACCTGGGCAGTATTACAGGAGGGGGGGTACCTGGACAATGTGACAGGAGGGGGGTATTTGAGCAGTATTACAGGGGGGTACCTGGGCAGTATTACAGGAGTGGGGGGTACCTGGGCAGTGTGACAGGAGGGGGGTATCTGGGCAGTATTACAGGAGTGGGGGGGTACCTGGGCAGTATTACAGGAGGGGGGTATCTGGGCAGTATTACAGGAGGGGGGATACCTGGGCAGTATTAAAGGAGGGGGGTACCTGGTCAGTATTACAGAAGGGGGGTATCTGGGCAGTATTACAGGAGGGGGGTATCTGGGCAGTATTACAGGAGGGGGGAGGTACCTGGGCAGTGTGACAGGAGGGGGGTATCTGGGCAGTATTACAGGAGGGGGGTACCTGGGCAGTATTACAGGAGGGGGGTATCTGGGCAGTATTACAGGAGGGGGGTACCTGGGCAGTATTACAGGAAGGGGGGGTACCTGGGCAGTATTACAGGAGGGGGGTACCTGGGAAGTATTACAGGAGGGGGGATACCTGGGCAGTATTACAAGAGGGGGGTATCTGGGCTGTATTACAGGAGTGGGGGGGGGGTTACCTGGGCAGTGTGACAGGAGGGGGGTAGCTGGGCAGTGTGACAGGAGGGGGGTATCTGGGCAGTATTACAGGAGGGGGGTACCTGGTAAGTATTACAAGAGGGGGGTATCTGGGCAGTATTACAGGAGTGGGGGGGGGTACCTGGGCAGTGTGACAGGAGGGGGGTATCTGGTCAGTGTGACAGGAGGGGGGGTATCTGGTCAGTGTGACAGGAGGGGGGTATCTGGGCAGTATTACAGGAGGGGGGTACCTGGGCAATATTACAGGAGGGGGGTATCTGGGCAGTATTACAGGAGGGGGGTACCTGGGCAGTATTACAGGAGGGGGGTACCTGGGAAGTATTACAGGAGGGAGGATACCTGGGCAGTATTACAAGAGGGGGGTATCTGGGCTGTATTACAGGAGTGGGGGGTACCTGGGCAGTGTGACAGGAGGGGGGTAGCTGGGGAGTGTGACAGGAGGGAGGGTATCTGGGCAGTATTACAGGAGGGGGGTACCTGGGCAGTATTACAGGAGGGGGGTATCTGGGCAGTATTACAGGAGTGGGTGGGTACTTGGGCACTGTGACAGGAGGGGGGTACCTGGGCAATATTACAGGAGGGGGTATCTGGGCAGTATTAAAGGAGGGGGGTACCTGGGCAGTGTGACAGGAGTGGGGGGGTACCTGGGCAGTATTACAGGAGGGGGGTACCTGGGCAGCGTGACAGGAGGGGGGCAGACTAACATAAGGAGGACAGACAGTGTGACAGGAGGACACGTGGAGGGGACACACTATTCTCTCTCACTGTGTCTTATGCTGGCACCGGTCCTCACTCGATCATCACACACAACACACAGTGTGATCACAAAGAATGCTCAGAATTCCCCCCTCAACCCCCCCCCCCTCCCTCCTGCTCATCAGGTTGTTTTTTTTCTTATGCCCTGTACACACGATAGGATTTTCCGTCAACAAAATCCATGTTTTGGGCAGTATTACAGGAGGGTACCTGGGCAGCATTACAGGGGGGGGTACCGTGGCAGTATTACAGGAGGGGTATCTGGGCAGTATTACAGGAGTGTGGGGGTACCTGGGCAGTGTGACAGGAGAGGGGGTATCTGGGCAGTATTACAGGAGGGGGGGTACCTGGGCAGTATTACAGGAGGGGGGTATCTGGGCAGTATTACAGGAGGGGGGTAACTGGGCAGTATTACAGGAGGGGGGGTATCTGGGCAGTATTACAGGAGGGGGGTATCTGGGCAGTATTACAGGAGGGGGGGGTACCTGGGCAGTATTACAGGAGGGGGGTACCTGGGCAGTATTACAGGGGGGTACCGTGGCAGTGTTACAGTAGGGGTATCTGGGCAGTATTACAGGAGTGTGGGGGTACCTGGGCAGACTGACAGGAGGGGGGTATCTGGGCAGTATTACAAGAGGGGGGGTACCTGGGCAGTATTACAGGAGGGGGGATACCTGGAAAGTATTACAGAAGGGGGGGTACCTGGGCAGTGTGACAGGAGGGGGGGTACCTGGGCAGTGTGACAGGAGTGGGGGGGATACCTGGGCAGTATTACAGGAGGGGGGTACCTGGGCAGTATTACAGGGGGGGTACCTTGACAGTATTACAGGAGGGGTATCTGGGCAGTATTACAGGAGTGTGGGGGTACCTGGGCAGTGTGACAGGAGGTGGGTATCTGGGCAGTATTACAGGGGGGTACCTGGGCAGTATTACAGGAGGGGGGTATCTGAGCAGTATTACAGGGGGGGTACCTGGGCAGTATTACAGGATGGGGTATCTGGGCAGTATTACAGGAGGGGGGTATCTGGGCAGTATTACAGGAGGGGGGGTACCTGAGCAGTATTACAGGAGGGGGTGGGTACTTGGGCACTGTGACAGGAGGGGGGGGTACCTGGGCAATATTACAGGAGGGAGTATCTGGGCAGTATTACAGGAGGGGGTAACGTGGCATTATTACAGGAGGGGTATCTGGGCAGTATTACAGGAGTGTGGGGGTACCTGGGCAGTGTGACAGGAGTGGGGGGGTACCTGTAAAGAACATAGCACATATCATGAGGGACTCCATTTTAGTTCTAAGACACCATCTTATGTTTTACAGGAAAATTGAGAAAACTCAAATATGAGTTTCAACTGAAACCCACATTATCTTTAAGCTGTTATCTATAGAAAACCTTCTCAAGGTTTTCTATACATTTTAATATAGCTAGAATGTGGAGTTTGTCCTAGCTCATGTTTGTTCTTGATAAGATAAGTGCTTCCTTCAACACCTGTTTAAGATTACATATATAGTGAAAATGATGCAAGATTTTGTTTTATAACACCAGCTAATAGGTAAATATTAACTGAACCTATTTTCATTTCAAGGACATGTATAAGTTTAGTAAAACGCCTCCCATCCCTCAAACGACATAAATACTGTATCATTGACCACTGCTAATTAGATATCATTAAGTGGCTAAGCAAACCTGTCTCCTGTGTCACTTTATTGATATCTCCAGGCCTGGGGGTCTACGGAGGTCTTCCTGCATTACCTGAACCTACCTGGGTGGTCTTAGAAGCCGAAATTTCCTACAACTGGGGGCTCGTCGTCTGGGATAAAAGCCAAAAATCATCTGAAGGTAAGTCTTTATTTTGTCTTTATTGACGAAATATTTCTTGCCTCAGCTCTGATTAAAGCTTTTTAGACCCATAAATTAGTAGGGGATAAGAACCACGCCAGAGGTTAATATTGGAGGGTTTTTGGGAAACCCACAAAGATAAGCAGTACTGCATACACATATATAGAGACATTCCTTTTGGGAAGGGATATGAAATGGTTAATGAGGAAATAGACTCCGGTGACCCCAAAATCTTTTTCTTTTTCTTATCTATCGCATTAGAAGTTATAAGATAATCTGTCGTGTGTGTGTGTGGATCAGAAGACTGCGTGGTAAAACAGTCGGCTCCCACTGTCAATATGGGTCAGAAACAAGGTAAAGAAGATCCTCCCCCTCTTCCCAATCCAGGAGAAACGTGTAAGGATTTTGTAGCCAGAATTTGTGGTACTAATTATGAATTCATAGTCCCATGGGTTTCAAATTTAGCGGGATGGACCGAAGCCATACACAGTGTAGACCCCTTTCCCCGGGATGGCGCTAATGATGAATTTCACATAGATATGATAAAAGGATTGTGTTTAGGAGATAAGAGAGCTTTCCCTTGGTACCCCGGGGATCCTCAATGGGATATGGATTATATGGAAAAGGGAGGAGAGAACTGGTTAAAATACGCCCCATATTGGTTTCAGAGGGATAATAAGAAACAGAAAAAGCCCACCAAATGTTTAAGTAAGGAAGATTATGACCAGAAACATAGAGAAGAAGCCGATAAAAAGAGATTTGTCCCTGACCCAATAGCCCCACCCCTGCCAATAGTCAGTCATCCTCCACCTGCATATGTACATGTCTATCCGAGTTTAAGAAAGGAAGATATTGATCTTCTGGCTGGACATTATGCAACCAGACAACGGCAGGTCCCCCTCGCTCCACAACCACAACATCAGATCCCTCCCGCTCCACAACAAGATAGACAGCACCCACAGAGGGCCCGAGTCGAGGTAGGGGAACCAGAAGATGATCAGGGAGCTATAGGAGGGGTAGTTTCACCACCTGGCCAAGAGCAGGAGGAAGAAGACGTTAAAGGGGATAGAATACTTAGTCCCCCTAAAACAAAGAGTGGAACTGTATATAGTAACACTAACCTTCAAGCACCTTTCATGACCATTGGAAATGAATTATTAAAAAAGGTAATAGACATTGAGGACATTGACAGGATAGTAAAACATTGCCCCAAACCCACCGCCTCTGCAGGAGGCACTTTAACTTACTTAAAAAAGGCCTGTAAGGGTAGAAATTACACACAGGAAGACATGCGTCTTATCATTGATGGTATCATAGGACACACCAGTTCCTGGAGCTGGGCAAATGTTCCAAGTATAAACACTATTGACACTGGAAACGCGGGAGCATATGGGTTAAACACAGTACCAGGTAGGAACACCATGTGGACAGAATTAGAGACTGAAATGATGAGAGTATTTAAAAATAAAAGTTCCCTCCCTACTGCCATAGCATGCAAACAAAAGTCAGGAGAAACTGTAGTTGAATTCTGGAAAAGGTTTCATGAAAATTGGACAACAGAAGCTGGATTAGCTACAACTACTGATGTGGGAGCTTTGTTTATTCAAACTTATATGAATAATCTAAAATCCCAGTTCGCCTTGGTGGTAAAACAGATGATATCTGAATGGACCACACAGACGATTGACCAATTTCAGGAAACTTTAATACAGAAAGAAGCAGCAGGGTGTTTTGATGTAATAAAAGAGAAAGCAGTGAGTACCCTTTATCAGGGTGGAGTGCAAGCTCAGCCTCCCCAAGATAATGGTGGACAATGGGGCAGTGGAAACAGAGGCAGAGGAAGAGGAAAAATAAAAGGGAGAGGGCATGGTTTTTCCAGACCACCCCAGCAGTCCCGCACATGTTGTTTTAACTGTGGACAACAGGGTCACTGGAGAAATCAATGTCCTTATGAATGGAATAACCCAAATACTCAAGATCAAGATCAAATGCATACACAGGGACCCCAATCTAGCCAACCGAATCAAGTTGCCCCAAAGCAACAGGGTCCCCGATTCCCTATACAGTGGAATCAACAGCAACTAAAATGAAGCTGCCCGGAAGGTAGTATCCCAGCATTTCCTTTGATCTCACACTCTTACAATGAGCAACCAATTGTGACCCTATATGTCAAAAATAGGCCTGTTCCATTTTTAACCGATTCAGGGGCAACTCGGAGCACCCTCAGTGAGGACTACTACAGAGGTGAGACTAAAATTGCTGAACCTTCTATGGGAATTAATGGGATACTTACCAAAACATACAAAACACCACCTTTACCAGTAAGTGATGTTGAAAGGGGAGGTGCAACAGTCTTGCATCATTGTTTCAGGATTATACCAAATTGTCCTGTGAATCTCTTGGGTAGAGATCTGATGGGAAGATTGGGCATAACACTGAAAATGACTACTGAAGGAGGGGTCTTCGTACACTCCAAGGTAATACCAATATATTACACTGAGGATAGTGATCTCCCTCCACCAGATGATCTGGTATGGTCAAAAAGCTCCTTGGATGTAGGTCTTATTTCTTGTACCCCATACAAGGCAGCTTTAAAATCATGGGCACAGCCGGTTTATCACAAACAATACCCCATTTCAAAAGAAAAAGAGGAAGGAGTGGCCCCAATGGTGGAAAGGTTCCTGCAGCAAGGAATTCTTAAAGAGACACTGTCACCCTACAACACCCCCATTAACCCAGTAATGAAGCCGGATGGCTCTTACAGGTTTGTACAAGACCTCAGAGCTATAAACAACCTAGTGATACCCATTGCTCCTATAGTGCCTGATGTGCCATCACTCTTAACCTCCATACCATCCGATGCAGAGTATTTTTCGGTCATTGACCTTTGTAATGCATTTTTTTCAGTTTCTGTTGATGAAGAGACACAGCCTATCTTTGCATTCAATTTCAGAAACCGCCAGATGACGTGGTGTAGATTACCTCAGGGTTATGTAGACTCCCCTGTAGTATACACAGTGGCCCTCCAGGCAACCCTGCGGTCTTGGACACCCCGTCATGGTTCTGTCCTACTTCAATATGTTGATGATTTGTTGTTGTGTAGTCCAAGCCAGAAAGCATGTAAAAATGATGGTTTAGATCTGTTACATTGGTTAGCAGACAATGGTCACAAGGTTTCTAAGAAAAAGCTACAATGGTGTCAGGAAACTGTTGAATACCTTGGTTTTGTACTCTCCAAAGGAGAAAGGAAAATCAGTCACAAGAGAGCTGCGGCTCTCGTGGGTCTGCCCCGCCCACTTACTAAGAAGGACATGCTATCCTTTCTTGGAATGATTGGTTACTGCCGCCAATGGATACCTGATTGTTCCTACTATGATAATCTCCTGAGGCAAGCCACAGGTACTGACATGCCAGATTGTGTGAAATGGAATGATGAAATGCACAATGCTTTTGTGTATCTTAAAACTGCAATGGTCACATCTCCTGGACTTGGACTACCTGAATATGGTAAAATGTTTCACTTGTTTGCAAGGGACAACTGTAAAACAATGGCGGGGGTCCTGGCTCAGGAGCATGGGGGGAAACTCCGCCCAATTGCGGTTTTTTCAAAAGTTGTGCCGATGCCAGTACAGGGAATGCCGGCGTGTCTCAAAGCTCTGGCATCCTGTGCAATGGTGGTGGAAATGGCTACATCATTCACTCTAGGACATGCCAACACACTACACACCACTCACAATGTATCCATTCTACTAAAGAACATCCATACCCAGCACATGTCAGCCCAGAGGCTGAGCGGTTATGAAGTAATTTTACTTTCTAACCCAAAACTTGAGATCAAATATGCCTCTCCCACTTCTGGCCCAGCTCCAATCCTGAATGCCTTGCTAGGCTTGAAAGGTGAAGAAGATGAGGTAGTGCCTCAACATGAATGCATGGACCTCATCCACCAAGACACATCCCCGAGACCAGACATGTCTTCAACTGCTCTCCCTGGAGCACAGAATGTCTTTGTGGATGGGTCTTGTTCAAGACCAAATGATAACACATACCATGCAGGGTATGCTGTTGTTCAGCTGCCTGATAAAATACTGGAAGCAAACCCTGTCCCATTCCAATCAGCACAAGCTGCAGAACTTATAGCCCTTACTCGAGCTTGTCAGCTTTTTGAAGGGCAGGATGTAAACATTTACACAGACTCCAAGTACGCGTACGGTGTTGCGCATGATTTTGGAGTCATATGGAAAAGGCGGGGCTATATAGCAGCAGACGGTAAATCCATCTCACATTCCACGCTTGTCACAAGTCTGTTAGAAGCTATACAATTACCAAGGTCCATAGCTATACTACACTGTAGGGCACATACAGGGCAACAGGATGACATAGCCAAAGGCAACGCCTTAGCTGACAAAGCAGCAAGAGAAGCAGCATCCACACAGCCTGCAAACATACAAATGCCATTACTCTCACCAGAAATTCCTCTTTTGGATCAAACATTGCGTGATCTCCAAGCATATGCCACAGAACAAGACATCCAGCAATGGAACTCAATAGGTGTGCAGACAAACCCAGAAACTGACCTTGTCTGCCAAGAGGGGAGACCATGTATCCCTGTAGCCAGTGCACCCATTTTTATTTCACAATACCATGGGATAGGTCACAGAGGGTGGAAAGTCACATGTGAACTTTTGGATAAGGATTTTTACATTCCAGGTCTTCCCTCTCTCGTTAAGGCATATGTTTCCAGATGCATCACATGCATTCGGAATAACCCTAGCAACCCTCACAAAGCAAAACACGAACATCTGATATATCCATCTACACCATTCACTCATCTGCAGATAGATTTTACACACATGCCCAAACTAGGTAAAAGACAGGAATATTTGCTAATAATAGTGGACATGTTCTCAAGATGGATAGAATTGTTTGTAACTACAAAGGAAGATGCACAAACAGTAGTGAGGATTCTGATACAAGAAATTATCCCAAGGTGGGGTTGCCCACTACAGATCAACTCTGACAATGGTCCTGCATTTGTGGCCAAAGTTTGTCAAGACCTGGTAAAAACACTGAAAATAGAATGGAAGTTTCATATTCCTTACCACCCCCAGAGTTCAGGTATAGTGGAAAGGATGAACAGAACCATTAAAGATAAGATCAGGAAGGCCACTGGAGGTACATATGCAAATTGGAAGAAGGTCCTACCAGCTGTACTAGCCGAGGTAAGAATGACACCCTCTAAAAAGACAGGCTACTCTCCTTTTGAAGTCTTAATGGGTAGGCCATTCCCCACCCCATGGGCCAGACAGCCACTTATGTTAGAAAGAGGGGACCTAGATCTTATTCAGGAAGAATATGTAAAAAAACTTATTGAAACTTTGGATAAAGTTGAAAGGAATGTTGCTCGCACCTCTCCTTCTTCTTCACAGGAACCTACACACCCTTTCCAGGTGGGTGACACCGTGGTGGTCCAGAGATTGAACCGCACCAAGAAACAGGAGTATCCCTTCGGACCCCCAACCACAGTGATCGCAGTTACCCGCACAGCTATTTTGGTAGAAGGACAACAGGCCTGGATTCATGCAAGTCGCGTAAAGAAGGTCAACCAGGACCCTAAGAAGCAAGGCAAAGATAAAGCACAGAGAGGTGAAGCAAATGATATAAATCCTCGAACACTGAGTGAAGCAGGTGGTCAAGACTCTGAACAAGATGACGTCGCTTATTTCACCACGGACTTCTGGGAAGGCCTTGTGCCTCCTATGCTGGGCTGCCCTGATTGTGTTCCTGCCAACTTGGCTGATAACTAACTGTATTTATCATTCTGAAGATTTGGGACTCATAAAGGGTATTTGTGGGGCCTCTAACACTCTACAACAGAATAATACACATGACAGACACAAGAGAAATGAAAACTCGGAAAGTTTTACAGATAAAATGTTATTGTTGAAGTTTAAATATAGCTACGCCCAGAAATCTGGATTTGAAAAATGTTGGATATGTAGTAAACTCCATCCTAGCACTGCTAGAATCCCCTTAATGGCAGTACCTCTAAACTTCACCCCACTCCTTAATGGCACACCTCCTGTCGTCCTTACAGAAGTCATAAGAACACTTTCAAATAATACCCTTACTTTCCAAATTACTGGTAGAAGTCATTCCCCAGACTGGTGTTTTAGGTTGGGAAACTCCACAAAATGGAGCTGAAGTTTGCCAACAAGCTAATATTAACTTTTCAATGACTTCAATTGAAAGCCCTTTCTTTCATACTTCAGAACCTGCCCTAAACACCACTCTAATAAACTTTCTTAACTCCAGTTCCACTTCCACAGTAGGACAATTATTGTCGAGTTTAACTTTTTCCAGTTTTTCTGATGAAATGATGACAATATTCAACAAACGATCCTTAGCTCTAGGAAACAGTATTTATATTTGTTGTGGAAAAATCTGTCACCCTTGGATCCCCACCGAACCCCAAGGATGGTGTTATCTTGCATCCCTAGTCCCCATCATGGGCGTAGTAGGAGATAGCAAGGGAAGACACCTCCTTGAAGCTAGCATGCATCCTAGGTACCCCCTCAAACACCGCAATAAAAGGGAGTTATTTCTTACAAAAGATATGGCATGGGCTTGGTTCCCCTCATGGACTGGGTGGGGAAAAGACTTAATGAAAAGGTTGAATAATTACACTGGAATCATTGATGAAATAATGGAAAAGAATTCTGATGATATTACTAAATTAAATATAGAAACTAGGGCAATTAGAAAACAATTAGAACTACACGAGTTAGCCATAGAAAGCATGAGTGCTGCCTTAACTGGGTTATGTGAAAACACAGAAGATTATGAGTGTTGTACCTGGTTTCATAACACAAGTATGGAGGTACCAGATTATTATGATATAATTGCACAACACCGGAAAGAAGTAAGCAAATTACAAGATGAAGCTAGAAACATTGCTAAGACATGGGATCCTTTTGCAAACCTAAGTTCTGGGATAGGAATTTTGGCATGGATAAAAAGTGCTGCCATAACTATAATTATGATTATTCTTTTTGTTTTGTTCCTATATGCCTGTTATAAGCTTATAATGTGTATAATTGTTAAGGCATCCCGAACCCCTGATCCTGCTGCTGCGAATAGGATTTATATGAGTATGTATTATGATAGAAGAAAACATAACTGTGAAAGATAGTGAGCCATATAATAATGTCTCAAAGAGGGGATTGTAAAGAACATAGCACATATCATGAGGGACTCCATTTTAGTTCTAAGACACCATCTTATGTTTTACAGGAAAATTGAGAAAACTCAAATATGAGTTTCAACTGAAACCCACATTATCTTTAAGCTGTTATCTATAGAAAACCTTCTCAAGGTTTTCTATACATTTTAATATAGCTAGAATGTGGAGTTTGTCCTAGCTCATGTTTGTTCTTGATAAGATAAGTGCTTCCTTCAACACCTGTTTAAGATTACATATATAGTGAAAATGATGCAAGATTTTGTTTTATAACACCAGCTAATAGGTAAATATTAACTGAACCTATTTTCATTTCAAGGACATGTATAAGTTTAGTAAAACTCCTCCCATCCCTCAAACGACATAAATACTGTATCATTGACCACTGCTAATTAGATATCATTAAGTGGCTAAGCAAACCTGTCTCCTGTGTCACTTTATTGATATCTCCAGGCCTGGGGGTCTACGGAGGTCTTCCTGCATTACCTGAACCTACCTGGGTGGTCTTAGAAGCCGAAGTTTCCTACAGTACCTGGGCAGTATTACAGGAGGGGGGTACCTGGGCAGTATCACAGGAGTGAGGGGGTACCTGGGCAGCGTGACAGGAGGGGGGCAGGATAACAAGAGGAGGGGGCAGACTAACATAAGGAGGACAGACAGTGTGACAGAAGGACACGTGGAGGGGACACACTATTCTCTCCTACTGTGTCTTATGCTGGCACCGGCCCTCACTCGATCATCACACACAACACACAGTGTGATCACAAAGAATGCTCAGAATTCCCCCCTCAACCCCCCCCCCCCTCCTGCTCCTCAGGTTGTTTTTTCTCTTATGCCCTGTACACACGATAGGATTTTCTGACAACAAAATCCATGTTTTGGGCAGTATTACAGGGGGGGGGGGGGTACCTGGCTAGTACTACAGGAGGGGGGGTACCTGGGCAGTATTACAGGAGGGGGGGTATCTGGGCAGTATTACAGGAGGGGGGGTACCTGGGCAGTATTACAGGAGGGGTGTATCTGGGCAGTATTACAGGAGGGGGGTTGCCTGGGCAGTATTACAGGAGGAGGGTACCTGGGCAGTATTACAGGGGGGTACCGTGGCAGTATTACAGGAGGGGTATCTGGGCAGTATTACAGGAGTGTGGGGGTACCTGGGCAGTGTGACAGGAGAGGGGGTATCTGGGCAGTATTACAGGAGGGGGGGGTACCTGGGCAGTATTACAGGAGGGGGGTATCTGGGCAGTATTACAGGAGGGGGGTAACTGGGCAGTATTACAGGAGGGGGGTATCTGGGCAGTATTACAGGAGTAGGGTATCTGGGCAGTATTACAGGAGGGGGGGTACCTGGGCAGTATTACAGGAGGGGGTACCTGGGCAGTATTACAGGGGGGTACCGTGGCAGTATTACAGTAGGGGTATCTGGGCAGTATTACAGGAGTGTGGGGGTACCTGGGCAGTCTGACAGGAGGGGGGTATCTGGGCAGTATTACAGGAGGGGGGGTACCTGGGCAGTATTACAGGAGGGGGGATACCTGGAAAGTATTACAGGATGGGGGGTACCTGGGCAGTGTGACAGGAGGGGGGGTACCTGGGCAGTGTGACAGGAGTGGGGGGATACCTGGCCTGTATTACAGGAGGGGGGTACCTGGGCAGTATTACAGGGTACCGTGGCAGTATTACAGGAGGGGTATCTGGGCAGTATTACAGGAGGGGGGTATCTGGGCAGTATTACAGGAGGGGGGGTACCTGGGCAGTATTACAGGAGGGGGGTACCTGGGAAGTATTACGGGGGGGTACCGTGGCAGTATTACAGGAGGGGTATCTGGGCAGTATTACAGGAGGGGGGTACCTGGGCAGTATTACAGGAGGGGGGTATCTGGGCAGTATTACAGGAGGGGGGTACCTGGGCAGTATTACAGGAGGGGGGATACCTGGGCAGTATTACAGAAGGGGGGTACCTGGGCAGTGTGACAGGAGGGGGGGTACCTGGGCTGTGTGACAGGAGTGGGGGGGGTACCTGGGCAGTATTACAGGAGTGGGGGGGGTACCTGGCCACTGTGACAGGAGGGGGGCAGGATAACAAGAGGAGGGGGCAGACTATATACACATATATATATATATATATATATATATATATATATATATATATACAGTATATCTCTCTCTGTACGTTGTCAATAAGTACAAAAAAAGAGGAAAAAAATGAAAAAGGGGGTAGGGAAAAAAGCGAAATGTTTTTTTTATAGGTGGAGGTTTAATCATTGACTGGATTCATGTTAACAAATATTAATTGTTAAAAGATTTTAAGTATCCCAGTAGCGGCCCATCCATTAGGGGCGCACGGGCTCCGTGCCCCCCCATTCATGCGTCCGGCACTCTGATCTACATATAGAACACCGGCCCATGGATTCCAATGGGGGTGTTTGGTTTTTTTTTTAAGCACGTGATTAGAGCCAGAGGCTCTAATAGGCTTTAAAAAAGGGCGGATTCGGGGCGCAGAGCACTGTGCCTTGATCCCACCCAGTTGTGTGATGATAGCGAATGAATATTCGCTATTTTCACACTAAATTTCTTCCCTGCCAATCAGGAGGCAGGTTGTGAGACCCGTTTCCCGATTGGCCAAAATGTCAGGTGATCCTATTGGATGCCTAGCGCTTAGGAGGAAGAGAGTGGAGACGCATGGCGCATGGCGGAAGCTGGAGGAGCGGACACTGGAGCCACTGACCACACCCTGCTACCTAGATGGGGACCATCCGCCGTGCTGGAGGACACCGGAGGCGCTGCCTGCTGCCCACCACCTGCCACCTAGATGAGGTAAGTGCCGGACTGACCAGCAGACAGCGGGGGGTGGGGGGTTGTGCCGTGCCGCCGGCCACACGGTGGATGTTTGCTGCCCAACCCCCCCAAAAAAAAACACCAGCTGCCACTGGTGTCTATCTAATTCCATTAAAGTGTTTTTATTTTACCTGCACAGTCTAAACTTGTAGCTGTTTATGTGTATAATTCACTTCAAAGTTGAACATTAGGGGTCTACAAAATAAATAAAAACAATAATAAAAATAATCTAAATGTAAACCTCTATCAAGGCCAGTTAGTTGGTGCATAGCTGCATTATGATCAAACTAGTGGGACTAAATGTCACAGTATTATATGACCATAAGGGTTAAATGGTACACCTATTTATTGGTTGGACATATCATTCAGTCCCAGTATACATATAAGGGGCCCAAAGTTGTAACATGTCTTTAATTCAAATGATCACAGACAACTCCTAGTTAAGGTGACAAAATTATATGTATCATCAAACTACATGATGACACAATCCAGTATTATTTTTAAGGCAAATAAGACTTTCAAAAGCTGTGCAGGGTTTTTTCTAAACAAAACTGCATGAGCATGTATAACACATGCTATCAAAAAGATATAGTAGCAATAGTAGCATTAAATAGTTAGCTAGCGATTTTTGCAGCTGTTAAAATTAAACCTAAACCTAATTAAACTAAATAAACAGTCCAGGATTTAGGCCGGGTTCACACTGGTACGACAAACGCTCCGACATTGGGAGCTCATGTCGCATGACGTGTGAAAATCAATGTTTCCCTATGGGAGCCGTCTTAACTGGTCCGACACAAGTCGGCCCGACTTTGAAAATGCTCCCTGTACTACTTTGGTCCGACTTTGATCCTACTCCAGCCATTGACTATCATTGAAGTTGGATCAAAGTCAAATTGCCGTCTTGCATGATCCGACTTTGGCATGCGACTTGTGCTGTGATGACCTTGAGGGGGAGCACCACGCCAAATTTTAAATAAAAAACCGGCATGGGTTCCCCCTCCAAGAGCATACCAAGCCCTTCGGTCTGATATAGATTTTAAGGGGAACCCCCTACGTCGAAATACAGCGTGGGGGTCCCCCCAAAATCCATACCAGACCCTTATCCGAGCACGCAGCCCGGCCAGTCAGGAAAAGGGGTGGGAACGAGCGAGCGCGCCCCCCCCTTCTGAACCGTACCAGGCCGCACGCCCTCAACATGGGGGGGTGGGTGCTTGGGGCAGGGGGGCGCCCTGTGGCCCCCCCACCCCAAAGCACCTTGTCCCCATTTGATGAGGACAAGGGCCTCTTCCCGACAACCCTGGCCGTTGGTTTTGGGGTCTGCAGGCGGGGGGCTTATCGGAATCCGGGAGCCCCCTTTGATAAGGGGGCCCCCAGATCTTGGCCCCCCAGTACCCCTACCCATTCACCTGGGGGAAAAAAGTGTCAATAAAAAAAAAAACACACTAGACCAGTTTTGAAAGTAATTTATTAGGCAGCTCCGGGGGTCTCTTCCGACTTGGGGGGTCTCTTCCGACTTCTCCGCTCTCTCCTGCCTCTTCTCCCAGTCTCCTCTCTTTTTCCCGCTCTCTTTTGCTTGGCCCGGTCTTCTCCGTCGTCTTCTTCCCCATATTTGCCTTGTAGTGCGCCACCGATGCCATCGGCGCATGCGCAGTGAAGAAACGGCCATCTGTGCCGTTTCTTCTCCAGTGTGTGCCGCGCGCATTAGCGGGAGTGACGTCACGCAGCTCCGGCCAGTCACAGAGCCGGAGTCCGTGGCCCCGGAAGGAAGAGGGGTGAAGATGGATGCTTCCAGCAGCAGGGACATCATGGACATCGCTGGCTTCATTTGCAGGTAAGTAGCACATAATGGGCTGCGATGCATACTAGCTCATTATGCTTTTACTTTGCAGGGGAATAAATGAGAATATGAATGATAACAAAAAAACTTTTCTGTCACTCATGGTTAGTGTTTGGCTGAAGCCATTTATTATCAATCAACTGTGTTTACTCTTTTTAATTTATAATGACAACAGAAACTACACAAATGACCCTGATTAAAAGTTTACATACCCTAGTGATTTTGGCCTGATAACATGCACACAAGTTGACACAAAGGGCTTTGAATGGCTATTAAAGGTAACCATCCTCTCCTGTGATCTGTTTGCTTGTAATTAGTGTGTGTGTGTGTGTATAAAAGGTCAATGAATTTCTGGACTCCTGACAGACCCTTGTATCTTTCATCCAGTGCCGCACTGACGTTTCTGGATTCTGAGTCATGGGGAAAGCAAAAGAATTGTCAAAGGATCTGTGGGAAAAAGGTAGTTGAACTGTATAAAACAGGAAAGGGATATAAAAAGATATCCAGGGAATTGAGAATGCCAATCAGCAGTGTTCAAACTCTAGTCAAGAAGTAGAAAATGAGGGGTTCTGTTGAAACCAAACCACGGTCAGGTAGACCAACTAAAATTTCAGCCACAACTGCCAGAAAAATTGTTGGGGATGCAAATAAAAACCCACAAATAACTTCAGGTGAAATACAGGACTCTCTGAAAACATGTGGTGTGGCTGTTTCAAGATGCACAATAAGGAGGCACTTGAAGAAAGATGGTAGAAAAACCGTACATGTATAAATATAATGTGCAAACCTTTATAATAAATCTCCAAGTGCATATGCATAAAGTGCAATGGTGGTAATACTGTGGAAAGTGCACCGTGCATAAATAAAATATAATAAATGCCAAACACTATCCTGTAACATTTAAGTGTTCAACATAATCAGCAAATCGCAGAAAACAAACGTGAATAAATAGTGTCCATAAAATAAGTGTTCATCATGCTTCTCCTGATGGGTGTCCGAATCACAACAAGCAAGGTGTGCTCTCCCGTGACACCCCACATGTGCTTGCGCTCACCTTTAATCGTGTGACACAGTAATTAAACGGTGTCAGAATAAGCATTGGGGCCACTCCTGGGCTCACTCAGGATACAATGATGTAAACGCCCTCCTCACAGGTAAAGCCAAAATCCACATTCATAGAAGAAACAAACAGAAGAACTCCATAGTGTAATATAGCAAGGACATTTATTGGATAGAAGAAAGTCCTCCAGGAGGGTACTCACATTGGATGGGTGCTACAGTGCACCAAACTATACAGGTTAAAAAGGAAGCAGCAATTGGTATGGCGTGCGGTGTGGTATGTAGTGATCTCCTCCACTGCTGACAGCTCCGTCCTACCCCTCCCAGACGCGTATTCGGCACAGGGATCACGTGCCTTCCTCTGGGGGATGAAAGGTACACCATTCCTACTGTGAAACACGGAGTTTTAGGGATGTGTAAGCTACAAAGGCACAGGAAATTTGGTCAAAATTGATGGCAAGATGAATGCAGTATGTTATCACAAAATACTGGAGGACGTACTTGGACAATCCAACCTGACAATGATCCAAAACACAAGGCCAAGTCCACCTGTCATTGGCTACAGCAGAATAAAGTGAAGGTTCTGGAGTGGCCATCTCAGTCTCCTGACCTCAATATTATTAAGCCACTCTGGGGAGATCTCAAACGTGCAGTTCATGCAACAGCCCAAGAATTTACAGGAACTGGATGCTTTTTGCCAAGAGGAATGGGCAGCTTTACCATCTGAGAAGATAAAGAGCCTCATCCACAAATACCACAAAAGACTTCAAGCTGTCATTGATGTTAAAGGGGGCAATACACGGTATTAAGAACTGGGGTATGTAAACTTTTGATCAGGGTCATTTGGGTAGTTTCTGTTGTGATTATGATTTAAAAAGAGTAAACACAGTTGATTGATAATAAATGGCTTCAGCCAAACACTAACCCTGAAAGAAACGTTTTTGTGTTATCATTCATATTCTCTGAAAAATGGCCAAGAAATCATAAATTCTGTAAACTTATGAGCACAACTGTAGTTACTACATATAGATTAACCTATTTGACCATCAGGTGTGGTGAGGCAAGCGCTGTATAGCTCTCTATCATCATATTATGCTTGTCTGTTCTGTGCAGTTGGTTTTGCACAGAGCAGCCCAGATCCTACTCTTCTCGGGTCCCCCACCGGCGCTCCTGGCCCCTCCCTCCTGTTGAGTACCCACAAACAGCTTGCTATAGGGGCACCTGAGCCGAGCCACAGCTCCCTGTGTGCATTCAGACACAGAGCGGTGGCTAGGCCCTGCCCCCTCTCTTTCCTCATTGGCTCACTGAGTTTGATTGACAGCAGCGAGAGCCAATGGCATCGCATTGCTGTCTCAGCCAATGAGGAGGGAGAGTCCTGGCCAGCTGAGTCTCTCGTGCAACATCGCTGGATAGAGATGGGACTCAGGTAAGTATGAGGGAGGCTGCTGCACACAGAATGTTTTTATCTTAATGCATAGAATGCATTAAGATAATACAAACCTTCTGCCTTTACAAGCACTTTAAGATTAGAGAGGCTTTATAGTCTCCCACCAGCATCCACATAATTTTTTTTAAAAAAGCATAACAAAGAAAATAATGGAATGGAAAAAAGAGGAAGAAGAAAAAGAAGTGAGAGTGAGTAGCCAGAGTTGGTCCCCTCAGTCTACCTCCATCCACAAGATGTCCCCTAGGGAGCTTTGAGATATGCAATCCAGGGGCTCCACACTTTTTCAAACCAAGCTTGTTTATATCTACAGATGTCACCACTGCCATTATATTTACTACATTTGCACTTTATGTCATTGCAATGCATCAGCCAAGTTTATACACTATTTACATTCAATCTAAGGTTCACATCCCCATCCATCTGGTGTGTTGCTCTCTGCTGTTGGCGGTTTTGTTTGTTTCGCTTCGAAAGCTGCGATGTGTAATAAAGGGGGATTTCTTGTCCACTGCTGTCCCTGCCTGCTCCTTTGAGCGGGTGGGGCTACCTACACATCGGCGCCATGTGTATGGGCCAGCCGTCCGATACGTCGTTACAGTTGTATGCACTGTGCCATCTGGATGACCTATAGGAGTGTCTGCGCATCCGCACCTCCGGATGACGGCGGGCGCCTCCTGCGCTCGCACGCCAGTTATCCACACATAGCATTGGGGGCGGAGCCTCTTGAACCCTTCCAGGTTATAACTTGGAGGTTTAGCACTGCATGGATTCTTTTGTTGCTCTCTCTTCACTAAATACACATTTTTGTGGAGGCTTCCTGCTGGGACCTACTACTCATGCATTTATACACTTACTTCACTCAGGTATATTCATTTGTTTTTCTTACATGGTTCCCTTGCACTCACCTGCAGCCTGTCTCTAATCACACAAGCCTTTTCTTATACTTGCACTTCAATTCCTCCTTATTCTTTTTTTCCTTTTCCCTGTTCACTCTTTCATTTTCACGTATGCTAGTCTCTGGTATCACTTTACCACATCCCCCTACAGTCCCCTTGTCCGCGCCATCCCTGGCTCTAGTATTATATTTACATATCGACCTTTTTATGTCATTACTCTTACTCTTGTATTTTACTTATTACTCCAGATTATCTGACATACATCTTTATGTTTACAGTCAATACATACTATGGACATAGCAAGACCAATATGGAGATACATTTTCTGTCCGTGCGATGCTTTCCCCCTAATTGACCCTGTGTGGGGTTCTTTCTGGCTCCGCCTCCTCAGCTCCCTTGCGAGACACCTGCTGCCGCTGTTTGGAGGCTGCACACCCGCTGGTTCAGCTATGTGTAGTGGTGAGTATGGGACCTTTACTCATTAGGTCCCTCTTACCCTCTGCCTAAAAACACCAACATCATGCTACAGACCCAATCTGTATCCTTTTACCTTAGGTACAATTCATACGCATCTACCCCTGAGGAGCGAGCTGGGACTCGCGAAACATGTCGGGTACACCTGATGTCTGTATGTCATGTGATTGTTTATACACAAATGTACCACCTTTTTTACCTTACCCATTTATACAGTATGTACTCTGTATGAATTGGCTTTTTCTGATGATATCAATGCATGTACTACTTTTACCGAATAAATATATACTGTATTTACTGCTGTTACTTTTATTGGCTTAGTGGTGCCCACCTCATGTAAAGTATCAGGGCGAGTTTTTTTTCTTTTTTGTTGTATATCTTAGGGATGGGTCACTGGTGACACCAGACCTTTCCCTTTCTTCTATATCTCTACGGATACTGGTCAGTGTTTCAATAATCATAATCCAGGATATTTTGTGTTTCACCAACGTGATGTAGTGCATAGTTTCAAAATGCACATTTAAATGTAAGTGTACATCTATTGTATTTTTAAGAAAGGAGTGATTTTAAGTTAGAGGAAAGCACAATGGTGTTTTTTTTATGTTCTCAAATAAGGCATACATCATCTGAATAATGGCATAATCCCTTCTGCTGTGCCAAACTGGAGGATTCATCAAGAGAGGATTCCTGGTAGTAAATCTGGAGATATACACAGGGAGTGTTTGAAGCTTCTTAAAGGGGAAGGTGTATTATGACCTACGTGTGTGTGTACGTCCACAAATTCAGGTGAGCACAGAGAGTGAAAGCTGCACATTTATATAAGAAGCATTCACGTGCACATTTGGTGGCAAATTTATTTAAATAAATACTGGATAACAGATTTGTTGTTGTCATTAAAATAGATAAACAAAGGACATTTGGTTGAATTATACACAGTCGTTGCGCTGTGGACATTTATTGATTGTTGAATATACTAATATAAGGATTAATTATTATAGTGGTTTTGAATTTTTTTGCATTGAGTTACGTATATATGCATATAATAAGTGCTATGTATGTGTATTACTTTTGGACTGTTGCGCTGCACTTAAAACGAAACTAAACCCATTGATTTAAGAGCCTATAATACCTTGCTGCCTGGCCAATAGTGAAATTGACAGCCGAGTGGTTCAGTTATCCTGACTGGGCACTGGGCATATGATGTCCTGTCAGGATGCGCCGATCGCACGGTGTGATCTTTTACCGGCCACATCCATGGGACACAGTCAATGACCGATCCGAGTTCCAGCTTGCTGCCGGTACCATGTAATCGTTGTGACGTATCACATTAGGTCACATGACAGTTGAAAACAATAGATGGCTTCCTTTTATGCTATCCATTGAAAACAACTATATTGCTATCTGTGATTGGTCAGTGTGATCACATGGTACAGACAGGGCCAATCACAGCTGTACCACACGATTAGCTCTGGCCAATCACAGCTAATCAAAACAAAACAAACTGAATGAATTAGTAAAATGCTTGCTTATAGCAATGTAATGCATTGCTATATTTAAACATATGTGTGTAAAAAAAAAAAATACATGTTAACATTAAATTGCTCTCGTCCCAGTGTCTTAAAAAAAAAAAAATCGTAAAAAAAAGAAAAAAATGTAACAAAAAATAAACAAAAATTGAAAAAAAATATTAAAAATATATATTTTTTTTGTACTGTCACCAGTCAGTGTCCCTGATAACTGGCACACCCGTTATATGATGACGCTGTACTGCACTGGTGACGTGCCTCTTACTAAACACCTTGGACTGTCTACTTTCCAAAAAGGGTAATTTGGGGGGTATTTGTACTGTCCTGGCGTTTTCGGGCCTCAAGAAATGAGATAGGACATCAGTACATCAGAATTGATCAATTTTCAGATATATCACATAGTTTGTGGACTCTATAACTTTCCTACAGACTAAATAATCTACACCAGGGGTAGGCAACCTTTGAAAGATGGGGATCTACCTGGACAACATTGAAGAGACCAAAGATCACTGGGGTGTAGCGCCCCCTTTTTTTAAAGGAATTAAATAGCAAGCCCCCAGTGAAATGTAAAGACAGCATTAAAAAACTAGAAAAATCTACTAAAACTAATGTCACTTTAAAAATATAATCTTAGTCTACCTTAAAAGTTAGCTTCAGTGAGAAACGTGGAATTCACTTTCATTCACAATTTTTTCATGTCTGGCGAGTAATTGGTCACCCACACAAGTCTGATGCCAGAGTTCATCATGAAAGCAGAACATCTGGTACTGCAGGCTTATTTTCTTGACTACAGGGTAGTGTACAGAGGTCAGTAGTATTTAGGGCAGTGTACAGAGGTCAGTAGTATGTTGTTGTCAGGGTTGGGCTCAGCCCTTCCTTCCCTGAGCTGGCCGCTCAGCTGTCGGTTAACTGCCAGCTCCTATCTCTCCAGAGTGACTCACCTGTTGATGATATCCTGCTCATCAGTCCTGCTTACTTAAGCTGTCCAGTCCTGATCTTCTCTGCCTTCGCCTGGTAAACATCACAGAGACTCTCTCCTGCGTGCCTGTTAAAGACTTGCTTGGCTGACATCCCTTCTGGTTCCAGATCCTGCTTGCTGTTCCACTACAGTCCCTGACAAAAGTCTTGTCGCTTCTCTATTTTGTAGAAACTCCTGCTATTAACCTGACTTTTAATTTATCAATTGGTGTTAGAAATAGCTCATATGAAAAGCTAAAGCCCTCCCAAATGATGTTTAATGCACTGAAATAAATTAGTTTCACTGAAAAAAGTTTTATCATTTAACCACTAAGCCACCGCCCACCGTCATATGATGGCGGGACGAGGCTTCTCTTGTTCTGGGCGGACATCATATGACGTGGTCGCCCTCCCGAGCCACTAGGGGGTGCGGGCGCGCCGGCGGCGGCACGCGCGCGAGCCCGCTGCCTCGCTCGGGACCTGGTGCGCGTGCCCGGCGGCCGCGATGTCCGCCAGGCACCCGCGATTGCCGGGTAACAGAGCAGGACCGTGGATCTGTGCATGTAAACACAGATCCACATCCTGTCAGAGAGGAGAGGAGACTGATGGCGTGTCCCTTGTACATAGGGACACCGATCGGTCACCTCCCCCAGTCAGTCCCCTCCCCCCACAGTTAGAATCACCTCCTTAGGTCATACATTAACCCCTCGATCGCCCCCTAGTGTTAACCCCTTCCCTGCCAGTCACATTTACACAGTAATCAATGCAATTTTATAGCATTGATCGCTGTATAAATGTGAATGGTCCCAAAAATGTGTCAAAAGTGTCCGATATGTCCGCCGCAATATCGCAGTCACAATAAAAATCGCAGATCGCCGCCATTACTAGTAAAAAATAAATAAATAAATAAAAATGCTATAAATCTATCCCCTATTTTGTAGACACTATAACTTTTGTGCAAACCAATCAATATACGCTTATCACGATTTTTTTTACCAAAAATATGTAGAAGAATACATATCGGCCTAAACTGAGGAAAAAATTAAAAAAAAAAAAAAATTGGATATTTATTATAGCAAAATGTAAAAAATGTTGTGTTTTTTCAAAATTGTCCCTCTTCTTTTGTTTATAGCGCAATAAATGAAACCCGCAGAGGTGATCAAATACCACCAAAAGAAAGCTCTATTTGTGGGAAAAAAATGATAAAAATTTCATTAGGGTGCAGTGTAACATGACCGCGCAATTGTCATTCAAAGTGCGACAGCGCTGAAAACTGAAAAATGGCTTGGGCAGGAAGGGGGTGAAAGTGTATTGAGGTTGTTAATCAAGACAGACAGGTCAAATTTTGGCAGGACAAAAGTTTTGTCGCCTATACAGAAATTGAACAACTTTACTGAAAATCCAAAAATATGTCAGCAAATTAAGTAGTGGTGCTGTGCTGTGAGATCCAAATTGAATATCTTGTATGACTTCCATAAGCTTGAAATACAGCATCTATGCTGTTTGGCAAGGATTTATACAATTTATTGATGAAGTCATCAGGAATAGCAAAGAAAACAGTCTTGCATGCCTCCCAGAGTTCATCAATATTCTTTGGTTTCGTCTTCCATGCTTCATCTTTCATCCTACACCACATATGCTCAATGATGTTCATGTCTGGTGACTGGGCTGGCCAATCCTGGAGCATCTTGATCTTCTTTGCCTTAAGGAACTTTGATGTGGAGATGGAAGTATGCGATGGAGCACCATCCTGCTGCAAAATTTGGCCTTTTTTATGGTTGGGAATATAAGAGGTAGCTAAGATTTCTTGGTATTTTAGACTATTGATGTTGCCTTCTACCCTGCAGATCCATCGTACACCCCCATACTGGAAGTAACCCCAGACCATGATTTTGCCTCCACCAAACTTCACTGTTTTCTGGGTAAATCTCGGCTCCATGCGGGTTCCAGTAGGTCTCCTGCAATATTTGCGGCGACTGTGGTGTAATTCAACAGAAGATTCATCTGAAAAATCCACCTTCTGCCACTTTTCCAGAGTCCATCCTTTTAGCAGGCTGTGGCCCTTGGCAAATGCCACACGGTTTTTCAATTGTCCTTTGTTTAGTGCTGGCTTATGGGCACTGATTCAACCATGGAGGCCATTTCAAGACAGAATCCGACAAACTGTTCTGGTTGACACAGGGACTTCAGGTGACCAGGTCTCCTGGAGCTCTGCTGCAGTGGAAAATGGGCTGGCCTTGGATTTTCGAGCCAACAAACGGTCCTCTCGAGCAGTTGTCTTGCGGGGTCGGCCTGACCTGGCCTTGTCCAAAACTTCTCCAGTCTCTTCACTTTTTTTTTTTTATCCTCTGAACTTGACGCTGAGACACATTGAAGGTGTCTGCCACATCAGCAGTGGATCTGGTCTTCAGCCTCTTGATAATCAACACTTTAGTCTTCGGGTGAATCTTAGGCATGTTTGCAGAGGTCTAGTTGCAGTTGAGAAGGTCTAGTGTACTGGTGTTCTTTTTATACACACCTGAGACCTAATCGATCCATTATTAGTCAGAGGTGAAGCTCATATAACAAGGCGACAACACTTATGTCTTGGCAAAAATTGACTCAATGGGCTTTACCAAGCTGTGAATATTAGAATACTTTTTGTCAATTTAGTTTTGCACTGAAACATTATTACAAAAGCTGTTGGGATTAAAATTACCCATTTCTTGTAACAAAATCTTGATTAGAAATATATTTTAGCGGCACTTCAGGTCAATTTGTACACAAGCGACAAGACTTTTGTCAGGGACTGTACACTGATCCCTGGCTTTCTGACTTCCTGGCTTGTCTGACTATCCGTTTTGGTTAACTTTGGCTATGTTTTGACTACATTTGTTCTATTTACTTTTATTATTATTAAACAAGTGTGATTTAACTGTACTTTTGTCTCAGTCTGATGCATAGTTTCTGACAGCAGGGCAGTGTACAGAGGTCAGTAGTATGTAGGGCAGTGTACAGGGCTCAGTAGTATGTAGGTCAGTGTACAGGGCTCAGTAGTATTTAGGTCAGTGTACAGAGGTCAGTATTATGTAGGGCAGAGTACAGTGGTCAGTAGGGCAGTGTACATAGGTCATTAATATGGAAGGGCAGTTTACATAGGTCAGTATTATGTAGGGCAGTGTACAGAGGTTGGTAGGATGTTGGGCAGCGTACTGAGTTCAGTAAGATGTAGGGCGGCGTACAGAGGGCGAAGGTCAGGAGGGCAAGGTATAGGGGGTCAGGGGGGGCAAGGTACTGGGAAAATAGGATTTTTATAACAGCTTACCTGTAAAATCCTTTTCTTGGAGCACCTCACGGGACACAGAGCCACAGTAATTACTGTATGGGTTATATGGCACCTTCAGGTGATGGACACTGGCACACTCTAGACAAGAAGTTCAATTCCCCATATAACCCCTCCCCTTACCAGGAGTACCTCAGTTTTGTAGCAAAGTAATACATGTGTGTAGCAGGCATCTACTTTCATGTAGGTGACCTTTTCTGTGTTTAAATTACAAAGTACAGTTTCAGGTAAAATTTAGGCAGGCTTGTACTATTATAACAGGCCTGGTTGTTTATTTTGGGAGCTGGGAGTGTCAGTGTAGTGCAGGGTGTGGCCACCTGTGCTTGGACCCAGAGATGCCTCCTCTTGCTTTCAGTGAAGTGGTTCTGGAAGAGAGGTTGGACTTGGGATCTGAGTGACAAGCAGCTTGTGTGTGAGTTCTGGCCAATCATTAATTTGTTTGGCAGGAGGCGGGACTCTCATAAAAGCTGGGGTCACGTGACAGAGAGAGGAGTCGTAGTTCAGTCTGGTGCCCAGAGAGGGGAGAGGTTCCCTTGCGGGGAGCCAAGAGCTCCCCCCCCATGGAGAGGGAGGGGGGACCGGGACCTGCAGAAGAGTTAATGACACTGGACAGTATGTAGTTGCTGGTGTTGCTGGACGCCCCTGAGGGGAAGGGTGCATGCCAGACTGGAGAGAAGGGATGGAGAAGCCATTTCAAGAAGAAGTAGCAACTAAGCGGAAGACAACTGGGCGATCGATCGTTTATAAGTGGCACATGTACTGTTGATCAAGTGAGTGAAAGCCCAGGGGAAGGGTACTACCAGAGGCTGAGGGATGTTGGTACGCAAGTCAGTGAGACAGGTGGAGATGGCCTGTGACTTTGGGTTCAACAATACCCCGGGATTCCAATCAGTCAGGCGGGAGGAATTATTCATAGTAATCTCTTCCTTAGCTCAACTTGGAAGTACCATACAGACGGGAAGTAGTGCTAAAAAGGCAGCAGTAAAGCTCCCAGCACAAGTAGAGATACAGACTGTTCCTAAAAAGTTCTGCAGGTGAAGAAGTTATTCAGAGTGACTCTTTACCATATATTCTCTAGTAAATCTACTTCCATCTTCCCCACTAAAGAAATCATTCAAAGTGATTTTTTTTATAGTCCGCATTGTTCTAAGTCTTTGCATAAGAAGGCAAAGAAAAGATTATGAAGCAACAAAAGAGCATCTCAGAAAATCCTTCTCCTATCCCAGTTTATGTTATTTTAATAAAGCAAGAGAAAACTACAATATAAACTGTTTCTATTTCTATGGGCTGCGATGGGCTAGGTGGAAAACGTGATTTACGGATATAATATATAATCAGCAGCCCCTGCGGGGGTAAGTGCTACATGTGTAACCAGAAAGAGGGGAGGGACCTCTGTGTCCTGTGATGTACTCCAAGAAAAGGATTTTACAGGTAAGCTGTTAAAAATACTATTTTCTTTAACGTGCCCCCTTTATAAAGCTTCGGACCAAAGAATGAGAAGCAAGTGGACGTTGAAACAATACTGATAAGGCCGAGAACTGGCCCTTGATAGTACTCAAGGCCAGTTTAATCTCTAGCCCCATTTGCAGAAAGGCAAGGATTCACCTATAACATACTTTCTAGGATGCCAACCCCTGGATTCACACCAAGAAACATATGTCTTCCAGACTCTATAATAAATGACTCTGGAAGCTGGCTTCCTTGCATTAATCAAGGTAGGTATCACTGAGCCTGAAAGCCCACGATTCTTTAGAATGTGGGTTTCAATAGCCAAACTGTTAAATTTAGCGTTTGTAAAGATTTCTCTGGGTTGAGGACCAAACCTAGGTATTCCAGGTAGTTGACTGTGGTGACCATGCTTTGGTCCAAGCAGACTACCGATCGGTCTATCAAGAGCAGGTCATCCAGGTATTTTATTATCGTTATCGTTAAAAAATAAGGGAATCGCGCTAATTAAATGTGCAATAATACATACATAGCAAAAGTGAAAAATTATACAATATGTGTAAAAGGAAAATGCATGTGACACTGCATGTAATCCACAATAGTGTCCCATCAAATGAAAAAAGAAAAATGAATAAAGTGAAGAAGTGACTCCAAATCACCCATAAATAATCGAAAAGAAAGTCCAAGTGATAAACAATGATTGATCCGTGGAAACCAGAGAGAGTCCACCACCGGGAATAGAAGGGGTTACTTCTTACCGAATGGCCATGATCCCCCACTACAGAGGATCACAGCTAGCAGGTAAACTTTAAACTGGCTATGGGAACTTCTGTCAGCATCCACTGGAGGTCATCACACCATCAACAACCAGCTCCTTTATGGTGCTGATCTTTGCCTGGGGTAAAAACACCTTCTTCTGGGCTTTATCTATGACCAGACCCAAGTACTCTAATCTTCTTACTGGCTTTAAAGAAGATTTCTCTAGGTTGAGGACCAAACCTAGGTATTCCAGGTAGTTGACTGTGGTGACCATGCTTTGGTCCAAGCGGACTACCGACCGGTCTATCAAGAGCAGGTCATCCATTTATGTTATTATCATTATACCTGGAGTCCTTAATCTGGCCAGAGGAAGGGCCAGAAGTTTGTGGACTCTATAACTTTCCTACAGACTAAATAATCTACACCAGGGGTAGGCAACCATTTGAAAGATGGGGATCTACCTGGACAACATTGAAGAGACCAAAGATCACTGGGGTGTAGCGCCCCCTTTTTTTTAAAGGAATTAAATAGCAAGCCCCCAGTGAAATGTAAAGACAGCATTAAAAAACTAGAAAAATCTACTAAAACTAATGTCACTTTAAAAATATAATCTTAGTCTACCTTAAAAGTTAGCTTCAGTGAGAAACGTGGAATTCACTTTCATTCACAATTTTTTCATGTCTGGCGAGTAATTGGTCACCCACACAAGTCTGATGCCAGAGTTCATCATGAAAGCAGAACATCTGGTACTGCAGGCTTATTTTCTTGACTACAGGGTAGTGTACAGAGGTCAGTAGTATGTAGGGCAGTGTACAGAGGTCAGTAGTATGTTGTTGTCAGGGTTGGGCTCAGCCCTTCCTTCCCTGAGCTGGCCGCTCAGCTGTCGGTTAACTGCCAGCTCCTATCTCTCCAGAGTGACTCACCTGTTGATGATATCCTGCTCATCAGTCCTGCTTACTTAAGCTGTCCAGTCCTGATCTTCTCTGCCTTCGCCTGGTAAACATCACAGAGACTCTCTCCTGCGTGCCTGTTAAAGACTTGCTTGGCTGACATCCCTTCTGGTTCCAGATCCTGCTTGCTGTTCCACTACAGTCCCTGACAAAAGTCTTGTCGCTTCTCTATTTTGTAGAAACTCCTGCTATTAACCTGACTTTTAATTTATCAATTGGTGTTAGAAATAGCTCATATGAAAAGCTAAAGCCCTCCCAAATGATGTTTAATGCACTGAAATAAATTAGTTTCACTGAAAAAAGATTTATCATTTAACCACTAAGCCACCGCCCACCGTCATATGACGGCGAGACGAGGCTTCTCTTGTTCTGGGCGGACATCATATGACGTGGTCGCCCTCCCGAGCCACTAGGGGGTGCGGGCGCACCGGCGGCGGCACGCGCGCGAGCCCGCTGCGTCGCTCGGGACCTGGTGCGCGTGCCCGGCGGCCGCGATGTCCGCCAGTCACCCGCGATTGCCGGGTAACAGAGCAGGACCGTGGATCTGTGCATGTAAACACAGATCCACATCCTGTCAGAGAGGAGAGGAGACTGATGGCGTGTCCCTTGTACATAGGGACACCGATCGGTCACCTCCCCCAGTCAGTCCCCTCCCCCCACAGTTAGAATCACCTCCTTAGGTCATACATTAACCCCTCGATCGCCCCCTAGTGATCGATCGTTTATAAGTGGCACATGTACTGTTGATCAAGTGAGTGAAAGCCCAGGGGAAGGGTACTACCAGAGGCTGAGGGATGTTGGTACGCAAGTCAGTGAGACAGGTGGAGATGGCCTGTGACTTTGGGTTCAACAATACCCCGGGATTCCAATCAGTCAGGCGGGAGGAATTATTCATAGTAATCTCTTCCTTAGCTCAACTTGGAAGTACCATACAGACGGGAAGTAGTGCTAAAAAGGCAGCAGTAAAGCTCCCAGCACAAGTAGAGATACAGACTGTTCCTAAAAAGTTCTGCAGGTGAAGAAGTTATTCAGAGTGACTCTTTACCATATATTCTCTAGTAAATCTACTTCCATCTTCCCCACTAAAGAAATCATTCAAAGTGATTTTTTTTATAGTCCGCATTGTTCTAAGTCTTTGCATAAGAAGGCAAAGAAAAGATTATGAAGCAACAAAAGAGCATCTCAGAAAATCCTTCTCCTATCCCAGTTTATGTTATTTTAATAAAGCAAGAGAAAACTACAATATAAACTGTTTCTATTTCTATGGGCTGCGATGGGCTAGGTGGAAAACGTGATTTACGGATATAATATATAATCAGCAGCCCCTGCGGGGGTAAGTGCTACATGTGTAACCAGAAAGAGGGGAGGGACCTCTGTGTCCTGTGATGTACTCCAAGAAAAGGATTTTACAGGTAAGCTGTTAAAAATACTATTTTCTTTAACGTGCCCCCTTTATAAAGCTTCGGACCAAAGAATGAGAAGCAAGTGGACGTTGAAACAATACTGATAAGGCCGAGAACTGGCCCTTGATAGTACTCAAGGCCAGTTTAATCTCTAGCCCCATTTGCAGAAAGGCAAGGATTCACCTATAACATACTTTCTAGGATGCCAACCCCTGGATTCACACCAAGAAACATATGTCTTCCAGACTCTATAATAAATGACTCTGGAAGCTGGCTTCCTTGCATTAATCAAGGTAGGTATCACTGAGCCTGAAAGCCCACGATTCTTTAGAATGTGGGTTTCAATAGCCAAACCGTTAAATTTAGCGTTTGTAAAGATTTCTCTGGGTTGAGGACCAAACCTAGGTATTCCAGGTAGTTGACTGTGGTGACCATGCTTTGGTCCAAGCAGACTACCGATCGGTCTATCAAGAGCAGGTCATCCAGGTATTTTATTATCGTTATCGTTAAAAAATAAGGGAATCGCGCTAATTAAATGTGCAATAATACATACATAGCAAAAGTGAAAAATTATACAATATGTGTAAAAGGAAAATGCATGTGACACTGCATGTAATCCACAATAGTGTCCCATCAAATGAAAAAAGAAAAATGAATAAAGTGAAGAAGTGACTCCAAATCACCCATAAATAATCGAAAAGAAAGTCCAAGTGATAAACAATGATTGATCCGTGGAAACCAGAGAGAGTCCACCACCGGGAATAGAAGGGATTACTTCTTACCGAATGGCCATGATCCCCCACTACAGAGGATCACAGCTAGCAGGTAAACTTTAAACTGGCTATGGGAACTTCTGTCAGCATCCACTGGAGGTCATCACACCATCAACAACCAGCTCCTTTATGGTGCTGATCTTTGCCTGGGGTAAAAACACCTTCTTCTGGGCTTTATCTATGACCAGACCCAAGTACTCTAATCTTCTTACTGGCTTTAAAGAAGATTTCTCTAGGTTGAGGACCAAACCTAGGTATTCCAGGTAGTTGACTGTGGTGACCATGCTTTGGTCCAAGCGGACTACCGACCGGTCTATCAAGAGCAGGTCATCCATTTATGTTATTATCATTATACCTGGAGTCCTTAATCTGGCCAGAGGAAGGGCCAGAAGTTTTGTAAACACCCGAGGGGCAGTAGCTAGACCAAAAGGTAAGGCTACAAACTGAAAATTAAGTTTTTCTACTTCAAAACACAGATACTTCTGGTGAGTGGGGAAAATAGGGGCATGCAGGTATGCATCCGTGATGTCGATTGATGCCAGAAGCTCTCCCCCTTGTAGGATGAAGACTACTGATCGGATTGATTCCATGCGAAAAGAGCGAATCTTCAGGAACCGGTTTAGATTTTTGAGAGCCAGAATGGGTCTGACATCCCCATTTGGTTTTGGTACCATGAAAAGGTTTGAATAAAACCCCAACCTTTGCTCTTCCACGGGAACCACCATGATCACTTTTTGCGACAAAAGTCGGTCTAACGCTAGAAAGAGACACTTCTTTTTCTCTGGATCTTAGGGGACATTTGACCTGAGAAAACGATGAGACGGGAATTCTCGGAACTCTAGTTTGTAACCTAGAGCTATTGTGGAGACCACCCATCTGTCCCGAAATTCCTCCTGCCACACCTTTGAGAACTGCAGAAGTCCTCCCCCCACTGGAGCGAGCGGGGGCGCCCCTTCATGAAGAGGCTTTATCGTTCTGTCTTGCGGGTTTCCTCTCCCAGGACTTCTTCTGTCCCTGGGGTTGACCCTGAGGTTTACCTCTTGAACCTGGCGGTGGAGGCTGTCGCGACTGCCTGGAGGCTGATGCCCTTGGCACTGGAGAAAGAGCCCGTTTCAATGAGGGACGTTTACTCTTTTTCTAAACTCGCAAAAGGGTACTTTTCCCACTTGATATTTTTTGGATATATTTGTCCAACTTTTCACCGAGGAAAGGAAAACCAGCCAGGAACTTTTTGCATGGCACTTTGGCTGACCAACTTTTCAACCATAAGATTCTACACATATGTACCAACCCAAGCGCAAGGCGAGAGGTTTGAAGAATAGAATCTCTGATTGCGCCAATTGCAAAGCACAAAGCCGCTGGCAGCTCAGCTAATTCCTGGGCCTGCTGTACATGGAACACCTTGAGTACCTGTTTCAAATGGTCTCTCAAAGACTGACATAGCCCAATTGCCGCCACTGCAAGTTGAGCCACTGAACCAAGGAGAACTGCCAATGTTTTTTAACAGAAATTCCAATTTTTTTATCAGTTGGATCCCTAAGCATTTGTGCAGTGTCTACCGGACAAGTCAAACTTTTATTCACAAAGGATATACAGTAGGTGATAAAAATAAATGTAGCGCTAATAATAAAACAAACAAACTAATAATAATAAACTGGTCAGTGGGAGTGACCTACTAAAGCAAAAAAATATTTCCAAGATGGAAGTGGCTGTCCAAGGAACCCCAGATCTCAAGGGGAATCCTTCCTCTGTTGTCCCAATCACGACTGCCAGTCCAGGATGACCGAAAGAAGAAAGGGAAATCCAAACCTTGTGGAAGTCTCGGATGTGTGTGTAGCTCCAAAAAAATATAAAAGCGCCAATGGTGCAGATCAAATGGTATATTTATTGGATAACACCAATAATCCAAAAAACAGTTAAAATAGCGTGATCACGTTAATAAGTAAAATCAAGTGTAGGGAAGAGTGTAGCTCACCCGATGCGTTTCGTCCAATTGGACTTCAACTGGGGCATCAAACTCATCTCCTACACTGTATAAATATATATAAAAACTACACAAATAATAAGACCAATCAAACTCAATCAGATGGTCACATGATAAGTCAGCTCCTGATAGGGCAGAGCAGAATCAGCTGTTTGCCATGAAGTGTCCAATAGGACCCCCAACCAATGAGAGAAGAGAAATGTGTCTAATAGCCAATAAGAAACTCACTAAATAGATGGAGAGGTGAAAGCACGTTTGGAAAGCCCGCGAAAATAGAATCTCAGCAGGGCTGTAGACATCTGTGCCCAATCAGAACTGTTAGGAGTAAAACAAGTAGAAGATTTGTTCCTCCGCGCCGTATGCAAAGGTAAACAAAAGGTCACATGACCGCGTCTCATCCGGCGCGGCCCAGTGACCTGCATAGTATACACTGCGCAATCGCGTGTACAAGACTGACGCGATATGCAAAAAACAAAAACAAAAGACTACGTGACCTGTCACCTGACAAGGTCACATGATCTTAAGGGGCCAATGGAGTCCAGAATACAAGGATCCGGAAGAGGAAAACAAGTAGAAGATTTGTTCCTCCGCGCCGTATGCAAAGGTAAACAAAAGGTCACATGACCGCGTCTCATCCGGCGCGGCCCAGTGACCTGCATAGTATACACTGCGCAATCGCGTGTACAAGACTGACGCGATGTGCAAAAAACAAAAACAAAAGACTACGTGACCTGTCACCTGACAAGGTCACATGATCTTAAGGGGCCAATGGAGTCCAGAATACAAGGATCCGGAAGAGGAACACGCGACCTGTCAGCAGACAGAGTCACGTGCTCTCCAAGAGCCAATGGACAGATCCCATGGAACTGTCAAGCCAGAACAATACGCAGGGAGCGTAATCTGACGGCATTACACACGAGTGCAGTGAGTCTCAGCCCGGGGACACCCGGAAGTCACAGTGGACAATCGCCACTGCTTCTCACGGTGTCACCCCACGGGATGGAAAAACACACAAACATTTCACTACTTGTGCCACACAATATGTAGTTTATCTTATAACCTGTCCCTGGAAAAAACAGTACGTGGGTCGTACTAAAAGAACCTTTTCTGTCTGAGTAGGTGAGCATCTTACCAACATTAAGGCAGGCAAGACTAACCACACAGTTCCACGGCATTACCTGTTGCACCACAATCGAGATCCCACCGGTACTCAGCTCCTCATAATTGATACATTTATTGCCAATTGGAGGGGCGAATCTCGAGTCCGGGGTGTCTCCAGACTCGAGACGTATTGGATATTCGAACTACGGACTTATTCGCCCCACGGGATGAATGTTGAGTGGGACATTAATTCCTTCATCAATCAGGCTTAGTCCCTTTACACAGATGGCGGCTGTTATATTACATATTCATTCTTTATTATTTTTCCTCACCTCACACACATATCATTTTTTATTCAGAGTTACTTTAAGAAGTCATGGATATTCCTTTATCCATTCATCTATTTCATTCACATACCTCTTTACATTTTATTATATGAGTTCTATACACAACTCCCCAACACAATATCTTTTCTTTTATAAGTTGATGTTCAGACATTCATTTGTCCGTACAGATTTTTTCACATACATCCCATTCACATTTTTGGGTTTGCAGGGGTACTATTTGTATATTTGTGTGTTTTTCAGTCCTGTGTCCACTGTGATTTCCGGGTGTCCCCGGCCTGAGACTCACTGCACTTGTGTGTAATGCCGTCAGATTACGCTCCCTGCGTATTGTTCTGGCTTGACCGTTCAATGGGATCTGTCCATTGGCTCTTGGAGAGCACGTGACTCTGTCTGCTGACAGGTCACGTGTTCCTCTTCCGGATCCTTGTATTCTGGACTCCATTGGCCCCTTAAGATCATGTGACCTTGTCAGGTGACAGGTCACATGGTCTTTTTTTTTTTTTTTTGCACATCGCGTCAGTCTTGTACACGCGATTGCGCAGTGTATACTATGCAGGTCACTGGGCCGCGCCGGATGAAACGCGGTCATGTGACCTTTTGTTTACCTTTGCATACGGCACGGAGGAACAAGTCTTCTACTGGTTTTACTCCTAACAGTTCTGATTGGGCACAGATGTCTACAGCCCTGCTGAGATTCTATTTTCGCGGGCTTTCCCCAAATGCTTTCACCTCTCCATCTATTTAGTGAGTTTCTTATTGGCTATTAGACACATTTCTCTTCTCTCATTGGTTGGGGGTCCTATTGGACACTTCATTGCAAACAGCTGATTCCTCTCTGCCCTATCAGGAGCTGACTTATCATGTGACCATCTGATTGATGTTTGATTGGTCTTATTATTTGTGTAGTTTTTATATATATTTATACAGTGTAGGAGATGAGTTTGATGCCCCATGATCAACATGGGGACAAGGTGCTTTGGGGTGGGGGGGCCCGCAGGGTGCCCCCCTCCCCCAAGGCACCCACCCCCACATGTTGAGGGCATGCGGCCTGGTATGGCTCAGGAGGGGGGGCGCTCGCTCGTCCCCACCCCCTTTCCTGACCGGCCCGGCTGTGTGCTCGAATAAGGGTCTGGTATGGATTTTGGGGGGACCACCACGCCGATTTTTCGCCGTAGGGGGTTCCCCTTACAATCCATACCAGACCTAAGGGCCTGGTATGCCCCTAGGGGGGGAACCCACACCGTTTTTTTCATTTAAAATTTGGCGCGGTGTTCCCCTCAGGATTCATACCAGACAGCTGTCAGCACTGCCTGTCGTTCATCACGAAAGGAAAAAAAGTTTTCCTTTCCTGATGAGGGAGCCAGCGTGACATGCACAGTACCCTGTCGTCGAGAACCAGCACGATGGGATCGTGCTGGAAACACAATCTCGCGGTCAGGTACCAGTGTCAATTGCTGGTATATTCCACATCTTAGTAAATTTTTCCTCCATAGGATAAAGTGGAGGGAAAAAGTGCTTATCTGGGTGATCCCACTCAGTATAAATAAGCTTTTCTAGTAATAAATGGACAGGAAAGGCACGCAAGGCTTGCGGAGGCTTTAGTGAACCCAAACAGGAAGTGGGCTCTTCAACTGACTCCATTAATGGTAGCTTAAATGTGGAGCTGACCATTTCAGTAAGAGAATGCACCAGCAACTTCTCAGCATGTGAAGCTGAAGAAGGTCCTTCCCCACTTGATTCCTCTGAAGAGGAATCATCAGCCTGTTCACGGTCCCCTGAGGGGGATTCATCTTCCCCCTCCCACTGTTCCTGTGTTTGAGGATCCTGGGTGGTAAAAGGGACCTAATGCGTTTTCTTCCACTCTGTGAAGACGTGATTAAAGGCACTAATCTTTCCTCTAAACCACTCATAGATGAGGAGAAAACCTACTCAGTCATATAGACAGGGGCTGAAGTGTCGGAAGCAATTGCAGCCCCTGATGACCCCGATGGCTCACTCTGACCAGCCTCCTTAGATCGGGATGGTGTTGCAGAGGGAGGGTCCTTAGGACCTGAGGGCGACCCCTTTGTGTCCTTGGTTTTTGTGGCATTTGAACCACCTCCTCTAGTCATAGTGCTGAGCACAAACGCAGTGGTACCACCAAAAAAATGCACCCATTGCTGAGCAATAGTCCAGCAACTGCCGCTGCTATTAAGCTCAGCCTGATGCTTAAAGTAAATGTGCCTGGGAATGCCTGTGTCACTCACTCACATGCCACCCATCTACTCTGTGTCCCTCCTAGCTGTATGCACCTGAAAAAGGGTGCAATTTATAGCTATATAGCCCGCATTTTAGACACTGAAGCACGCCAACGCTGCTAAGCCCCACCCCCTTCCTCCGACCACTCACCGAGCCTCCCTCATCCATTTTAAAATAGCTTGTTTTCCCACGCGAGGGGGCTCCGATCCTGACCGGACCGCATGGGGGAGGACTGGGGTGCAGGAGAGGAGGAGAGCTGCCGAAGGGAACCGTAACGGCTGTGGGAGCAGCACTGGATACTGCCGTCTGATGCCATGCTTCCTCTACCTGGAGGAAAGCTATCCAGGTGGGGGGACATTAATAGGAGAAAAAAAAACCCTTTCTCACGACTACCTGGAGCCTGGGCCGGAGGAAATCGCGCAGCTTGTTACACAGAGCAAGACTGACAAGCATGGAACAGGTACGTGCTCTTGACAGCCCCCGGTTGTGACTATAGGCATGACAACATTTACTTAAAGGTAGTAGTTGAACTTTTGTTGCCTACGTAAAGTGGAGAAAAAATAAACATTTTTCTCCTTAGAGAAAGGACTCAAAAGGACATTGGCCAGCCAAGTCTTGGACAAACACACCTCTGCCAGGTTAGCCCCCCCATATCAAAATGTTTGAAAAAATCTTATGCAGTTTGTTAGATCTTTGTTAGATCAGGTTAGATCAACCGTTGTTTGCGTTAGATCTCACACAGAAGAGGCAATATTAACAGTTATTTGCTGGGGGGGCTAACCCATCATCAGCCCCCCCTTATCAAAAAATTGACCAAACAGTTAGGTATTTTGGAAGCTATTCGTTAGATCCGGTAAAATCAAGTGGTTTTAACGTTAGATCTCACATAATTAGAGACTTATTAAGTGATTAATGAGGGGGGGGGGGGGCTGGCCACACCTTATCAAATTTTCTGGCAAAAAAATCATTCAGGCTAATAGATATTTGTTAGATCCGGTAAGATTAAGAGGTTTTAACGTTAGATCTCACATCATTTCAGAGATATTCCAAATCAAAATAGAGATATTAGGTGGCACATATGGACAGGCTGGCCCCCATTATTAAATTTTCTGGGCAAAAATCATTCAGGCTAATTGATATTTGTTAGATCCAGTAAGATCAAGTGGTTTTAACGTTAGATCTCACATAATTAGAGACTTATTAAGTGATTAATGATGTGGGCTGGCCCCTATTATCAAATTTTCTGGCCAAAAATCATTCAGGATAATAGATATTCCTTAGATTCGGTAAGATCAAGTGGTTTTAACGTTAGATCTAACATCATTTCAGAGATATTCCACATCAAAATAGAGATATTAGGTGGTACATATGGACGGGCTGGCCCCCCTTATAAAATTTTCTGGCTAGAAATCATTCAGGCTAATAGATATTTTTTAGATCCGGTAAGATCAATTGTTTTTAACGTTAGATCTCACATCATTTTAGAGATATTCCACATCAAAATAAAGATATTAGGTGGTACATATGGATGGGTTAGCCCCCCCTTATCAAATTTCATGGCCAAAAATCATTCAGGCTAATAGATTTTCAATAGATCCGGTAAGATCAAGTGGTTTTAACCTTAGATCTCACATAATTAGATACTTATTAAGTGATTAATGAGGGGGGGCTGGCCCCCCTTATCAAATTTTCTGGCCAAAAATCATTCAGGCTAATAGATATTCGTTAGATCCGATAAGATCAAGTGGTTTTAACGTTAGATCTCACATTATTTCAAAGATATTCCACATCAAAATAGAGATATTAGGTGGTACATATGAACGGTTAGCCCCCCTTATCAAATTTTCTGGCCAAAAATCATTCAGGCTAATAGATATTTGTTAGATCCGGTGAGATCAAGTGGTTTTAATGTTAGATCTCACATCATTTCAAAGATATTCCACATCAAAATAGAGATATTAGGTGGTACATATGGACGGGTTAGCACCCCCTTATCAAATTTTCTGGCCAAAAATCATTCAGGGTAATAGATATTCGTTAGATCTGGCAAGATCATGTGGTTTTAACGTTAGATCTCACATAATTTCAGAGATATTCCACATCAAAATAGAGATATTAGGTGGTTCATATGGACGGGCTGGCCCCCTCTTATCAAATTTTCTGTCCAAAAATCATTCAGGCTAATAGATATTCATTGGATCCGGTAAGATCAAGTGTTTTTAAAGTTAGAGCTCACATCATTTCAGAGATATTCCACATCAAAATAGACATATTAGGTGGTATAAATGGACAGGTTAGCCCCCTTAGTAAATTATCTGGCCTAAAATCATTCAGGCTAATAGATATTCTTTAGATCCGGTAAGATCAAGTGGTTTTAACGTTAGATCTCACATAATTAGAGACTTATTAAGTGATTAATGAGGGGGGGCTGGCCACCCCTTATCAAATTTTCTGGCAAAAAATCATTCAGGCTAATAGATATTCGTTATATCCGCTAAGATCAAGTGTTTTTAACATTAGATCTCACATCATTTCAGAGATATTCCACATCAAAATAGAGATATTAGGTGGTACATATGGATGGGTTAGCCCCCCCTTTTCAAATTTTCGGGCCAAAAGTCATTCAGGCTTATAGATATTCGTTAGATCTGGTAAAATCAAGTGTTTTTAACGTTAGATCACACATCATTTCAGAGATATTCCACATCAAAATAGAGATATTAGGATTTACATATGGATGGGTTAGTCCCCCCTTATCAAATTTTCTAGCCAAAAATCATTCAGGCTTATAGATATTCGTTAGATCCGGTAAGATCAAGTGTTTTTAACGTTAGATCTCACATCATTTCAGAGATATCCCACATCAAAATAGAGATATTAGGTGGTACATATGGACAGGCTGGCCCCCCTTATCAAATTTTCTGGTCAAAAATCATTCAGGCTAATTGATATTTGTTAGATCCAGTAAGATCAAGTGGTTTTAACGTTAGATCTCACATAATTAGAGACTTACTAAGTGATTAATGAGGGGGGCTGGCCCCTATTATCAAATTTTCTGGCCAAAAATCATTCAGGCTAATAGATATTCATTAGATTCGGTAAGATCAAGTGGTTTTAACGTTAGATCTCACATAATTTCAGAGATATTCCACATAAAAATAGAGACATTAGGTGGTACATATGAACGGGCTGGCCCCCCCTTATCAAATTTTCTGGCTAGAAATCATTCAGGCTAATAGATATTTTTAAAATCCGGTAAGATCAAGTGTTTTTAACGTTAGATCTCACATCATTTTAGAGATATTCCACATCAAAATAGAGATATTAGGTGGTATATATGGACAGGTTAGCACCACTTAGTAAATTATCTGGCCAAAAATCATTCAGGCTAATAGATATTCGTTAGATCCGGGAAGGTCAAGTGGTTTTAACGTTAGATCTCACATAATTAGAGACTTATTAAGTGATTAATGAGGGGGGGCTGGCCACCCCTTATCAAATTTTCTGGCAAAAAATCATTCAGGCTAATAGATATTCGTTATATCCGCTAAGATCAAGTGTTTTTAACATTAGATCTCACATCATTTCAGAGATATTCCACATCAAAATAGAGATATTAGGTGGTACATATGGATGGGTTAGCCCCCCCCTTATCAAATTTTCTGGCCAAAGATCATTCAGGCTTATAGATATTCGTTAGATCTGGTAAAATCAAGTGTTTTTAACGTTAGATCACGCATCATTTCAGAAATATTCCACATCAAAATAGAGATATTAGGTGGTACATATGGATGGGTTAGCCCCCCCTTATCAAATTTTCTAGCCAAAAATCATTCAGGCTAATAGATATTTGTTAGATCCGGTAAGATTAAGAGGTTTTAACGTTAGATCTCACATCATTTCAGAGATATTCCAAATCAAAATAGAGATATTAGGTGGTACATATGGACGGGTTAGCCCCCCTTATTAAATTTTCTGGCCAAAAATCATTCAGGCTAATAGATAGTCGTTAGATCCGTTGAGATCACTGGTTTTGACGTTGGATCTTACATCATTTCAGAGATATTCCACATCAAAATAGAGATATTAGGTGGTACATATGGACGGGTTAGCCCCCCCTTATCAAATTTTCTGGCCAAAAATCATTCAGGCTAATAGATATTCGTTAGATCCGGTAAGATCAAGTGGTTTTAACGTTAGATCTCACATCATTTCAGAGATATTCCACATCAAAATAGAGTTATTAGGTGGTACCTATGGATGGGTTAGCCCTCCCTTATCAAATTTTCTGGCCAAAAATCATTCAGGCTAATAGATATTCGTTAGATCCAGTAAGATCAAGTGGTTTTAACGTTAGATCTCACATAATTAGAGACTTATTAAGTGATTAATGAGGGGGGGGGGGGCTGGCCACACCTTATCAAATTTTCTGGCAAAAAAATCATTCAGGCTAATAGATATTCGTTATATCCGCTAAGATCAAGTGTTTTTAACATTAGATCTCTCATCATTTTAGAGATATTCCACATCAAAATAGAGATATTAGGTGGTACATATGGATGGGTTAGCCCCCCCTTATCAAATTTTCTGGCCAAAGATCATTCAGGCTTATAGATATTCGTTAGATCTGGTAAAATCAAGTGTTTTTAACTTTAGATCACACATCATTTCAGAAATATTCCACATCAAAATAGAGATATTAGGTGGTACATATGGATGGGTTAGCCCCCCTTATCAAATTTTCTAGCCAAAAATCATTCAGGCTAATAGATATTCGTTAGATCCGGTAAGATTAAGAGGTTTTAACGTTAGATCTCACATCATTTCAGAGATATTCCAAATCAAAATAGAGATATTAGGTGGCACATATGGACAGGCTGGCCCCCATTATTAAATTTTCTGGGCAAAAATCATTCAGGCTAATTGATATTTGTTAGATCCAGTAAGATCAAGTGGTTTTAACGTTAGATCTCACATAATTAGAGACTTATTAAGTGATTAATGATGGGGGCTGGCCCCTATTATCAAATTTTCTGGCCAAAAATCATTCAGGATAATAGATATTCCTTAGATTCGGTAAGATCAAGTGGTTTTAACGTTAGATCTAACATCATTTCAGAGATATTCCACATCAAAATAGAGATATTAGGTGGTACATATGGACGGGCTGGCCCCTCTTATAAAATTTTCTGGCTAGAAATCGTTCAGGCTAATAGATATTTTTTAGATCCGGTAAGATCAATTGTTTTTAACAATCATTTTAGAGATATTCCACATCAAAATAAAGATATTAGGTGGTACATATGGATGGGTTAGCCCCCCCTTATAAAATTTTATGGCCAAAAATCATTCAGGCTAATAGATTTTCAATAGATCCGGTAAGATCAAGTGGTTTTAACCGTAGATCTCACATAATTAGATACTTATTAAGTGATTAATGAGGGGGGGCTGGCCCCCCTTATCAAATTTTCTGGCCAAAAATCATTCAGGCTAATAGATATTCGTTAGATCCGATAAGATCAAGTGGTTTTAACGTTAGATCTCACATCATTTCAAAGATATTCCACATCAAAATAGAGATATTAGGTGGTACATATGGACGGGTTAGCACCCCCTTATCAAATTTTCTGGCCAAAAATCATTCAGGGTAATAGATATTCGTTAGATCTGGTAAGATCATGTGGTTTTAACGTTAGATCTCACATAATTTCAGAGATATTCCACATCAAAATAGAGATATTAGGTGGTTCATATCTACGGGCTGGCCCCCTCTTATCAAATTTTCTGGCCAAAAATCATTCAGGCTAATAGATATTCATTGGATCCGGTAAGATCAAGTGTTTTTAAAGTTAGAGCTCACATCATTTCAGAGATATTCCACATCAAAATAGAGATATTAGGTGGTATAAATGGACAGGTTAGCCCCCTTAGTAAATTATCTGGCCTAAAATCATTCAGGCTAATAGATATTCTTTAGATCCGGTAAGATAAAATGGTTTTAACGTTAGATCTCACATAATTAGAGACTTATTAAGTGATTAATGAGGGGGGGCTGGCCACCCCTTATCAAATTTTCTGGCAAAAAATCATTCAGGCTAATAGATATTCGTTATATCCGCTAAGATCAAGTGTTTTTAACATTAGATCTAACATCATTTCAGAGATATTCCACATCAAAATAGAGATATTAGGTGGTACATATGGATGGGTTAGCCCCCCCCTTATCAAATTTTCGGGCCAAAAGTCATTCAGGCTTATAGATATTCGTTAGATCTGGTAAAATCAAGTGTTTTTAACGTTAGATCACACATCATTTCAGAGATATTCCACATCAAAATAGAGATATTAGGATTTACATATGGATGGGTTAGCCCCCCCCCTTATCAAATTTTCTAGCCAAAAATCATTCAGGCTTATAGATATTCATTAGATCCGGTAAGATCAAGAGGTTATAACGTTAGATCTCACATCATTTCAGAGATATTCCACATCAAAATAGAGATATTAGGTGGTACATATGGACGGGCTGCCCCCCCCCTTATCAAATTTTCTGTCCAAAAATCATGCAGGCTAATAGATATTCATTAGATCCGGTAAGGTCAAGTGTTTTTAACGTTAGAGCTCACATAATTTCAGAGATATTCCATATCAAAATAGAGATATTAGGTGGTACATATGGACGGATTAGCCCCCCCCTTATCAAATTTTCTGGCCAAAAATCATTCAGGCTAATAGATAGTCGTTAGATCCGTTGAGATCACTGGTTTTAACGTTGGATCTTACATCATTTCAGAGATATTCCACATCAAAATAGAGATATTAGGTGGTACATATGGACGGGTTAGCCCCCCCTTATCAAATCTTCTGGCCAAAAATCATTCAGGCTAATAGATATTTGTTAGATCCGGTAAGATCAAGTGGTTTTAACGTTAGATCTCACATCATTTCAGAGATATTCCACATCAAAATAGAGATATTAGGTGGTACATATGGATGGGTTAGCCCCCCCTTATCAAATTTTCTGGCCAAAAATCATTCAGGCTAATAGATTTTCATTAAATCAGGTAAGATCAAGTGGTTTTAACGTTAGATCTCACATCATTTCAGAGATATTCCACATCAAAATAGTGATATTAGGTGGTACATATGGACAGGCTGGCCCCCCTTTATCTAATTTTCTGGCCAAAAATCATTCAGGCTAATAGATAGTCGTTAGATCCCGTAAGATCAAGTGTTTTTAACGTTAGATCTCACATCATTTCAGAGATACTCCACATCAAAATAGAGATATTCGGTGGTACAAATGGACAGGCTGGCGCCCCTTATCAAATTTTCTGGCCAAAAATCATTCAGGCTAATAGATATTTGTTAGATCCGTTAAGATCAAGTGGTTTTAACGTTAGATCTCACATCATTTCAGAGATATTCCACATCAAAATAGAGATATTATGTGATATATATGGACAGGTTAGCCCCCCTTATCAAATTTTCTGGCCAAAAATCATTCAGGCTAATAGATATTAGTTAGATCCGGTAAGATCAAGTGGTTTTAACCACTTCAGCCCCGGAAGGATTTACCCCCTTCCTGACCAGAGCACTTTTTACAATTTGGCACTGCGTCGCTTTAACTGCTAATTGCGCGGTCATGCAATGCTGTACCCAAACGAAATTTGCGTCCTTTTCTTCCCACAAATGGAGCTTTCTTTTGATGGTATTTGATCACCTCTGCCGTTTTTATTTTTTGCGCTATACACGGAAAAAGACCGAAAATTTAAAAAAAAAATGATATTTTCTACTTTTTGTTCTAAAAAAAATCCAATAAACTCAATTTTAGTCATACATTTAGGCCAAAATGTATTCGGCCACATGTCTTTGGTAAAAAAAATGTCAATAAGTGTATATTTTTTGGTTTGCGCAAAAGTTATAGCGCCTACAAACTAGGGTACATTTTCTGGAATTTACACAGCCTTTAATTTATGACTGCCTATGTCATTTCTTGAGGTGCTAAAATGGCAGGGCAGTACAAAACCCCCACAAATGACCCCATTTTGGAAAGTAGACACCCCAAGGAAATTGCTGAGAGGCATGTTGAGCCCATTGAATATTAATTTTTTTTGTCCCAAGTGATTGAATAATGACTAAAAAAAAAAAAAAAAAAAAAAAAAAAATTACAAAAAGTTGTCACTAAATGATATATTGCTCACACAGGCCATAGGCATATGTGGAATTGCACCCCAAAATACATTTAGCTGCTTCTCCTGAGTATGGGGATACCACATGTGTGGGACTTTTTGGGAGCCTAGCCGCGTACGGGGCCGCGAAAACCAATCACTGCCTTCTGGATTTCTAAGGGCGTACATTTTTGATTTTACTCCTCACTACCTATCACAGTTTTGAAGGCCATAAAATGCCCAGTTGGCATAAAACCCCCCAAATGACCCCATTTTGGAAAGTAGACACCCCAAGCTATTTGCTGAGAGGCATGGTGAGTATTTTGCAGCTCTCATTTGTTTTTGAAAATAAAGAAAGACGAGAAAAAAAAAAAAAATTTTTCTTTTTTCCATTTTCAAAACTTTGTGACAAAAAGTGAGGTCTGCAAAATACTCACTATACCTCTCAGCAAATAGCTTGGGGTGTTTACTTTCCAAAATGGGGTCATTTGGGGGTTTTTTTTTGCCACCTGGGCATTCCATGGCCTCCGAAACTGTGATAGGCAGTGAAGAGTGAAATCAAAAATTTACGGCCTTAGAAAGCCTGAAGGCGGTGCTTGGTTTTCGGGGTCCCATACGCGGCTAGGCTCCCAAAAAGTCCCACACATGTGGTATCCCCGTACTCAGGAGAAGCAACAGAATGTATTTTGGGGTGTAATTTCACATATTCCCATGGCATGTTTGAGCAATATATCATTTAGTGACAACTTTGCGCAAAAAAAAATAAAAAAAATAAAAAATTGTCTCTTTCCCGCAACTTGTGTCACAATATAAAATATTCCATGGACTCGACATGCCTCTCAGCAAATAGCTTGGGGTGTCTACTTTCCAAAATGGGGTCATTTGGAGGGGTTTTGAACTGTCCTGGCATTTTATGCACAACATTTAGAAGCTTATGTCACACATCACCCACTATTCTAACCACTTGAAGACAAAGCCCTTTCTGACACTTTTTGATTACATAAAAAAATAATTTTTTTTTGCAAGAAAATTACTTTGAACCCCCAAACATTATATATTTTTTTAAAGCAAATGCCCTACAGATTAAAATGGTGGGTGTTTCATTTTTTTTTTTCACACAGTATTTGCGCAGCGATTTTTCAAACGCATTTTTTGGGGAAAAAACACACTTTTTTAAATTTTAATGCACTAAAACACACTATATTGCCCAAATGTTTGATGAAATAAAAAAGATGATCTTAGGCCGAGTACATGGATACCAAACATGACATGCTTTAAAATTGCGCACAAACGTGCAGTGGCGACAAACTAAATACATTTTTAAAAGCCTTTAAAAGCCTTTACAGGTTACCACTTTAGATTTACAGAGGAGGTCTACTGCTAAAATTACTGCCCTCGATCTGACGTTCGCGGTGATACCTCACATGCATGGTGCAATTGCTGTTTACATTTGACGCCAGACCAACGCTTGCGTTCGCCTTAGCGCGAGAGCAGGGGGGACAGGGGTGCTTTTTTTTTTTTTTCTTTATTATTCTTATTTTTTTTTTATCTTATTTTTAAACTGTTCCTTTCATTTTTTTTTTTTGTAATCATTTTTATTGTTATCTCAGGGAATGTAAATATCCCCTATGATAGCAATAGGTAGTGACAGGTACTCTTTTTTGAAAAAATTGGGGTCTATTAGACCCTAGATTTCTCCTCTGCCCTCAAAGCATCAGACCACACCAAGATCGGTGTGATAAAATGCTTTCCCAATTTCCCAATGGCGCTGTTTACATCCGGCAAAATCTAAGTCATAAAATGCTCGTAGCTTCCGGTTTCTTAGGCCATATAGATGTTTGGAGCCACTCTGGTCTCTGATCAGCTCTATGGTCAGCTGGCTGAATCACCGGCTGCATTTTCAGGTTCCCTGTTGAGACAGGAGAGCCAGAGAAAAACACGGAAGACGTTGGGGGGGGGGCATTCCCTCCCACGGCTTGTAAAAGCAGTCTAGAGGCTAATTAGCCGCTAGGATTGCTTTTACATGAAAGCCGACCGCTGGCTGAAAAGAATGATACCAAGATGATACCTAAACCTGCAGGCATCATTCTGGTATAACCACTCAAAGTCGTGAATGGCGTACCTGAAGACAAAAAAATGGTTAACAATAAAGCACAGTAAACGGTAAAGTATAAAAAATTGCATACCTGAAAAGCAAACATGATAAAACATAATAACAATAAAACATTGCAGAATAGAATACAGTAAAAAAGAGCAGAACAATAGAGAGAATAGAGAGAGAGAGAACAATAAAACGACAACTATTTTTTTTTATTTTATATTTTTGTATGTGTTTTTTTTTTTTTACACTTTTTTTGTAACTGTAACTTTTATAACTGTAACCGGTTCCAGGTTCGGGTCTCTCAAAATGCGATGGCATCTTGGGAGACCCTGTGAACGTGTGCCTAGTCTGTGGAATGCTGTACCCTACGCTAATACTCAACTAGTGAATGGTAGCGTTCAAAACATTCACCAATGCAAAGACCAGGATTGTCAATAATAGCGGGTGTCACGCCTATATTCGCACTTGCTGCAGACACGACATCTTTTTTGGGGGGGTTCGCTGGGTAGGGGTACTCGGGAGGACATAAAGAAAATGCCTCTCATGCAGCCGACTGCATTTGGTTGGGGATGTGAATGGGGGAAGTACGGGCGCTGCAGAAGCGGTGGGTTCCCAATTAGGATTGGCGAATGCAGCAGGAAAGGCACTATGGGCACGACGGGCCTGTGTTTGTCTTTTTGGTGGCAGCGGGACACTACTTGTGCTTGCCCCCTCACCAGCTTGAACTGCACTTATGGGACTCGCCACGTCACCAAGTGTTACTGCAGTGCTGGTTTGACTACGACCGGGGTGTACTAGGCCGCTGGTGCTTGCCAGTTCACCAAAACGCTACCAAAAAAACTGTTAGCGATCTTAGGATCAGGCCTGACTCTTTAGTTTAGTGTTTTGTAAGTGTCAGTGATCGATCGATACTGCACTTGGGTGGGCTGGGCTGGGCCGGGCGGAGGGGCAAAACGCAGGTGCTAGCAGGTATCTGGGCTGATCCCGCTAACACTGCGTTTTTGGGAACCCTAAACTGCTGGGGACGCTAGTATAGATCTGATCGGATCAGATATTGATCCGATCAGATACTATACCACTAAGGGAGGTGTACGGTGCGTGCGTGGGTGTTAGCGGTACTGGCGCTAACCTGACACTGCCTGGGGCTGGTGCTTGCCAGTTCACCAAAACGCTACCAAGAAAACTGTTAGCGATCGCAGGGATCAGGCCTGACTCTGAACGCTTCAGTTATGCGTTTAGTGTTTTGTAAGTGTCAGTGATCGATCGATACTGCACTTGGGTGGGCTGGGCGGAGGGGAAAAACGCAGGTGCTAGCAGGTATCTGGGCTGATCCCGCTAACATTGCATTTTTGGGAACCCTAAACTGCTGGGGACGCTAATACAGATACTATACCACTAAGGGAGGTGTATGCTGCGTGCGTGGGTGTTAGCGGTACTGGCGCTAATCTGACGCTGCCTGGGGCGATGCATATCACCGCCGGGCGATCAGGGGGCTAAACCTTTATTCGGTAATAAATGGCGGGTGCCCTGACACTATAAAAAATAAACGAACTAACCAGCGTCACCCGTAATGGTTATACGGTGATCAGTGGTGAAAGGGTTAACTAGGGGGCAATCAAGGGGTTAAAACATTTATTAGATAGTATATGGGGGTCCCTGTCGCTATAAAACGCTGACGGCGAACCTAAATATTTACGTCCCTAACTAGCGTCACCAGCGACACTAATACAGCGATCAGAAAAATGATCGCTTAGTGACACTGGTGACGGGGGGTGATCAAGGGGTTAAAACTTTATTAGGGGGGGTTAGTGGGGTACCCTAGACCTAAAGGGGGGTAATACTAACTGTCCCAACACTGTAACTGTCACAAACTGACACTATGCAGTAATCAGGAAAAAAAAAAAAAAAAAAAAAAAAAACCTGCTTGGTGTCAGTTTGTGACAGGGGGGGGGGGTGATTGGGGGGGGATCGGGGGGTGATCGGGGGGGGGGATCGGGGTGTTTTGTATGCCTGGCATGTTCTACTGTGTTGTGTTGTGTTTGTGCACTTACATTTCAGACTTCTCTCCTCGGCCCGGAACGGAAAATACCGAGCCGAGGAGAGATGACATCATTTCCTCTGCCTCTGTGTACAATACAGAGGCAGGGAAATGATCCCATTGGCTGGGAGCGATCGCGAGGGGGGGGCCACGAATGGATGGCCTCCCCCTCACCACCGATCGCCGGGGAAGATTTGCCGACCGCTGCAGGCACCGGGGGGGGGTCCGATCGGACCCCCCACCCGCGGGCAGGCAGGGACGTACAGGTAAGCCCTTTTGCCTGCCCGTGCCGCTCTGTCGACGTACATCTGTGTGCGGCGGTCGGCAACTGGTTAACGTTAGATCTCACATCATTTCAGAGATATTCCACATCAAAATAGAGATATTAGGTGGCACATATGGACAGGCTGGCCCCCCTTATTAAATTTTCTGGTCAAAAATCATTCAGGCTAATTGATATTTGTTAGATCCAGTAAGATCAAGTGGTTTTAACGTTAGATCTCACATAATTAGAGACTTATTAAGTGATTAATGAGGGGGGCTGGCCGCTATTATCAAATTTTCTGGCCAAAAATCATTCAGGCTAATAGATATTCGTTAGATTCCGTAAGATCAACTGGTTTTAACGTTAGATCTCACATCATTTCAGAGATATTCCACATCAAAATAGAGATATTAGGTGGTACATATGGACGGGCTGGCCCCCCTTATCAAATTTTCTGGCTAGAAATCATTCAGGCTAATAGATATTTTTTAGATCCGGTAAAATCAAGTGGTTTTAACCTTAGATCTCACATAATTAGAGACTTATTAAGTTATTAATGAGGGGGGGCTGGCCCCTCTTATCAAATTTTCTGGCCAAAAATCATTCAGGCTAATAGATATTCAGTAGATCCGATAAGATCAAGTGGTTTTAACGTTAGATCTCACATCATTTTAAAGATATTCCACATCAAAATAGAGATATTAGGTGGTACATATGGACGGTTAGCCCCCCTTATCAAATTTTCTGGCCAAAAATCATTCAGGCTAATAGATATTCGTTAGACCCGGTGAGATCAAGTGGTTTTAACGTTAGATCTCACATCATTTCAAAGATATTCCACATCAAAATAGAGATATTAGGTGGTACATATGGACGGGTTAGCCCCCCCTTATCAAATTTTCTGGCCAAAAATCATTCAGGCTAATAGATATTCGTTAGATCTGGTAAGATCATGTGGTTTTAACGTTAGATCTCACATAATTTCAGAGATATTCCACATCAAAATAGAGATAATAGCTGGTTCATATGGACGGGCTGGCCCCCCCTTATCAAATTTTCTGGCCAAAAATCATTCAGGCTAATAGATAGTCATTAGATCCGTTGAGATCACTGGTTTTAACGTTGGATCTTACATCATTTCAGAGATATTCCACATCAAAATAGTGATATTAGGTGGTACATATGGATAGGCTTGCCCCCCCTTATCTAATTTTCTGGCCAAAAATCATTCAGGCTAATAGATATTCGTTAGATCCAGTAAGATCAAGTGGTTTTAACCTTAGATCTCACATAATTAGAGACTTATTAAGTGATTAATGAGGGGGGCTGGCCCCCCTTATCAAATTTTCTGGCCAAAAATCATTCAGGCTAATAGATATTCGTTAGATCCGATAAGATAAAGTGGTTTTAACGTTAGATCTCACATCATTTCAAAGATATTCCACATCAAAATAGAGATATTAGGTGGTACATATGGACGGTTAGCCCCCCTTATCAAATTTTCTGGCCAAAAATCATTCAGGCTAATAGATATTTGTTAGATCTGGTAAGATCATGTGGTTTTAACGTTAGATCTCACATAATTTCAGAGATATTCCACATCAAAATAGAGATATTAGGTGGTACATATGGATGGGTTAGCCCCCCTTATTACATTTTCTGGCCAAAAATCATTCAGGCTAATAGATATTTGTTAGATCTGGTAAGATCATGTGGTTTTAACGTTAGATCTCACATCATTTCAGAGATATTCCACATCGAAATAGAGATATTAGGTGGTACATATGGACGGGTTAGCCCCTCCACATGCAATTTTCTGGCCAAAAATCATTCAGGCTAGTAGATATTCGTTAGATCCAGTAAGATCAAGTGGTTTTAACATTAGATCTCATATCATTTCAGAGATATTCCACATCAAAATAGAGATATTAGGTGGTACATATGGACGGTTAGCCCCCCCTTATCAAATTTTCTGGCCAAAAATCATTCAGGCTAATAGATATTCATTAGATCCGGTAAGATCAAGTGGTTTTAAAGTTAGATCTCACATCATTTCAGAGATATTCCACATCAAAATAGAGATATTAGGTGGAACATATGGACGGGTTAGCCCCCCCACATGCAATTTTCTGGCCAAAAATAATTCAGGCTAAAAGATATTCGTTAGATCCGGTAAGATCAGGTGGTTTTAACGTTAGATCTCACATCATTTCAGAGATATTCCACATCAAAATAGAGATATTAGGTGGTACATATGGATGGGTTAGCCCCCCTTATCAAAATTTCTGGCCAAAAATCATTCAGGCTAATAGATTTTCGTTAGATCCGGTAAGATCAAGTGGTTTTAACGTTAGATCCCACATCATTTCAGAGATATTCCACATCAAAATAGAGATAGTAGGTGGTACATATGGAAAGGCTGGCCCCCCCTTATCTAATTTTCTGGCCAAAAATCATTCAGGCTAATAGATATTCGTTAGATCCGGTAAGATCAAATGTTTTTAACGTTAGATCTCACATCATTTCAGAGATATTCCACATCAAAATAGAGATATTAGGTGGTATAAATGGACAGGTTAGCCCCCCCTTATCAAATTTTATGGCCAAAAATCATTCAGGCTAATAGATATTCGTTAGATCCGGTAAGATCAAGTGGTTTTAACGTTAGATCTCACATAATTAGAGACTTATTAAGTGATTAATGAGGGGGGCTGGCCCCTATTATCAAATTTTCTGGCCAAAAATCATTCAGGCTAATAGATATTCATTAGATTCGGTAAGATCATGTGGTTTTAACGTTAGATCTCACATCATTTTAAAGATATTCCACATCAAAATAGAGATATTAGGTGGTACATATGGACGGTTAGCCCCCCTTATCAAATTTTCTGGCCAAAAATCATTCAGGCTAATAGATATTCGTTAGATCCGGTGAGATCAAGTGGTTTTAACGTTAGATCTCACATAATTTCAGAGATATTCCTCATCAAAATAGAGATAATAGCTGGTTCATATGGACGGGCTGGCCCCCCCTTATCAAATTTTCTGGCCAAAAATCATTCAGGCTAATAGATATTCATTCGATCCGGTAAGATCAAGTGTTTTTAACATTAGATCTCACATAATTTCAGAGATATTTCACATCAAAATAGAGATATTAGGTGGTACATATGGACGGGTTAGCCCCCCCTTATCAAATTTTCTGGCCAAAAATCATTCAGGCTAATAGATAGTCGTTAGATCCGTTGAGATCACTGGTTTTAACGTTGGATCTTACATCATTTCAGAGATATTCCACATTAAAATAGTGATATTAGGTGGTACATATGGATAGGCTGGCCCCCCCTTATCTAATTTTCTGGCCAAAAATCATTCAGGCTAATAGATATTCGTTAGATCCAGTAAGATCAAGTGGTTTTAACCTTAGATCTCACATAATTAGTGACTTATTAAGTGATTAATGAGGGGGGCTGGCCCCCCTTATCAAATTTTCTGGCCAAAAATCATTCAGGCTAATAGATATTCGTTAGATCCGATAAGATCAAGTGGTTTTAACGTTAGATCTCACATCATTTCAAAGATATTCCACATCAAAATAGAGATATTAGGTGGTACATATGGATGGTTAGCCCCCCTTATCAAATTTTCTGGCCAAAAATCATTCAGGCTAATAGATATTTGTTAGGTCCGGTGAGATCAAGTGGTTTTAACGTTAGATCTCACATAATTTCAGAGATATTCCACATCAAAATAGAGATATTAGGTGGTACATATGGACGGGTTAGCCCCCCTTATTACATTTTCTGGCCAAAAATCATTCAGGCTAATGGATATTTGTTAGATCTGGTAAGATCATGTGGTTTTAACGTTCGATCTCACATCATTTCAGAGATATTCCACATCGAAATAGAGATATTAGGTGGTACATATGGACGGGTTAGCCCCTCCACATGCAATTTCCTGGCCAAAAATCATTCAGGCTAGTAGATATTCGTTAGATCCAGTAAGATCAAGTGGTTTTAACATTAGATCTCATATCATTTCAGAGATATTCCACATCAAAATAGAGATATTAGGTGGTACTTATGGACGGTTAGCCCCCCCTTATCAAATTTTCTGGCCAAAAATCATTCAGGCTAATAGATATTCATTAGATCCGGTAAGATCAAGTGGTTTTAAAGTTAGATCTCACATCATTTCAGAGATATTCCACATCAAAATAGAGATATTAGGTGGAACATATGGACGGGTTAGCCCCCCCACATGCAATTTTCTGGCCAAAAATAATTCAGGCTAAAAGATATTCGTTAGATCCGGTAAGATCAGGTGGTTTTAACGTTAGATCTCACATCATTTCAGAGATATTCCACATCAAAATAGAGATATTAGGTGGTACATATGGATGGCTTAGCCCCCCCTTATCAAATTTTGTGGCCAAAAATCATTCAGGCTAATAGATTTTCGTTAGATCCGGTAAGATCAAGTGGTTTTAACGTTAGATCCCACATCATTTCAGAGATATTCCACATCAAAATAGAGATATTAGGTGGTACATATGGACGGTTAGCCCCCCTTATCAAATTTTCTGGCCAAAAATCATTCAGGCTAATAGATATTCGTTAGATCCGGTGAGATCAAGTGGTTTTAACGTTAGATCTCACATAATTTCAGAGATATTCCTCATCAAAATAGAGATAATAGCTGGTTCATATGGACGGGCTGGCCCCCCCTTATCAAATTTTCTGGCCAAAAATCATTCAGGCTAATAGATATTCATTCGATCCGGTAAGATCAAGTGTTTTTAACGTTAGATCTCACATAATTTCAGAGATATTTCACATCAAAATAGAGATATTAGGTGGTACATATGGACGGGTTAGCCCCCCCTTATCAAATTTTCTGGCCAAAAATCATTCAGGCTAATAGATAGTCGTTAGATCCCTTGAGATCACTGGTTTTAACGTTGGATCTTACATCATTTCAGAGATATTCCACATCAAAATAGTGATATTAGGTGGTACATATGGATAGGCTGGCCCCCCCTTATCTAATTTTCTGGCCAAAAATCATTCAGGCTAATAGATATTCGTTAGATCCAGTAAGATCAAGTGGTTTTAACCTTAGATCTCACATAATTAGTGACTTATTAAGTGATTAATGAGGGGGGCTGGCCCCCCTTATCAAATTTTCTGGCCAAAAATCATTCAGGCTAATAGATATTCGTTAGATCCGATAAGATCAAGTGGTTTTAACGTTAGATCTCACATCATTTCAAAGATATTCCACGTCAAAATAGAGATATTAGGTGGTACATATGGATGGTTAGCCCCCCTTATCAAATTTTCTGGCCAAAAATCATTCAGGCTAATAGATATTTGTTAGGTCCGGTCAGATCAAGTGGTTTTAACGTTAGATCTCACATAATTTCAGAGATATTCCACATCAAAATAGAGATATTAGGTGGTACATATGGACGGGTTAGCCCCCCTTATTACATTTTCTGGCCAAAAATCATTCAGGCTAATGGATATTTGTTAGATCTGGTAAGATCATGTGGTATTAACGTTCGATCTCACATCATTTCAGAGATATTCCACATCGAAATAGAGATATTAGGTGGTACATATGGACGGGTTAGCCCCTCCACATGCAATTTCCTGGCCAAAAATCATTCAGGCTAGTAGATATTCGTTAGATCCAGTAAGATCAAGTGGTTTTAACATTAGATCTCATATCATTTCAGAGATATTCCACATCAAAATAGAGATATTAGGTGGTACATATGGACGGTTAGCCCCCCCTTATCAAATTTTCTGGCCAAAAATCATTCAGGCTAATAGATATTCATTAGATCCGGTAAGATCAAGTGGTTTTAAAGTTAGATCTCACATCATTTCAGAGATATTCCACATCAAAATAGAGATATTAGGTGGAACATATGGACGGGTTAGCCCCCCCACATGCAATTTTCTGGCCAAAAATAATTCAGGCTAAAAGATATTCGTTAGATCCGGTAAGATCAGGTGGTTTTAACGTTAGATCTCACATCATTTCAGAGATATTCCACATCAAAATAGAGATATTAGGTGGTACATATGGATGGCTTAGCCCCCCCTTATCAAATTTTCTGGCCAAAAATCATTCAGGCTAATAGATTTTCGTTAGATCCGGTAAGATCAAGTGGTTTTAACGTTAGATCCCACATCATTTCAGAGATATTCCACATCAAAATAGAGATAGTAGGTGGTACATATGGAAAGGCTGGCCCCCCCTTATCTAATTTTCTGGCCAAAAATCATTCAGGCTAATAGATATTCGTTAGATCCGGTAAGATCAAATGTTTTTAACGTTAGATCTCACATCATTTCAGAGATATTCCACATCAAAATAGAGATATTAGGTGGTATATATGGACAGGTTAGCCCCCCCTTATCAAATTTTATGGCCAAAAATCATTCAGGCTAATAGATATTCGTTAGATCCGGTAAGATCAAGTGGTTTTAACGTTAGATCTCACATAATTAGAGACTTATTAAGTGATTAATGAGGGGGGCTGGCCCCTATTATCAAATTTTCTGGCCAAAAATCATTCAGGCTAATAGATATTCATTAGATTCGGTAAGATCATGTGGTTTTAACGTTAGATCACACATCATTTCAGAGATATTCCACATCAAAATAGAGATCTTAATTGGTACTGTCACGTACCTGGTAGGTTTTGAGCCTGAAGTGTAGAGATAGACCTCCCTTACAGCTCCCGCTTCTGTTCCTCTGGAATGGAGACAGAGGGCACAGGAGTGAGGAGTGGTATGGGTGCCTGGCAGGATCAACAGTCACCAGAGGTTCAGGAATGGTGGCACTCTCTGGAACCAGGAGCAGAAGAGGAGACTGGAATGCAGAGAGTGGACCAGGAACCACAGCAGGTAAGTAGACCGGAACTGAAGTGCTTGGACAGGAACCAGGAACAAGCAATAGGTAGCAGACTGGAACGCTGGACTGGAACCAGGAACAAGCAGTAGGTAGCAGACTGGAATGCTGCACTGGAACCAGGAACAAGCGGTAGGTAGCAGACTGGAACGCTGGGCTGGAACCAGGACAAGCAGTAGGTAGCAGACTGGAGCGCTGGACTGGAACCAGAAACAAGCAGTAGGTAGCAGACTGGAATGCTGGACTGGAACCAGGAACAAGCAGCAGGTAACAGACTGGATACTGGAGCCCTGGACTGGACCAGGAACAAGCAGCAAGTAACAGACTGGATACTGGAGCGCTGGACTGGAACCAGGAACAAGCAGCAGGTAACAGACTGGATACTGGTATCAGGCAGAGGAATGGTCAAACAAGCCGGTGGTCGGTATTGGGCGGACAGCAGAGGTACCAGGGATAACACAGAAGAATAGGTCAGGCAAGCCAAGGGGTCCGGTGCAGGCAGATAGCAGGATGATCTAACAGGAAGCCGGGTAAGATAACAGCAGGGTACAGATCAGATCAGGTTTTGCACACAGAACGCTGTAGAGCAGACAGCGGGGATTGAGTGTGACAAGCAGGTTTAAATAGCCCGCCTGACGCCAGCGGGAGTGCGCGTGTGTGCCCGTGCGCGACAGTGCCCGTGAACACACGCACATGCGCGGTAGAACCCGTGGCCGTGTTCCCGTGCGCCTAGAGCGCCAATTACTGGCAGGATCTTCATGACATTGCTCCCCCCAAGGGGCAGCCTCCGGATGCCCCTTTGGAGAAATTTCTCTGGATGGGACCTTTTAAAAGATTGCAACAGATCCTCAGCATGAATATTGCCCTCAGGTTCCCAAGAATTTTCTTCGGGACCAAACCCCCTCCATTTTATCAGGAATTGATTCTGGTTACCTCTCTTCCTATGGTCCAAGATAGCTTCCACCTCGAATTCCTCCTCACCATCTACCAGAATTGGATCAGGAGGATCCGTACTTCGGCCTGGAAATTGATTAATAATGGAGGGTCTAAGCAGAGACACATGAAATACTGGGCGAACCTTTAATGAATCAGGGAGTTCAAGTTCATATGCCACCTCATTAATTTTCCGCTTGACAGGGAATGGTCCAAGAAACTTGGGACCCAACTTCCTCGAGGGGCAGGCCAGCCTGAGGTTTATTGTAGATAACCATACCTGGTCCCCGGGTGTAAGTAATAGCTCACCTCGCCTTTTCTTATCGAAGGTTGACTTATTTTACTCCTGGGTCCTGGTCATGGTCTCCTGCAGAACTTGGTTATTGGAAGTAAAGAAATTCAATTTCTCCTTAACTGCGGGTACTGTACACTCTGGAAGAGAATTAGGTAAAAATGAAGGATGGAAACCGTAATTTGCAAAAAATGGCGTCTGTTTGATAGCGGAATGAATAGAATTGTTGTAGGCGAATTCAGCCAATGGGAGCACAGAAATCCAATCATCTTGGACAAAAGAAGAAAAACAGCGTAAATATTGTTCAAGAGTCTGGTTTGTTCTCTCTGTTTGCCCATTAGTCTGGGGATGATAAGCAGATGAAAATGAAAGCTCAATGTTCAGTGTCTTGCATAGAGACCTCCAGAATCGGGAGGTAAACTGTACCCCCCGATCTGAAACAGTATTGACCGGTACCCCGTGGAGCCTGATGAATTCTTTAATGAATGCCTGTGCTGTTTCTGCAGCTGAGGGAGTGCCCTTCATTGGGACAAAGTGGGCCATCTTTGATAGCCGGTCCACTATGACAAAAATCGAGGTGAAACCCCCGGCCGGAGGTAGTTCAACAATAAAGTCTATAGATAGCATTTTCCATGGCCTATCCGGGACAGGCAATGGTTTTAGCAATCCCCATGCCTTGGTTCTGTAACCCTTGTTCCTAATACAAGTGGTACAGGATTCTACAAATTTCTTACAATCCTCGCGTAACTGAGGCCACCAGAAGGTACGCTGTACCAGGTCAGTGGTCTTAGCTACGCCAAAATGCCCAGCCAGTGCATGGTCATGACAAAGTTCCAGTACTGAAACTCGTAGTGTTTCAGGTATAAAAATCCTACTCTCGTGCCAAAGTAACCCATCCTTAACTTGGAGTTCTGGCCCAAAGGAAGATCCCAATTCCGCGGAAGCCTGCTTAATCTGGGAAAGCAGGTTCCCCTGAAGCAAAAGAAAATTCCCCGGGGACAAAATGGTGTCCGGAGGGGAATCTTCTTGGGTCTTGTGAAACATCCTGGATAGGGCATCGGGTTTGGTGTTCTTGGAGCCAGGGCGGTAAGTGACATGAAAAGAGAACCTGGAGAAAAAGAGAGCCCACCTGGCCTGACGTGGCTTCAACCTTTTTGCAGATCTCAAATACTCCAGGTTCTTATGATCTGTAAAAATTAAGATTGGGTGAGCGGCTCCTTCCAGAAGATAGCGCCACTCTTCTAACGCTGACTTGATTGCCAACAACTCTCTGTCACCTACATCATAGTTCCTCTCTGCCGTGGACAGCTTACGAGAGAAGAAGGGCACAGGATATAACAGGGCCTTAGTTCCCTGTCTTTGGGACAACACTGCCCCCACCGCAATCTCAGATGCATCCACCTCCAGTACGAACGGCAGAGAGGAATCTGGGTGCTTTAGTACAGAAGTAAAAAGGGCCTTAAGGGTCTCAAAAGCCTTTTGGGCTTCGGCAGACCAGTGGAAACGTGTTCCCTGTTTAGTTAACTGTGTGATGGGTGTAATGATGGCTGAGAACCCCTTAATAAAATTACGGTAAAAATTGGCGAATCCAACGAATCGTTGGATTCCCTTTTTGTCTGTAGGAACTGGCCAATCTAGGACTGCAGCGACCTTTTGAGGGTCCATCTTAATGCCTTTACTGGAAATGATTAACCCCAAAAATGGAAGACTTTCCTGTTCGAATTCACATTTCTCAGCCTTTGCATATAAGCCATGTTGTCGAAGCCGGCCCAATACACTTCTGACGTGCCAGCGGTGGGATTCAAGGGAACAAGAAAAAATTAATAAGTCGTCTAAATAGACGATAACGAACAGATCTAGAAAGTCTCGTAAAACATCATTGATGAAATATTGAAATGTAGCAGGGGCATTGCACAGACCGAAAGGCATCACCAGGTATTCAAAATGTCCATAACGGGTACGAAAGGCGGTCTTCCATTCGTCTCCGTCCCTAATACGAACCAGATTGTAGGCTCCGCGGAGGTCAAGCTTAGTAAATATGGTGGCCGTTCCAAGTCTTTGGAACAATTCTGGTACCAGAGGAAGAGGATAACGTTTTTTTACAGTGATTTTATTTAGTTCACGGTAATCCACGCATGGTCTAAGGGTATTATCCTTCTTCTGTACAAAGAAGATGCCTGCACCTGCTGGAGACGTGGACGGAAGAGTGAAGCCCTTCTTTAGGTTCTCATCGATGTATTCCTTTAGAGCCCCTTGTTCTACCTCAGTCAACGGAAAAATTCTTCCAAATGGAATCTCAGCACCCGGGAGTAACTCGATAGGACAGTCATAGGCCTGGTGGGGAGGTAAGGCCTCTGCCCCCTGCTTACTGAATACATCTAGGAAATCATGATAAACTGCGGGAATAGAGAGATGTAGACTGGAATCTGTGTCTAGGCAGAGCAAGGTAGGGTTCTCCTGAACGTTCTGAATTCTGCAAGACTGTTGACAATATGAAGAGGAAAAGGTAAGCTCACCCGTGGCCCAGTTAATGTCAGGGTTATGAGCTTGCAACCAAGGCATGCCGAGGATTATGGGAAACAGGGGTGAAGCAATGATATCCAGGCGTAGTAATTCTTGATGAGAATTGGAAATAGAAACGGGTATCGGAACAGTCTCTTGGGTAACAGGTCCGGATTTGATGGCGGTTCCATCAGCTAGATGAATGGAAAATCCATGGGCCTTAGGCAACAGAGGTATCTGGTGTTTAGCAGCAAAAAGAGAGTCCATGAAACAGCTGCAAGCTCCAGAGTCAATAATGGCGGTTATTTGCAGAGTCCCTCCTGGAAGCTGTAACAGGATAGAGAGAGCAAGGTGAGTAGTATTCTTGGCCAGAGGTGCAACATAGTCAGTGGACAGGGATAGGCACTTACGGAGCTTAAGAGGACAGTTCCTGACGTAGTACCCAGGTTCCCCGCAGTACAGGCACAGATTATTCACCCGACGACGTTGACGTTCCTCCTGGGTAAGAGAAGGCCGCAGGACCCCCAACTGCATAGGCTCAGGTAGGTTAAACGTGGAGGTAGATGGTGTTGGTGACGTATGATGAGGAACTTTTGGAGTCACCCAGGTTGGGCGAGAAGGTCCCATAGCTCTCTCCGCCCTACGCTCCCTTAAGCGTCGATCGATCTGAATGGCTAGATCGATCAAAGCATTCAAAGTCTGTGGAGTACCAACCCTGGCCAACTCATCCTTCAAAGAATCAGAAAGTCCCATTCGGAACTGATAGTGGAGAGCCGCATCATTCCAATTTGTGTCTGCACTCCACCTTCTGAACTCAGCCACATAGTCCTCCTCTGCCCGGCGACCCTGTTGAAGGGTGTGCAAAGCAGCCTCTGCAGTCACGGAAAGCTGGAGGTCTTCATATAACTGACCCAGCATGTCAAAGAAGGTGGGGAGGTTGGTCAGGGATACATCCTTCTGCTCCAAGAGGCGATGGGCCCAGGTTTGGGGGTCGCCTGTAAGCAGAGAAATTACGTAGCCCACCTTGGTGGCCTCCAGGGAAAAGGTATGTGGCTGAAGAGCAAAGAACAATTCGCAGGAGTTGCGGAAGGCCCTGAATTTATGTCGATCCCCGGAGAATCGTTCAGGTGTCGGGACTTTGGGTTCTGGAGGGAGCATCACCATTGTTGAGGGGGCCCAACTGAAGAAGCGGGAGCAAGAGGAACTTCCTGGATCCCAATAGGGTTAGATAAAGTTAACACTCGTTCTTCCAACCGGGTGGATCCTTGCTGCAGATTCTTGACTGCTTCAGTCAATCCTGCCAGGTGTGCACATAGTTCCTCCATGGGAGAGGTTCCCTGCACAGGCTCAGACATGGCTGTCTGCTACTGTCAAGTACCTGGTAGGTTTTGAGCCTGAAGTGCAGAGATAGACCTTCCTTACAGCTCCCACTTTTGCTCCTCTGGAATGGAGACAGAGGGCACAGGAGTGAGGAGTGGTATGGGTGCCTGGCAGGATCAACAGTAACCAGAAGTTCTGGAATGGTGGCACCCTCTGGAACCAGGAGAAGAAGAGGAGACTGGAATGCAGAGAGTGGACCAGGAACCACAGCAGGTAAGTAGACCGGAACTAAAGTGCTTGGACAGGAACCAGGAACAAGCAATAGGTAGCAGACTGGAACGCTGGACTGGAACCAGGAACAAGCAGTAGGTAGCAGACTGGAACGCTGGACTGGAACCAGGAACAAGCGGTAGGTAGCAGACTGGAACGCTGGGCTGGAACCAGGAACAAGCAGTAGGTAGCAGACTGGAACGCTGGGCTGGAACCAAGAACAAGCAGTAGGTAGTAGACTGGAGCGCTGGACTGGAACCAGGAACAAGCAGTAGGTAGCAGACTGGAACGCTGGACTGGAACCAGGAACAAGCCGTAGGTAGCAGACTGGAATGCTGGGCTGGAACCAGGAATAAGCAGCAGGTAACAGACTGGATACTGGAGCGCTGGACTGGACCAGGAACAAGCAGCAAGTAACAGACTGGATACTGGAGCGCTGGACTGGAACCAGGAACAAGCAGCAGGTAACAGACTGGATACTGGTATCAGGCAGAGGAATGGTCAAACAAGCCGGTGGTCGGTATTGGGTGGACAGCAGAGGTACCAGGGATAACACAGAAGAATAGGTCAGGCAAGCCAAGGGGTCCGGTGCAGGCAGATAGCAGGATGGTCTAACAGGAAGCCGGGTCAGATAACAGCAGGGTACAGATCAGATCAGGTTTTGCACGCAGAACGCTGTAGAGCAGACAGCAGGGATTGAGTGTGACAAGCAGGTTTAAATAGCCCGCCTGACGCCAGCGGGAGTGCGCGTGCCCGTGCGTGACAGCACCCGTCAACATGCGCGCATGCGCAGTAGAACCCGTGGCCGTGTTCCCGTGCGCCTGGAGTGCCAATTACTGGCAGGATCTTCATGACAGGTACATATGGACGGGCTGGCCCCCCTTATCAAATTATCTGGCCAAAAATCATAGATATTTGTTAGATCCGGTAAGATCAAGTGTTTTTAACGTTAGATCTCACATCATTTCAGAGATATTCAACATGAAAATAGAGATATTAGGTGGTATATATGGACAGGTTAGCCCCCCCTTATCAAATTTTCTGGCCAAAAATCATTTAGGCTTATAGATATTCGTTAGATCTGGTAAGATCAAGTGGTTTTAACGTAAGATCTCACATAATTAGAGACTTATTAAGTGATTAATGAGGGGGGGCTGGCCACCCCTTATCAAATTTTCTGGCCAAAAATCATTCAGGCTAATAGATATTCGTTAGATCCGCTAAGATCAAGTGTTTTTAACATTAGATCTCACATCATTTCAGAGATATTCCACATCAAAATAGAGATATTAGGTGGTACATATGGATGTGTTAGCCCCCCTTATCAAATTTTCTGGCCAAAAATCATTCAGGCTTATAGATATTTGTTAGATCCGGTAAAATCAAGTGTTTTTAAGGTTAGATCACACATCATTTCAGAGATATTCCACATCAGAATAGAGATATTAGGTGGTACATATGGACGGGCTGGCCCCCCCTTATCAAATTTTCTGGTCAAAAATCATTCAGGCTAATAGACATTCACTAGATCCGGTAAGATCAAGTGGTTTTAACGTTAGATCTCACATAATTAGAGACTTATTAAGTGATTAATGAGGGGGGCTGGCCCCCCCTTATCAATTTTTCTGGTCAAAAATCATTCAGGCTAATAAATATTTTCGTTAGATCCGCTAAGATCAAGTGTTTTTAACGTTAGATCTCACATCATTTCAGAGACATTCCACATCACAATAGAGATATTAGGTGGTACATATGGACAGACTGTCCCCCCCTTATCAAATAATCTGGCCAAAAATCATTCAGGCTTATAGATATTCGTTAGATCCGTTAAGATCAAGTGTTTTTAACGTTAGATCTCACATAATTAGAGACTTATTAAGTGATTAATGAGGGGGGACTGCCCCCCCCCCTTATCAAATTTTCTGGCCAAAAATCATTCAGGCTAATAGATATTCGTTAGATCCGGTAAGATCAAGTGGTTTTAATGTTAGATCTCACATCATTTCAGAGATATTCCACATCAAAATAGAGATATTAGGTGGTACATATGGACAGGTTAGCCCCCCCTTATCAAATTTTCTGGCCAAAAATCATTTAGGCTAATAGATATCCGTTAGATCCGGTAAGATCAGGTGGTTTTAACGTTAGATCTCACATAATTAGAGACTTATTAAGTGATTAATGGGGGGGCTGGCCACCCCTTATCAAATTTTCTGGCCAAAAATCATTCAGGCTAATAGATATTCGTTAGATCCGCTAAGATCAAGTGTTTTTAACATTAGATTTCACATCATTTCAGAGATATTCCACATCAAAATAGAGATATTAGGTGGTACATATGGACGGGCTGGCCCCCCCTTATCAAATTTTCTGGCCAAAAATCATTCAGGGTTATAGATATTCATTAGATCCGGTAAGACCAAGAGGTTTTAACGTTAGATCTCACATCATTTCAGAGATATTCCACATCAAAATAGAGATATTAGGTGGTACATATGGACAGGTTAGCCCCCCCTTATCAAATTTTCTGGCCAAAAATAATTCAGGCTAATAGATTTTCATTAGATCCAGTAAGATCAAGTGGTTTTAACATTAGATCTCTCATAATTTCAGAGATATTCCACATCAAAATAGAGATATTAGGTGGTTCATATGGACGGGCTGGCCCCCCTTATCAAATTTTCTGGCCAAAAATCATTCAGGCTAATAGATATTCGTTAGATTCGGTAAGATCAAGTGTTTTTAACATTAGATCTCACATAATTTCAGAGATATTCCACATCAAAATAGAGATATTAGGTGGTACATATGGTCGGGTTAGCCCCCCCTTATCAAATTTTCTGGCCAAAAATCATTTAGGCTAATAGATATTCGTTAGATCCGGTAAGATCAAGTGGTTTTATCATTAGATCACACATCATTTCAGAGATATTCCACATCAAAATAGAGATATTAGGTGGTACATATGGTCGGGTTAGCCCCCCCTTATCAAATTTTCTGGCCAAAAATAATTCAGGCTAATAGATATTCGTTAGATCCGGTAAGATCAGGTGGTTTTAACGTTAGATCTCACATAATTAGAGACTTATTAAGTGATTAATGGGGGGGCTGGCCACCCCTTATCAAATTTTCTGGACAAAAATCATTCAGGCTAATAGATATTCGTTAGATCCGCTAAGATCAAGTGTTTTTAACATTAGATCTCACATCATTTCAGAGATATTCCACATCAAAATAGAGATATTAGGTGGTACATATGGACGGGCTGGCCCCCCCTTATCAAATTTTCTGGCCAGAAATCATTCAGGGTTATAGATATTCATTAGATCCAGTAAGACCAAGAGGTTTTAACGTTAGATCTCACATCATTTCAGAGATATTCCACATCAAAATAGAGATATTAGGTGGTACATATGGACAGGTTAGCCCCCCCTTATCAAATTTTCTGGCCAAAAATAATTCAGGCTAATAGATTTTCATTAGATCCAGTAAGATCAAGTGGTTTTAACATTAGATCTCACATAATTTCAGAGATATTCCACATCAAAATAGAGATGTTAGGTGGTTCATATGGACGGGCTGGCCCCCCTTATCAAATTTTCTGGCCAAAAATCATTCAGGCTAATAGATATTCATTAGATCCGGTAAGATCAAGTGTTTTTAACGTTAGATCTCACATAATTTCAGAGATATTCCACATCAAAATAGAGATATTAGGTGGTTCATATGGACGGGCTGGCCCCCCTTATCAAATTTTCTGGCCAAAAATCATTCAGGCTAATAGATATTCGTTAGATTCGGTAAGATCAAGTGTTTTTAACATTAGATCTCACATAATTTCAGAGATATTCCACATCAAAATAGAGATATTAGGTGGTACATATGGTCGGGTTAGCCCCCCCTTATCAAATTTTCTGGCCAAAAATCATTTAGGCTAATAGATATTCGTTAGATCCGGTAAGATCAAGTGGTTTTATCGTTAGATCACACATCATTTCAGAGATATTCCACATCAAAATAGAGATATTAGGTGGTACATATGGTCGGGTTAGCCCCCCTTATCAAATTTTCTGGCCAAAAATAATTCAGGCTAATAGATATTCATTAGATCCGGTAAGATCAGGTGGTTTTAACGTTAGATCTCACATAATTAGAGACTTATTAAGTGATTAATGGGGGGGCTGGCCACCCCTTATCAAATTTTCTTGCCAAAAATCATTCAGGCTAATAGATATTCGTTAGATCCGCTAAGATCAAGTGTTTTTAACATTAGATCTCACATCATTTCAGAGATATTCCACATCAAAATAGAGATATTAGGTGGTACATATGGACGGGCTGGCCCCCCCTTATCAAATTTTCTGGCCAAAAATCATTCAGGGTTATAGATATTCATTAGATCCGGTAAGACCAAGAGGTTTTAACGTTAGATCTCACATCATTTCAGAGATATTCCACATCAAAATAGAGATATTAGGTGGTACATATGGACAGGTTAGCCCCCCCTTATCAAATTTTCTGGCCAAAAATAATTCAGGCTAATAGATTTTCATTATATCCAGTAAGATCAAGTGGTTTTAACATTAGATCTCACATAATTTCAGAGATATTCCACATCAAAATAGAGATGTTAGGTGGTTCATATGGACGGGCTGGCCCCCCTTATCAAATTTTCTGGCCAAAAATCATTCAGGCTAATAGATATTCGTTAGATCCAGTAAGATCAAGTGTTTTTAACGTTAGATCTCACATAATTTCAGAGATATTCCACATCAAAATAGAGATATTAGGTGGTTCATATGGACGGGCTGGCCCCCCTTATCAAATTTTCTGGCCAAAAATCATTCAGGCTAATAGATATTCGTTAGATCCGGTAAGATCAAGTGTTTTTAACGTTAGATCTCACATAATTTCAGAGATATTCCACATCAAAATAGAGATATTAGGTGGTACATATGGTCGGGTTAGCCCCCCCTTATCAAATTTTCTGGCCAAAAATAATTCAGGCTAATAGATATTCGTTAGATCCGGTAAGATCAAGTGGTTTTAACATTAGATCTCACATCATTTCAGAGATATTCCACATCAAAATAGAGATATTAGGTGGTACATATAGACGGGCTGGCCCCCCCTTATCAAATTTTGTGGCCAAAAATCATTCAGGCTAATAAATATTTTCATTAGATCCGCTAAAATCAAGTGTTTTTAACCTCCCTGGCGGTATGATTATTTCGGATTTTAGGTGCTGAAAGCGGTACAATTATTTTGCATGGAAATTTGGCATTTTATATTGTAGGCCTGTAATTCTTAACAATAACACACTTAAATCTGTTCAAACAAGAGTCTAGTAGATATCCCAGGTATGATAAAGTTTGAAACACAAAAACATAAATTATAATATAATAAATAAAAATAAATAATTAAAAAATATATATATAATAATAATACAATAAATTTCCCCACGATTCACTATCGCTCATTTCTGCAAGAGTTCTAATTTACTATCGCTGTTTTCTAGCTGGTCTAAAGCCACTTTTGACGTAAAGGGACACTTTTTGGTTGCTATGGACAATCTCGAGTTTCCAGGCAGAAAGAACAGTATATGTAATATAAAACTGCATGCAGGGCATGGGACAAAGCACTGGGGACAAAAGGGATGTGAAATGATTTCATACAGTACTGTAATCTGTAAGATTACAGTACTGTATGTGTTATGAATTTTACAATTTTTTGAATTTGCCGCCAGGCTCTGCCCCAGTGCGTCGCGACGCTCGCAGGGAACGGAGCCTGGCACGGAGAGGCTTCGGAGGAGACAGAGCTCACGGACACTGCGGGGGACATCGCAGGATCCTGGGGACAAGGTAAGTAACGCCACACCAGGATCCTGCAATGCGATCCCGAGTGTGGCTCGGGGTTACCGCTAATGGGACTGAATTTTAACCCCGAGCCACACTCGGGAATACCGCCAGGGAGGTTAACGTTAGATCTCACATCATTTCAGAGATATTCCACATCACAAAAGAGATATTAGGTGGTACATATGGACAGGCTGCCCCTCCCCTTATCAAATTTTCTGTCCAAAAATCATTCAGGCTTATAGATATTCGTTAGATCCGTTAAGATCAAGTGTTTTTAACATTAGATCTCACATCATTTCAGAGATATTCCACATCAAAATAGAGATATTAGGTGGTACATAAAGACGGGTTAGCCCCCCCTTATCAAATTTTCTGGCCAAAAATCATTCAGGCTAATAGATATTCGTTGGATCCGGTAAGATCAAATGTTTTTAACATTCGATCACACATCATTTCAGAGATATTCCACATCAAAATAGAGATATTAGGTGGTACATATGGACGGGTTAGCCCCCCCTTATCAAATTTTCTGGCCAAAAATCATTTAGGCTTATAGATATTCATTAGATCCAGTAAGATCAAGAGGTTTTAACGTTAGATCTCACATCATTTCAGAGATATTCCACATCAAAATAGAGATATTAGGTGGTACATATGGACGGGCTGGCCCCCCCTTATCAAATTTTCTGCTCAAAAATCATTCAGGCTAATTGATATTTGTTAGATTGAGTAAGATCAAGTGATTTTAACGTTAGATCTCACATAATTAGAGACTTATTAAGTGATTAATGAGGGGGGCTGGCCCCCCTTATCAAATTTTCTGGCCAAAAATCATTCAGGCTAATAGATATTCGTTAGATCCGGTAAGATCGAATGGTTTTAACGTTAGATCTCACATCATTTCAGAGATATTCCACATCAAAATAGAGATATTAGGTGGTACATATGGACTGGTTGGCCCACATTTATCATATTTTTTTGGCCAAAAATCATTCAGGCTAATAGATTTTTATTAGATCCGGTAAGATCAAGTGGTTTTAACGTTAGATCTCACATCATTTCAGAGATATTCCACATCAAAATAGAGATATTAGGTGGTACATATAGACGGGTTAGCCCCCCCTTATCAAATTTTCTGGCCAAAAATCATTTAGGCTAATAGATATTCGTTAGATCCGGTAAGATCAAATGTTTTTAACGTTAGATCACACATCATTTCAGAGATATTCCACATCAAAATAGAGATATTAGGTGGTACATATGGACGGGTAGCCCCCCCTTATCAAATTTTCTGGCTAAAAATCATTCATGCTTATAGATATTCATTAGATCCAGTAAGATCAAGAGGTTTTAACGTTAGATCTCACATCATTTCAGAGATATTCCACATCAAAATAGAGATATTAGGTGGTACATATGGACGGGTTTGCCCCCCCTTATCAAGTTTTCTGGCCAAAAATCATTCAGGCTAATAGATTTTCGTTAGATCCGGTAAGATTAAGTGGTTTTAACGTTAGATCTCACATCATTTCAGAGATATTCCGCATCAAAATAGAGATGTTAGGTCGTACATATGGACGGGCTGGCCCCCCCTTATCAAATTTTCTTGTCAAAAATCATTCAGGCTAATAGATATTCGTTAGATCCGGTAAGATCAAGAGGTTTTAACGTTAGCTTTCACATCATTTCAGAGAAATTCCATAAAAAATAGATATATTAGGTGGTACAGAAGGTACATCCATTTTCAACCATCTCTGGATGGTCTCTGGAACCTTCTTTGCATGGTTCTTCAGCGGGTGCCTGTAGTCTCTCCTCACACCTCCGTTCACCCCCCTGCCTCATGGTGATCTCTCCTCAGACCAACAAGTTTAAATCTTTAGCTAGCCCCCCCTTCTTGCAAAGCAGGCTGGGCTTGGTAGTTCCACCCCCTGTAAAAATCAATGGGCCTGTATTGTGGGCCGTGGTCCTCTGCTGCTGCTTGATTGACTCCCTCTCCCTGCCAATAGGAACACAGGAAGTGGAGAGGGAGGGGGAGAAATCCCCCACAGGGACTGACAGGCGTGCTCTCCCTCAGTGAGTGCCTGTGTCAGTGTCTATTCAGTCCGGCGGTGCGGGACCATGGGTAATAGAGTAGCCCCCGCTACACACTCCCCCCACCAAAGAACCTTTGGTCCGCCAAAGGAGGTAAAGAGTCTAAGACCTGTTACATGCTTTTGATATACACACGGAAAAAAAAAACCAGGTTAGTGTGCACACGAAACCATACAATTTACATCTGCATAAAACCCTGGCAGAGGAACATCCCAACAATTAGCATAGGAGGGGAGGTTAACTGGAATGGCCCAGTGTATTATCTGTATTAAACTTGTTTTCTTGTGAATGTGGGATTTAATGGTTTGTAATAAAAGGCTTATTGGGGGGTGTTCGGGCAGGTTTGTGATGGCGATAAAGCGTTTTACAGGTATGCGACCGGCTCGACAGGCTGTGGGGCTTCCTTCCTAGGCTGGTGGAGTAGGGTTCCCTTCTGCATTCGTGAAGTACGCCAGTGGGATACATAATGTATGTCAATGGTATTGTTTCTGGTGGTGCTGGCCGTGGAGGAAGGGGTGAGTATGTTGGGGTGCTGTCAGGCGCTTCCACAGGGACATCATAAGGGTGATACTGGTTTCAGCCTCGTCTCAGCCAGGGGCTGCTGGTGGGGACTGTGATGTGAAGTGGGCTGCTGGTGGGGACTGTGATGTGAAGTGGGCTGCTGGTGGGGACTGTGATGTGAAGTGGGCTGCTGGTGGGGACTGTGATGTGAAGTTGGCTGCTGGTGGGGACTGTGATGTGAAGTGGGCTGCTGGTGGGGACTGTGATGTGAAGTGGGCTGCTGGGGGCGACTGTGATGTGAAGTGGGCTGCTGGGGGGGACTGTGATGTAAAGGGAGCTGCTGGTGGGGACTGTGATGTTAAGGGGGCTGCTGGTGGGGACTGTGATGTGAAGGGGGCTGCTGGTGGGGATTGTGATGTGAAGGGAGCTTCTGGTGGGGACTGTGATGTGAAGGGGGCTGCTGGTGGGGACTGTGATGTGAAGGGGGCTCCTGGTGGGGACTGTGATGTGAAGGGGGCTGCTCGTGGGGACTGTGATGTGAAGGGAGCTGCTGGTGGGGACTGTGATGTGAAGTGGGCTGCTAGTGGGGACTGTGATGTGAAGTGGGCCTGTGATGTGAAGGGGGCTGCTGGTGGGGACTGTGATGTGGAGGGAGCTGCTGGTGGGGACTGTGATGTGAAGTGGGCTGCTGGTGGGGACTGTGATGTGAAGTGGGCTGCTGGTGGGGACTCTGATGTGAAGTGGGCTGCTGGTGGGGACTGTGATGTGAAGTGGGCTGCTGGTGGGGACTGTGATGTGAAGTGGGCTGCTGGTGGGGACTCTGATGTGAAGTGGGCTGCTGGTGGGGACTGTGATGTGAAGTGGGCTGCTGGTGGGGTCTGTGATGTGAAGGGAGCTGCTGGTGGGGACTGTGATGTGAAGGCAGCTGCTGGTGGGGACTGTGATGTGAAGTGGGCTGCTGGTACGGACTGTGATGTGAAGTGGGCTGCTGGTGGGGACTGTGATGTGAAGTGGGGTGCTGGTGGGGACTGTGATGTGAAGGGAGCTGCTGATGGGGACTGTGCTGTGAAGGGAGCTGCTGGTGGGGACTGTGATGTGAAGTGGGCTGCTGGTGGGGACTGTGATGTGAAATGGGTTGCTGGTGGGGACTGTGATGTGAAGTGGGCTGCTGGTGTGGACTGTGATGTGAAGTGGGCTGCTGGTGAGGACTGTGATGTGAAGTGGGCTGCTGGTGGGGACTGTGATGTGAAGTGGGCTGCTGGTGGGGACTGTGATGTGGAGTGGGCTGCTGGTGGGGACTGTGATGTGAAGTGGGCTGCTGGGGGGGACTGTGATGTGAAGTGGGCTGCTGGGGGGGACTCTGATGTGAAGGGAGCTGCTGGTGGGGACACTCTGATGTGAAGGGAGCTGCTGATTGGGACACTCTGATGTAAGGGGGGCGCTGTTGGGGACACTCTGATGTAAGGGGGACGCTGTTGGGGACACTCTGATGTAAGGGGGGAGCTGTTGGGGATACTCTGATGTAAGGGGGGTGCTGTTGGGGACACTCTGATGTAAGGGGGGTGCTGTTGGGGACACTCTGATCTAAGGGGGATGCTGTTGGGGACACTCTGATGTAAGGGGGATGCTGTTGGGGACACTCTGATGTAAGGGGGATGCTGTTGAGGACACTCTGATGTAAGGGGGGCGCTGTTGAGGACACTCTGATGTAAGGGGGACGTTGTCGAGGACACTCTGATGTAAGGGGGATGCTGTTGGGGACACTCTGATGTAAGGGGGGCGCTGTTGGGGACACTGATGTAAAGGGGACGCTGTTGGGGACACTGATGTAAGGGGGGCGCTGTTGGGGACACTGATGTAAAGGGGACGCTGTTGGGGACACTGATGTAAGAGGGATGCTGTTGGGGACACTCTGATGTAAGGGGGATGCTGTTGGGGACACTAATGTAAGGGGGACGCTGTTGGGAACACTCTGATGTAAGGGGGGCGCTGTTGGGGACACTCTGATGTAAGGGGGGCGCTGTTAGGGACGCTCAAAACTAAAGTGGGCCAGTCATGAGGAAGTCCAGGGCCAAATTTTTGTCCCAGTCCAGCCCTGGGCACAGTAGCTGCATATGATGTCACAGTGGCTGCATATGATGGGCACAGTGGCTGCATTCGATGCTGCACAGTGGCTGCATTTGATGGGGCACAGTGGCTGCATAAGATGGGCACAGTAGCTGTATTTTATGGGGCACAGTGGCAGCATTTGATGGCACAGTGGCAGCATTTGATGGCACAGTGGGAGCATTTGATGACACAGTGGGAGCATTTGATATGGCACAGTGGTTATGTTTGATGGGCACAAGTGGCTGCGTTTGAAGGGCACAGTGGTTGCGTTTAATGGCACAGTGGCGGCAATTGATGGGCACAGTGGCTGCATTTGATGGCACTGTGGCTGTGTTTGATGGTACAGTGGCGGCTACTGATGGGCACAGGGGCTGCGTTTGATGGCACAGTGGCTGCATTTGATGGCACAGTGGCTGCGTTTGATGGGCACAGTGGCGGCAATTGATGGGCACAGTGAGGCTGCAATTGATGGTTTTATTTTCAGAATTTTTTTGTTTGTTTGCACCCAACCCCCCCCCCCCCCTCCCCCAAAAAAAAAAAAAAATTGAGCACCAGCCTCCACTGAGTTTTACTGCATATTATTGTGCTGTTTTATGTTGTTAAAGCCCAATTGAGACTTTATATTTTAATAGTACAATGCAGCCAGTCTGGTTTAAATGTAAAGAATATGTCAGGGTTTTTTAAATGTGTTAGTGCTTTAGCATCATATTGGATTGCCCTTTGCCAGCCACACAAAACTACCCGCGGCTATTGCATTGCCGACAATACACATAGAAGTTCATTGATAAAAACGGCATGGGAAATCCCCACAGGGCAACCCCGAACCAAAATTTAAAAAAAAATGACGTGGGGGTCCCCCTAAATTCCATACAAGGCCCTTTAGGTCTGGTATGGATATTAAGGGAAACCCCGGCCAAAATGTTAAAAAAAAAATGACGTGGGGTTCCCCCTAAATTCTATACCAGACCCATCAGGTCTGGTATGGATTTTAAGGGGAACCCCGCGCCAAAAAAAAAAAAAATTGGCGTGGGGTCCCCCCAAAAATCCATACCAGACCCTTATCCGAGCACGCAACCTGGCAGGCCGCAGGAAAAGAGGGGGGGGTGAGAGTGCGCCCCCTCTTGAACCGTACCAGGCCACATGCCCTCAACATTGGGAGGGTGCTTTGGGTTAGCCCCCAAAACACCTTGTCCCCATGTTGATGAGGACAAGGGCCTCATCCCCACAACCCTGGCCGGTGGTTGTGGGGGTCTGCGGGCGGGGGGCTTATCGGAATCTGGAAGCCCCCTTTAACAAGGGGACCCCCAGATCCCGCCCCCCCTGTGTGAAATGGTAAGGGGGTACTTACCCCTACCATTTCACTAAAAAACTGTCAAAAATGTTAAAAATGACAAGAGACAGTTTTTGACAATTCCTTTATTTAAATGCTTCTTCTTTCTTCTATCTTCCTTCATCTTCTGGTTCTTCTGGTTCTTCCTCCGGCGTTCTCGTCCAGCATCTCCTCCGCGGCGTCTTCTATCTTCTTCTTCTCGGGACGCTCCGCACCCATGGCATGGAGGGAGGCTCCCGCTCTTCTCTTCATCTTCTTCTCTTCTTCCTTCTTCTCTTCTTCTCTTCTTCATTTTCTTCTCCGGGCCGCTCCGCACCCATGCTGGCATGGAGGGAGGGAATTAGCACTTTTGATTTCTCCTATAGACTTTTAAAGGGTGTTCCTCGGCATTCGAATTTGCCGCGAACACCCCAAATTGTTCGCTGTTCGGCGAACTTGCGAACAGCCAATGTTCGAGTCGAACATGAGTTTGACTCAAACTCGAAGATCATCCCTATGTGTGATCATCGGACTACTCCCCCGCACTACCCTCGGTTAGTATTACCCTCCATATTACACTCAATCTGCCTGGATTGCTATTTTGGAGATCGCTGCTGGCTGACATGTGCAGGATGTTTCTTGGTGCATGAAGAGGACCTGATACGCTGGAGCTGGCTTTTCATTCAACAGCGCAATGTATTTATCCTTTCTGGAAAGTATGTACCCAGACTGGCTGTAGATGGGGGGGGGGGACAGCAGCACCCCAATAAGGGAGATCAGGTGAGAGCACATTATGCACCACCATCCCCCTGCATTGCAGCCCCGGGGGGTGTGCGAATGATTGCTAATGCTTGGAGCTACATAAACTTCACACTTGTCTGGCATCACTCTTATCACTGTCTTCTGTAGATCAGTCAATGAGTGCCCATAGGCACACTGCTCCTTTGAAGTCATCAGGTCCTGGGGAGGTCTATGTTTACCCTATAAAAATCACCCTCATGCATAGTCTCCCCTAGCCACATACTCTAAAGCAAAGCAGATTGTTGCGTGGAGCTGATCTCCTCCTCCTTTTTTTCTTAGATTAGCCTTTCTCAAACCTCAAACTAATCTGGAGAACCCCTGCTTATACCAATTCAGCAGTAGTCATTGGTAAGCAGATCAGCCACCATAGAAAAATGTTGGGTGTCATGTCACTGATTCTGCCAAGTGGCCCCAGAACTAGGCAGGCACCATCAGATGCAATTGGATACATAGAGAGAAATCATGCACCAATATATTAAAAAAATTAAATTTTTACTATAACACATTTACAAAATATTTTACAAGCTTCCACTCTGCTAAGGGATACTCCCAGTCGTTGTTACATCTACCACTTTTTATATGCTTTTAAGATATTTTGTAAATGTTTTTATAATAAGAAAAATGTTTTTTTTAATACATTGGTGCCTATAAAATCCAATCCTATGAATCCAATTTCAGTTACTAGAATGTGGCACTTTTTACCACTGTCTATACACCCACAGTACCATCCTCTGGTGGTGTATTATTGCCAGAATCATGGCAAAATGCAGGTTGCGTTTGCGATGTCATTACTCCTAATGGCTCCCCAATCGCGGTGCGATTTTGCCACAGTTTTCGCATGATAAATCATGCTGCAATGGGGCAAATTGCAACATGCGACACTGATTTCCAAAAGAAGCTCCTGCTCCTTTTAGAGCGATAAGCTTCGCACGTTGCGATTTTGTTGGGGGGTGCCAGATATACTGTAGGATCCGCCCGGCTGCCAAATTCTTTAGGTACACCCCTGCGTTTAAGAGTAGCATTGCTGGAATAAAGGAATAGAATAGAAAAAAAATGTTTTTTTTCTATTCTATTTCTTTATTTTCTATTCTATTTTATTCTCTTTGGAAATTGGAAAACTATTCGAATTCGAAACGTTTTCAAATTTGAATTTGAAAACTATTCTAACTATTCTAAAACTATTCTAACTATTTTAATCCGAAATTTTGTCCGAGTTTTAATTCGGAACGAAACGAGCCGCACATGTCTAGCACTCGGTACAGAACCTAGTGAACCAATAGGAAACACTTTTTCAGCTATATTTAGCTATCGGATATTAACTGAGTACCCTGCAACCATAGGCGTGCGTGCCGGGTGTCCTGGGTGTGCCTGGGTGTGCTGGGCAGGGTGTGCTGGGCAGTACCCAGACCCCGATAACCATTGTATGCCCAATTACTTGCATACAGTCAGGTCCATAAATATTGGGACATCGACACAATTATAATCTTTATGGCTCTATACACCACCACAATGGATTTGAAATGAAATGAACAAGATGTGCTTTAACTGCAGACTTTCAGCTTTAATTTGAGGGTATTTACATCCAAATCAGGTAAACGGTGTAGGAATAATAACAGTTTGTATACGTGCCTCCCACTTTTTAAGGGACCAAAAGTAATGGGACAGATTAACAATCATCCATCAAACTTTCACTTTTTAATACTTGGTTGCAAATCCTTTGCAGTCAATTACAGCCTGAAATCTGGAACGCATAGACATCACCAGACGCTGGGTTTCATCCCTGGTGATGCTCTGCCAGGCCCCTACTGCAACTGTCTTCAGTTCCTGCTTGTTCTTTTCCCTTCAGTTTTGTCTTCAGCAAGTGAAATGCATTGTATAACAGAAAGACAACTGCGCTAAATGTAAGATAAAAGGCAAATAAATGCAAACTTAATTTTCAGTCCATCCAAGTCATTGAACGGATGTTGATTATCCCTCAATAAGGGATCCCCATATGACATGAATCTTCATCCCAAGAAAAGGTGACATCACACTTAAACCACCACAGAAGTCAGTGTTGAAGATAGGACAGTCCTTCACCTTTAAAACAACTGCCTCTTACCAGCTCCCTTGATCTCTGGTCAGGAGATCATAAGCGCCTTTTGGCTTATAACCCAGCCACAGTCTCAGGATGAAATGGATATACCATCAGCTCGAGTCCTCCTTAATTCTCTTATTTGTCCCACAGGCAGTATCAAATAGATCAGTATGCAGAAAACATGCTCTCCCGTAGGCTCAACGCACAAAGAACCTGCCCTCCAGTCAAAGGTCCCTGATAATTAATTGGTACCTTGTCAAGCGGATACTGGATTATGCAATAATAGATATGGCGGGAAGGATATCAAGCACCCAGTACTTGTAATAACAGATAATCAGTAAGCCTTTAGCGCAACAGCAGCGTCGTTGTGTGTACTGCTGTGTCCCAGTTGTCTTTCTGTTATACAATCTTGTCTAGTGTGGGTATCTCACATTTTATAACTGGAGCTTAATATTTTAATTCTTTCCACTCATATTTTAGACAGTTGATTAAGTTTTGCATGTCTTAATATTTTTACTGACAGCGCTGTATTTTACATATTTTGCATATTGAAGTGAAATGCATGCTCAATCGGATTCAGGTTAGGTTATTGACTTGGCCATTGCATAACATTCCACTTCTCTCCCTTAAAAAACTCTTTGGTTGCTTTCGCAGTATGCTTCGGGTCATTGTCCATCTGCACTGTGAAGCGCCATCCAATGAGTTCTGAAGCATTTTGCTGAATACGAGCAGATAATATTTCCCAAAACACTTCAGAATTCATCCTGCTGCTTTTGTCAGCAGTCACATCATCAATAAATACAAGAGAACCAGTTCCATTGGCAGGCATACATGCCCATGCCATGACACTACCACCACCATGCTTCACTGATGAGGTGGTATGCTTTGGATCATGAGCAGTTCCTTTAGTTCTCCATACTCTTCTCTTCCCATCACTCTGGTACAAGTTGATCTTGGTTGATCTTGGTTTCATCTGTCCATAGGATGTTATTCCAGAACTGTGAAGACTTTTTTAGATGTTGTTTAGCAAACTCTAATCTGGCCTTCCTGTTTTTGAGGCTCACCATTGGTTTACATCTTGTGGTGAACCCTCTGTATTCACTCTGGTGAAGTCTTCTCTTGATTGTTGACTTTGACACACATACACCTACCTCCTGGAGAGTGTTCTTGATCTAGCCGACTGTTGTGAAGGGTGTTTTCTTCACCAGGGAAAGAATTCTTCGGTCATCCACCACAGTTGTTTTCCATGATCTTCCGGGTCTTTTGGCGTTGCTGAGCTCACCGGTGCGTTCTTTCTTTTTAAGGATGTTCCAAACAGTTGATTTGGCCACACCTAATGTTTTTGCTATCTCTCTGATGCGTTTGTTTTGTTTTTTCAGCCTAATGATGGCTTGCTTCACCGATAGTGACAGCTCATTGGATCTCATATTGAGAGTTGGCAGCAACAGATTCCAAATGCAAATAGCACACTTAAAGTGAACTCTGGACCTTTTATCTGCTCCTTGTAAATGGGATAATGAGGGAATAACACACACCTGGCCATGGAACAGCTGAGCAGCCAATTGTCCCATTACTTTTGGTCCCTGAAAAGTGGGAGGCACATACACAAACTGTTTTAATTCCTACTCCATTCACCTGATTTGGATGTAAATACCCTCAAATTAAAGCTGAAAGTCTGCAGTTAAAGCACATCTTGTTCGTTTCATTTCAAATCCATTGTGGTGGTATATAGAAACAAAAAGATTAGAATTGTGTCGATGTCCCAGTATTTATGGACCTGACTGTATAAGCCTTCACAATTAACACTTTTGATTTTTCCAGTTCAGGTCCCATAGTTTTCAATGGGGTTCATTATTCAGTTCCGAACTTTCACAATGTTCAAAAGTTCTGGTGCGTACCGAACAGGCGGTCATTCAGCCCATCTCGGTTAAGGAGCTGGCACCTGCTGGCATCCTAATAACCAATGACTCATCCCTGCTGTCATCTGGAGATTACCCGGCCTTCAACAGGGATGAGTCATTGGCTGTTAGGATGCGGGCGGGTACCAGCTCCTTAACAACCAATTACTTATGCCTGTTGTTGAGAGCAGGGATGAATCACTGGTTGTTAGGGTGCCGTTGGGTGACAAGTATTTAACAATTTGACATGTGACCTCAAAAAGCTCACCAAAATAGCAATGCAGTGCATTTTTTATGCATTTTTTTGGTGCATTGCCATTGATTTCTATAGAAGGTGCGCTGTCGATGCACTGCAAAAGCGCAACAGTGTGAAAGGCATATAATAGTATACAGTGCGATACTGTCTACTTCCAGATTGATTCTTGCCATAAAAAAGTGCGCTGTCTGGTCTGGTGTCATTAGTTTGTGTGCCCACCCGCTACAGGCCTCTCTAATCCCGCTCTTAGAGCCCTGCACTCTGACCTCAGAATTTACTGAGAGAGCAGGAGTGAGGCAGCAGTAGTATATCACTCTGCCAGGCAATGGGCAGCCAGAACTACAATTTTACTGTTGGCAAATGCAGCACCGGTCATCCAGAGTCCTTAACGCAGTATACCTGGTGGGCATTGAACCCATGATTCTAGGTCAGAAATACTGACCAGTTAGCTATCATTTGGTTCCTATTTTTGCTTTATTTTCTAATACTGTGCATTTATAGGTACAAATGCTGTTAAATGTTTAACACTGTTCTTCTTTCTTAATTGTATTACTTTAGATGTGTGCTTGGACATCATTTGGGGAAGGGAGGCCATACCCCATTGTCGGCCATACATGGCATTTATAAGGACTACAGAAAAAGGAATATGTGGTGGCACTTTAATTAGATCAAACTGGGTACTAACTGCTGCTCATTGTCCAATGTATGTACATGAACTGGTAGTGAACAGGTTACTTATAATTGTGTTTCAATAATGTAATTTACTAATGGTGTGTCCTTTAAAAAATGTATGGTGCTAATTTCAGAGTAGGTGAAGCTCAATAAATTGACTGTATGCAGTTAAAATCACCAAACATTCTACAATCTGGCTGTACAATTTTTTTTAGCTCTTCCAACAACTATGTAGTGCAATAATCTACTTTTAAGATTTTGCTTTTAACTACCTTGGCACTCCTAGGATTAGATTCTCATTTTGCCTCGAGTACCAGAAAAAAAGATCTTACTTTATTACTACTACTACTACTTACCTTATTCCTCGTTCCACAGCCTTCTCCTCTCACACTTCATTCTGATGTCTTTACATACAATGAGGAGGGTGCAGATATACTGCGAGTGAAAATGGCCAAAAAGTTAAAGGGTTTTTTAAACTAGGTGACATAGGGGAGGGTCCAGAGTTAGAGATAGTCAGCAATGAACATATTCCAGAGGGTAGTATTGGGGGCATTAGTGGTAGGTTGACTAAAGCACATAAACCCGAGGTAAGTATAGTAAAAAGTCCTATTTGCAATCTGGTAAAGTCAGGGCTGGGCTCAGCCCTTCCTTCTCAGAGCTGGCCACTCAGCTGTTGGGTAATTGCCAGCTCCCATCTCTCTCCACAGTTACCCAGCTGTTGTTGATCCTGCTCGTCAGTCCTGCCTACTTAAGCTGTCCAGTCCAGAGGAGCTCTGCCTTCGCCTTGGTCACATCACAAGAAACTATCGCCTGCGTTCCTGTTTAAAGACTGGTTTTGCTGACATCCCTTCAGGCTACAGATCCTGCTTGCTGTTCCACTACTTTGATCCCTGACTCCTGGCTTGGCTGACGATCCATTCCGGTTACTGAACTTTGGCTATGTTTTGACTACGTTTGGTCTTTTTACTTTTATTATTAAACAAGTGTGAATTAACTGTACTTCTATCTCAGTCTGATTTCATGGTTTCTGACAGTAGGCGAAGGCCATGAATTCAGAAGATATAGTCAATGCACTCGTTGGTAATATTTTTTCCATATAAGCAATAAACCCACATATATGCATCCAATGACATCAAATCATAAATGTAACAAAAGATAATAGTAAAGTCCATAGATATAAAGGAGGTAAGAGGAATCCCCTGGTAATTCTCAGTGGAAATCAGGTGAGAAAGAGGAAAACAAACACACCCTGCACAGTGATCCTCCACCACCAAACATATGCGCTTACCAGATGGAAAGCACAATAAGGCACGTCTCAGGGCTATATCCAGGTCAGGTTGTTAAGCAGTACACCACTCTTCCAGATACCGCCATGGATGATAAGCATGTAAAATGGGTCCCGGTGACCTATATACGATATCCCTCCGTACCGCGTGGCTCCAACCATACAACAACCCGAATTAACCACATAAGGGTAGAAGAAAGGCAGCCATAGCATGAATCTGATAAGGTAGTTTATTTAAAATAAGGTAAAACACTTACAAAATTGATTTTGAAAGCAGCATTCGCCGGCCGGCAAGCGAGCGCCCGTTCAGAGTTGAGTGCGATGACGTCAGAGCGCAAACCTCCCGACGTACAATTCGTCTTGTCACTGATGTCGTCTGGGGAACGGGCCACGCTCTGACACATTGCACTAAAAAGCAAAAGAAGCCACGCCCCGCTGTGACATCTCGGAGGCGCCAAGCATAGACAGCCAATCAGCTGCCGGGACGAAACCCGGAAGTAACTAGACCAGTTATTCGATACTCAGGTTAAAAACAACCATAGGCAGAATGACCGAAGTCATAAAACCCATGTAGTTGAACTATATGTATCGAACAAAAGATCAAATAAACCACACAGGAGTTACGTGTGTGAATGGAGACTCACAATGGAGTGGAATCATGCTAATCCTGATTGCAGTAAAAGGCACCAAATGAGTCTAATGAAAAAAGTAACATAAATTATATTGAATTCCAGCATAGCGCCATCTTGTGGAAAGAAAAAGAATATCCCACCCAGAAAAGTATCAGCTAAAAATATAAAATAAAGAAATACCTATAGATATATTAAATTCCGGAATAACGCCATTTTGTGAAGAGAAAAAAATATCACCTAAAAACAAGGTGTCAGTAAAAAATTGTATAATTTGGAAAAAATATGACCATATCCACATTTGATATATGGACCTAAACTTCCAATGGCATACTACTAAGTGTAGAGCATATGGAAGACAACCCCACATTTTTTAATAAGTACATATGGGGCTGCCACCCAACAGCAATAATGCAGTGATATTAATTGAGTAAAAAGATACATAATATGTACCTTGACAGTAAATATTAACATTGTGCACTTCTCACAGGATTTGAAGATGATATATAAATGTATTATGTCAGGAACCCCCAAAAAATGAAATACACAAATTGAGAAAGGTGCAATTAGGGAAAATTAATATGCACAAGCACATGCATACATCCAAGCCAGTTAGGTCTCCGAGATGTCACAACAAGTTCACAAAGGCATACAGGGTAGTATCGACACATGAATACAAATACTGTCCATAATTCAAAATATTAAGCATAAATCCTGAGATATTAAACCAAGTACCACAAAACGTACCGAAAAGTTCAAAAGATTCATATAATATGGAAGACAACATTCCTAAGCATTATCGATAAACGCATTTAAGTCTACCTCTACGTTCAACCCAAATGGTGTGTAACTCTTAATTCGATAAATCCAGGCCATTTCAAGGCGCGAGATACCTCGAACCAGAGAACCCTCTCTCCAGGGACAAGTAAACTTGTCTATCCCCAAAAATATAGTTTTGTCTGGATTTTTATTGTGAGCTTCCAGATAATGCCTAGACACAGGATGCTTCGGAAAGCCATTAATGATGTTTGTCACATGCTCATTAAGTCTAACCATCAGGGGTCGTTTAGTCCTGCCCACATATTGTAGCCTGCATGGGCATTGGAGCAGGTACATGACCCCCTTGGTAGAGCATGTGATAAAAGGCTTGATCTCGAACTCAACCTGGGTGCTGTTAGATCTAAAAGAATGAGTTCTCCTATGAGTGCAACCATTCAACGAGCAAATTCTGCATCTTCTACATTGATAAAATCCCATAAGGCTATCAAAAAACCCCTTCTTGAAGGTGGGGGGGTCGATGATATTATTGGCAATAGTGTTTCTGAGGGAGGGTGCCCCCCTATACACCACCTGAGGTTTAACCGGGAGAATAGTGTTCAGAGTAGGGTCACTGGTGAGGATGTGCCAGTGTTTCTTAATCAGTTGGCTCACCGTCCTATGCTGGATAGAATATGTAGTAATAAAAGGAGTGGAGGGCGCCCTGTTGGTATTGGGTGTCTTCTCTTTAAACAATTCACCCCTATCAATACGTAATACCTCTTCAAGAGTATCTCTTAGGAGGGTGTCAGGATAACCCTTCTCTAGAAAACGTTTGGTCAGGACATCCGCCTGCAGAAGAAACTCACCTCTATCTGAAAAGTTACGTCTCAGGCGGATATACTGACTTTTTGGCACCGACCTAATCCAAGCCTCATGGTGGCAGCTGTTAGTAGGGATATATGAATTACGGTCAGTGTCTTTAAAGTAAGTGGCAGTGGAAAATTGGCCCTCTTTGATCCGAATAGTGAGGTCCAAGAAATGAATCTCATGTTGGCTAGCTTCTTAATTCAAAAAAATACCCCTATTGTTGATATTAAGTCCTCCAAGAAAGGAATCAAGATCAGACTTATCTCCATCCCATAGGAGGAGGATATCGTCTATATACCTAGCCCACAGAACCAACTGGGGTTTCTGTTGGGCATAGACGACATCCTCCTCCCACAGGGCCATAAAGAGGTTCGCCAAGCTGGGGGCATATTTAGCCCCAATAGCGACTCCTCTGTTTTGCTTATAAAATTGGCCTCCGAACCAAAAATAGTTCTGAGATGCAACAAATTGAAGCAATTCCATTAAGTAGGATATTTGCTCATCAAATAGACCAGAGTAACGCCTAAGGAAATACTTGACCACAAAGAAACCCAGGTTATGTGGAATGACAGTGTAGACAGATGTGACATCAGCTGTCACCATCCACAAACCTGGTCTAGGGGTCTGAGCCGCCAACCAGTTAATCACATGGCGTGAGTCCTTTAAGTAGGAGGGCATCTTATTGACTATTGGCTGGAGAAAAAAAGTCAATATACTTGCCCACCCGGGACGTAATGGAGTCAATACCACTAACAATGGGACGACCCGGGGGGCAAGTAGGATGTTTGTGGATCTTGGGCAGATAATAGATCACCGGTGTCAGCGACACCCTTGGTATCAAGTGTGACCTTTCCTTTTTGTTGAGAATACCCAGTTCAAAGCCCTTTTGAATGAGGACTTCTAATTCCTTCTTATATTTAATTTTAGGGTCAAAACCAAGGGGATTATAGGTGTCCCTATCCGCCAATATTCTGTACATTTCGGTGAGGTAGTCCTTTTCATCAAGAATAACGATCCCACCCCCCTTATCAGCCGGTCTGAACACCAAATCCTTCTTTTCACACAGGGAATCAAGGCCGGCGACAAATTCCCTGTCGGTTTTCACCCTATTAACCAGCACTTGATCCAAGTCTCTGAGAACCACATCCCTGAAAACCTTCAGGGAAGGAGCCAAAGCCCCCGGGGGGGGGGGGGGGAGGTAAAAAGGGAAGCATTAGCGAGCCCTGAATGCATAAAGCTATTAAGTGAGGTCTGACAACCTGAAATGCGATTGGAGATCATATAACGCTTGATACTAAGCTTTCTGATAAACTTGTGTATATCAATGTAGGTCTGAAATTTATTCAGCCTACGTGGGGGAGCAAATTTTAAACCTTTATTCAACACTAGGGATGAGCTTCGTGTTCGAATAGAACCCATGTTCGACTCGAACATCGGCTGTTCGATCGTTCGTCGAATTGCGAGCGATATGGGTCATTTGCGCCAAATTCGTGTGGCGCGTCACGGCCCATAATTCACTGCGGCATCGCAGTGCATTGCTGGCTGATGATTGGCCAAGCATGCACTATGACCCGCATGCTTGGCCAATCACAGCGCTGTCGGTAGAGAGAGCTGTTTGGCCAATTATGGCTCAGGGGGTTTAGAACACGCCCCACACTATATAAGGCCGCCTGCACGGCGGCCCTGTGTAGTGTGTTCCGGCGTGCTTAGAGAGAGAGAGACTGTGTCATTTCATTTGAGTTAGCTAGATTAGGCAGGACAGTCAGTGAGTTAGCTGCACTTACAGTGTATTGTGTATATATATGCATCCCAGGTGTTGCATATATATATATATATATATATATATATATATATATATATATATATATATATATACACTGTATTCAGTTTAGCTAGATCCGTTCCTGTTATCTTCCTACTGACAGGCAGGCTTGTCTTGTTACAGTATTTACAGCTACCTGAAGAAAATTGCTGGTGTTCTTTTGATCCTATTAGTACCACAGTCAGGCAGCTAGACTATTTACAGTTAGTGTAGTGCGTCCTCCTCACAGTGTTCAGTTAAAGCTAAAAGTTAGTTTAGTGTGACCCTTGCACAGTGTTCAGCTAAAACTACAACTTAGTGTAGTGCACAGTGTTCAGCTAAAGCTACAAGTTAGGGTAGTGCGTACTCCTCACAGTGTTCAGCTAAAGCTACAAGTTAGTTTAGTGTGACCTCTGCACAGTGTTCAGCTAAAGCTACAAGTTAGGGTAGTGCGTCCTCCTCACAGGGTTCAGCTAAAACTACAAGTTAGTGTAGTGCGACCTCTGCACAGTGTTCAGCTAAAGCTACAAGTTAGTGTAGTGCATCCTCCTCACAGTGTTCAGCTAAAACTACAAGTTAGTGTAGTGAGACCTCTGCACAGTGTTCAGCTAAAGCTACGAGTTAGTGTAGTGCATCCTGCTCACAGTGTTCAGCTAAAGCTACAAGTTAGTGTAGTGCGACCTCTGCACAGTGTTCAGCTAAAGCTACAAGTTAGTGTAGTGCGTCCTCCTCACAGTGTTCAGCTAAAACTACAAGTTAGTGTAGTGAGACCTCTGCACAGTGTTCAGCTAAAGCTACAAGTTAGTGTAGTGCGACCTCTGCACAGTGTTCAGCTAAAGCTACAAGTTAGTTTAGTGTGACCTCTGCACAGTGTTCAGCTAAAGCTACAAGTTAGGGCAGTGCGTCCTCCTCACAGTGTTCAGCTAAAGCTACAAGTTGGTGTAGTGTGTCCTCCTCACAGTGTTCAGCTAAAGCTACAAGTTAGTGTAGTTCGTCCTCACAGTGTTCAGCTAAAACTACAAGTCAGTGTAGTGAGACCTCTGCACAGTGTTCAGCTAAAGCTACCGGTTAGTGTAGTGCGTCCTCCTCACAGTGTTCAGCTAAAACTACAAGTTAGTGTAGTGCGACCTCTGCACAGTGTTCAACTAAAGCTACAAGTTAGTGTAGTGCGTCCTCCTCACAGTGTTCAGCTAAAACTACAAGTTAGTGTAGTGAGACCTCTGCACAGTGTTCAGCTAAAGCTACAAGTTAGTGTAGTGCGTCCTCCTCACAGTGTTCAGCTAAAACTACAAGTTAGTGTAGTGAGACCTCTGCACAGTGTTCAGCTAAAGCTACAAGTTAGTGTAGTGCGTCCTCCTCACAGTGTTCAGCTAAAGCTACAAGTAAGTTTAGTGTGACCTCTGCACAGTGTTCAGGTAAAGCTACAGCTCAGGGTACTTTGTCTGGCAAAGCAGCAGCCTCTTCCCTCGGCTCAATGTCATCAGTGACTCCTTCCCTAGCCCCACCATGTCCTCCTGAGGAGTCCCTCGAACTGTTTGACCACAGTGTTGGGTACATGCTCCAGGAGAACGCCCAGCATTTGGAAGGCTCTGATGATGATACTGAGTAGATGAAGGCAGTAACGTGAGCACGGACAGAGGGGGTGCCCAAGAAGGACAGCAATCTGGCAGTCATGCTCCCCCTGCTGCAGCATACTGCCAGGTTTGCTCCAGTGATGAGGAGGGAGGGCATGATAAGGTCACTGACTCAACGTGGGTGCCTGATAGGAGAGAGGAGGAGGAGGAGGAGGCACATCACCAACGAGGCAGGATGTCCTCCAGGGGCCAGCCTAAGGGAAGCACACTGACTGCATCACACCCCAAAGCTCCGCATGTGCAGGGCACTGCAGTCTTTGCGCATTATTCAAAAAGTTCTTTGGTGTGGGCCTTTTTTGAGACGAGTGCATCAGATCGCACCACTGCTATTTGCAACATATGCCTCAAGCGTATCTCGCGTGGCCAAAACATCTCCCGCTTGGGCACCACATGCTTGACCAGACATATGTTGACCTTCCATGCAGTTCGTTGGCAAGCGTATCTAAAAGACCCACACCAAAGAACAAAGAGGACCTCTCCTTGCTCCTCATCAGCTGAGATCTCCAACCCCACTATACCTTCAGTCCTCTCTGAGACCTGCACTGAGAGGAATGAAGGTGTAGAATTAGGTGTGTCACAGCCAAGTACTTGTGGGCAATCTGCTTTCGGTACACCGACGTCAGATTGTACCAGGCAAATTTCCCTGCCCCAGCTTCTGCACCGCCGAAAGAAGTTCGCTCCCAGCCATCCACATGCCCAGCGGTTTAATGCTAGCTTGGCAAAATTGTTAGCACTTCAACTGCTGCCTTTTCAGTTGGTAGACTCTGCCCCCTTCCGTGAGTTTGTGGAATGTGCGGTTCCTCAGTGGCAGGTACCCAAACGCCACTTTTTCTCACGGAAGGCGATTCCGGCTCTCTACCGGCATGTGGAAGGCAATGTCCATGCCTCGCTGGACAGGGCGGTCAGCGGTAAGGTGCATATTACCGCTGACTCATGGTCCAGCAGGCATGGACAGGGACGTCACCTAAGTTTCACCGCACATTGGGTGACTCTGCTGGCAGCTGGGAAGGATGCAGGACAAGGTGCAGTAGTGTTGGAGGTTGTTCCATCACCACGCCTCCAAAATGCTACTACTAATGATTGTGACACACCTCTCTCCTCCACCCCCTCCTCCATGGCCTCTTCCTGTGATTTGTCCTCGGAACCAGTGGTGCTCCGTAGGCGTTCAAGGGGCTGCGCAAGTACACAGGCCAAAAGATGCCATGCAGTGCTTGAGCTGGTGTGCTTGGAGGACAGGAGCCACACTGGGGCAGAGGTTCTGTCAGCTCTGCAGGGGCGGGTTCAGAGATGGTTGACACCATGCCAACTTAAGGCAGGAATGGTGGTTTGCGACAATGGCACCAACCTCCTCTCTGTCCTCCGACAGGGACAAATGACTCATGTGCCCTGTTTAGCTCACGTCCTTAACTTGGTGGTGCAGCGGTTCTTGGGCAGGTACCCGGGCTTACAGGATGTCCTGAGGCAGGCCAGGAAAGTCTGTGTGCATTTCTGCCGGTCATATAATGCCAGTGCTCGGCTGGCGGACCTCCAAAAGGAGTTTAACCTGCCCAAGAACCGCCTAATCTGTGACATGCCCACCAGGTGGAACTCAACGTTGGCCATGCTACAGCGGCTGCTCACGCAGCAGAGGGCCATCAATGAGTACCTGTGCGACTATGGCACCAGGACAGGGTCAGGGGAGCTTGTTTTTTTTCCCCACGCCAGTGGGCCATGATCAGGGATGCATGCACTGTCCTGTCACCATTTGAGGAGGCCACGAGTATGGTGAGCAGTGACAGTGCATGCATCAGTGACACTGTCCCCCTTGTCCACCTGTTGGAGCAAACGCTGTGTGGAATAATGGACAGGGCACTTGAGGCAGAACAGAGGCAGGAAGAGGAGGACTTCCTTAGCTCTCAAGGCCCCCTTTATCCAGACAGTGTTCCTGCGTGCCCGCCGATCACACAGGAAGAGGACGAGGAGGAGGATTGTGTCAGTATGGAGGTGGAGCCTGGCACTCAGCATTAGCAGCAGTCTTTAAGGGATCAGTCCCAAGAAACACATGGACTTGTACGTGGCTGGGAGGAGGTGGCTGCAGACCATGTCGTCCTTAGTGACCCAGAGGACTTCAGACCGAATGCCTCAGCAAACCTTTGCTGCATGGCCTCCCTGATCCTGCAAAGACTGCGTAAGGATCCTCATATTCGTGGTATCAAGGAGAAGGACCAATACTGGATGGCAATCCTCCTTGATCCACGTTACAAGGGTAAGGTTGCGGACCTTATCTTGCCATCGCAGAGGGAGCAGAGGATGAAACATCTTCAGGAGGCCTTGCAGAAAGGTCTGTGCAAGGCGTTCCCAGAGACTGGGAGGTTACAAACTCCTGTTTCTGGATAACGTGTTGCTGAGGCTTCGGTCAGTCAAAGAAGGAGCGGTGGAGAAGGTGGCCGCCTGACCGATGCGTTCAGACAATTTTTTAGTCCGCAGCCCCAAGGTATGATCGGTTCCAGCAACCATCGCCAGCGTCTGTTTTACATGGTGCAGGAATACCTAGGGGCAAGATCTGACTTGGACACCTTTCCCACCGAAAATCCTCTGGGTTACTGGGTCATGAGGATGGATCACTGGCCAGAGCTTGCATAGTATGCAATTGAGCTACTGGCCTGTCCTGCATTCAGCGTTCTTTCGGAACGCACATTCAGTGCTGCTGGAGGCTTTGTAACCGATGACAGGGTGCGTCTGTCCACCGACTCGGTCGATCGACTGACCTTCATAAAGATGAATCAGTCTTGGATCACCACCAGCTACCAAGCACCTGATGCTGATGTAACCGAATAATTTTTTTTGAAATCTCAGATCCCTTCAAAGACTGCCTATGCTGATGCTGAGTGACTATCCTGAGTAATTATCCTCTTCCTCCTCAATGATCACGCTGATAGCTTGTAAGAACATTTTTGGTTCTGGGCGCCGCCACCAGTGCCTAAGGCCCAATTTTTCAGCCCCTGTTTAACAGGGGCGTGTAATTACAATTTTTGATGCAATACTTTGAAGCAGGGCTCGTTCCTGCGTTCCAACTAGAGTTTCTGTGAGAAGTTGCAGTGTTGTGGCACCAGTGCCTAAGGCCTAATTTTTCAGCCCCTGTTTAACATGGGCGTGTGATTTCAATTTTTTTTTTTTTCTTTCAATGATTTTTATTAAAGGTTTTAGAAAAGAATATGTTGTACAACATAAAAGGAAGGGGGGAAGATGATATACACATTCAGGTTGTATACAATCCGGTGATATACATTCTCAAAAATTTTCACTTAATTAATTAATTTTTCAAGAAGCATATAGACATTTAATATAAGCAGAGTATGTTCAATATAAATGATGCACTATAACTGCCCTCACCACTAGTGCAATCAAATAGCAGCGCTGAAAATACTATGTGATCTCAAAGGAACAAAATACATATAACCTTAAATTATATATAATATCCAGCTGTTGTGCACAGCGCTAAATAAACATGTATTACTAATCAATAGACATAATGTGAACCAACCGTGTGAACTATTTTAAATCAAAATTGCAAATAAATTACAAAAATGATCAGTGAACATATAAAGTCCAAAGTAAAGTGAATAGTGAATAATGGTGAAAATATCAAACAGATAAAAATCTTCAGTGATAATATCTTCCACCACACCGCTGTGACTGTGACTTCCACTCCCCTTCAGCGAGTAAACTCACCAGCTCCTTTTGCCTTACACTCTCGTGTTCGGCTCACAGGCTTTTCCCACACAGTAGGGGGCAAACTGGCAACCTCCAATCAATCTCCGTTTAGTACCCAGAGTGTGATTGCAAAATGCTCTCTCCACATGAAAAAAAGGGAAAAGCGAACCAATAGTGCAGTAACGCAAACACTTTATTAAAAATTAACACTCTCCTCCACCATTGAACTCACATTTCACAGAAAATATTCAAGCGAAAAGACACAGCAATCATGGTAATCACCAAAACAACACTCCAAACGATGATTAAGATGTATGGTGGTCACGGCGGACCCAGGTAATCTGATAGGTGGTGACACTCTCACCAGTTCCTGTAGTCTCCCGCAGCCGCTTCCCCGCTCACTCGTATGGCGCTCCCTGTCACAGCGTCCTAGGTCAAGCTTGTTCGATCGCCGTATAGCCACGCCCCGACATGTTTCGTCACGAAGGACTTAATCATGGGATTGGCTAGACGGACCGGCAATCACTCTTATATACCCTCCCACCATATGACGCGCCTAAATGGCAACACTGCGCTTGCGCGCTTGCTGTGTCCCCGTTCGCACCATGCATGTACATTGCTTAATGCAACCAAGGCAGAGGGCATTTAAAATCCATTGTTGCTAAACATTTTGCAGTACATCACTGTCAGACAATACTAGCTAGTTGATGATCATGCTTATCAACCCTAGAAAACGCATATCACCATCCCTCCCAAAAAATCAACTATTGCCTGTATAAAGTGTCAACAACGGATTTATGATTAAGATATGACATTCAATATACTAAAAATCATAAAAAAGAGATAAAAAGGTTAAAAACATTATTTTAAAACCAAATTGAATGGTTGGAAATATAGATATATAAACTAAATTCATTAAAACACCCCACAAGATTACTGCATCACATGGTCCTGACTCATCTATAACATAAAACCCACTTCCTCCCTCATAGGACAATCCATACCCCCTAGAGGGCCCAGGTTCTCACACATCTACGGCCCCCACTGCCCGTCACCCTCCCTCATAGGTGGTCTCCTGGTTGCGTTGGTGTTACAGAGTTGGCACCTATCATTATTGGGTCAGGGTGACATAGAATACTGGGTCACAACTGTTAACTCAATAGTCATTAATGAAGCAGTTGAGGTCCAGCTCTATATTTAAACCACCGGGGAAGAGACTTCTCAAAAGGTATATCCATCGAGTTTCACGTTGGGACAGATCCCTAACTCTATTGGACCCCCTCCACGATGGATATACAATGTCTATCCCACAAAACTGTAATAGGCTTGGGTCTTGATTATGCTTCTCCCTAAAGTGAAGAGACACACTATGATACTTAAAACCTTTTTTAATGTTCGTTAAGTGCTCAGAAATACGAACCCTTAAAAGCCTTTTTGTGCGTCCTACATAGAACAGGCCGCAAGGGCACCACATCAAGTACACTACGTATGAGGAATTGCACGTAATGAATTCTTTTATTTCAAAAACTTCATTTGCTTGATTAGTGATGCTCTTCATATTCCTGTTCCTAATCCTCACTGTTCTACAGCACACGCATTTATTGCATGGGAAGAAACCACTAAGATTTATTCTAATCGATGGTCGGCATGGTGGATCCAGAATTTTTTTCACTACTCTGTCTCCAAAATTAGGGGCCTTTCTGTAAATGAACTTGGGGGTTTCCGGTAACACTTCTCCTAGGTGACGGTCCCTCCGAAGGATGTACCAATATTTTTTAAAAATCCTCTCAATATCCCTATACTGGCTATGATAGTTGGATATAAATCCCCACTGTTGTTTCTCATTGGATCCACTTTTTTCTTTATTTTTTAAGGTATCCTCCCTTGGTATACTGGCTACCAGCTCTATGGCCTCATCCACAGACCGTTCCGGATAGCCCCTCTGAAGGAACCTCTCCTTTAGCACATTAGCCTGCTCATAATATTTCCCTTGTTCTGTACAGTTCCGACGGACTCTCATCAGTTGTCCCTTCGGGATGTTCTTAATCCATACAGGGTGATGACCACTCCTGATGGATAAAAAACTATTTCGGTCCGTCGGTTTAAAGTACACACAAGTAACCAAAGAGTGGCCCTTTCTTTCAATCAACACATCCAAAAAGTGGATGCGTGTATCGCTAATCTGAGCCTCTAATCTAATATTGTTATTATTTGTGTTGAGGCTTTTTAGAAATTCCTCAACTGATTCCCTAGACCTCTCCCAGATGAACAGGAGGTCGTCTATGAATCTTCGGTAAAACTTGAGTTGGGGGAGGTGCCTGCTGAAGATAAACCTGTCCTCCCATTCTGCCATGAACAAGTTGGCGAGGCCTGGAGCAAATTTGGCTCCCATAGCCACGCCAACCCGTTGGGAAAAGAAGTGCCCATTCCACCAAAAATAATTGTGCGACATGCAGAAGTTTAGGGCCTGGCCCACAAATCTCTTCTGCATGTCAGGGATGTCATCCCTCTTACTCAAGGCCCAATTTAGTGACAGAGATGCGTCCTCATGTTGAATGATCGTATACAACGAGGACACATCTGCTGTCACCAAAAAGGTCTCAGCCCCAGGATTCAAACATACATCCCCCAATTTGTTAAGCAAGTCGGTGGTGTCTCTCAAATACGCCCTAGTGATTTTCACACTAGGCTGGAGAAACTTATCAAGGTACTCTCCCAACCTAGCTGTGACAGACCCTATCCCGTTGACAATCGGGCGTGCTGGAGGTAATTTGGCGTCCTTGTGGATTTTCTGGAGAGTATATATCACCGGAATCCTACAAGCGCTAGGGACCAGGTACCTTTTTTCTTTGAGACTCAGGGCATTAATAGCATACCCCCACTCAATGAGTGAATCTAATGAGCCCCCTAAAAAACTGATAGTAAGAGGGGTGAGGATAGGACTGAACAGGGTGCATGTGGACAAAGCAACCATCACCCCCCTTTACAGTTTAGAGGGGAACAACAAAGGGATAACTATTACACCCCAAAACCCCCTCAACCAAGGGGAGAAGGACAGTACCCTAACTATAGATGGGAGCAGTGGAATGGTCCCCATATGGAGAATACTGATTATGGAGGAGATCAGTATAGACAGCAGAATTATGATAGATACCAACACTGCTCGCCATTTAAGTATGATGAAGGGAGAAGCCCGATTCCAGTTCATAATAGGTATCTCCCCTTGGATAGGGACTATTATGCGCCCCAATATCAACAGCAATATCAACAGCATGGACCCCCACCTTTTTTTAGGTCAACGAGGGAGGAGGGGGAGGGGAGGGGGGACTCCGAAAGGAAAAAACAACAGGGAAGGGATGAAAGAGCCACAACAATATGGAAACAGGGGAATGGGGCCATCCCTAAGAAGCGAAGGGGTTGTCGGGCAGGACGACGGCAACAACCCAAAAAAGAGATTGAGGGACATGTAAATACTGGCATTTATAATTTGAGCGAAGTAACTCTGAACGCTAAGGAGATGAATATTTTAAACTTGGGTCTTAAATGTGCTCCCAGGAAAGTGTTAAATAAATTTGAAGTATTCATTGACACTCACAAATATATCAGGACGCTGAACATTAAGAAATACTTTTTGAGTCACCCAGTTGTTGCCTCTAACAGGGCCATGACACCCTCATGTAAGGTTGATAGTGGTTTGAGGAACAAATCCACTTTCAATCCCCAAAACTCCCACAATCACTTTGTGGAGGTATTCAAGAACCTCGTTTTAAAAGATTTAGATGCCATTAATGTTAAAGAAGAGGTAAATCCAAAATACATCAAGGATGGTATTAGATCATTGGAGAAACGTAATAATATCATTGTACGCCCGGCAGATAAGGGAGGTGGGGTGGTTATTCTGGATAGATCCTTTTATCATGAGCAACTTTCTAGCATGTTAAATGATCGTTCCACTTATGAGAGACTAACTCGCGATCCCACTGAAAATTATAGGGAGCAATTAGATTCACTCATTGAGTGGGGGTATGCTATTAATGCCCTGAGTCTCAAAGAAAAAAGGTACCTGGTCCCTAGCGCTTGTAGGATTCCGGTGATATATACTCTCCCGAAAATCCACAAGGACGCCAAATTACCTCCAGCACGCCCGATTGTCAACGGGATAGGGTCTGTCACAGCTAGGTTGGGAGAGTACCTTGATAAGTTTCTCCAGCCTAGTGTGAAAATCACTAGGGCGTATTTGAGAGACACCACCGACTTGCTTAACAAATTGGGGATGTATGTTTGAATCCTGGGGCTGAGACCTTTTTGGTGACAGCAGATGTGTCCTCGTTGTATACGATCATTCAACATGAGGACGCATCTCTGTCACTAAATTGGGCCTTGAGTAAGAGGGATGACATCCCTGACATGCAGAAGAGATTTGTGGGCCAGGCCCTAAACTTCTGCATGTCGCACAATTATTTTTGGTGGAATGGGCACTTCTTTTCCCAACGGGTTGGCGTGGCTATGGGAGCCAAATTTGCTCCAGGCCTCGCCAACTTGTTCATGGCAGAATGGGAGGACAGGTTTATCTTCAGCAGGCACCTCCCCCAACTCAAGTTTTACCGAAGATTCATAGACGACCTCCTGTTCATCTGGGAGGGGTCTAGGGAATCAGTTGAGGAATTTCTAAAAAGCCTCAACACAAATAATAACAATATTAGATTAGAGGCTCAGATTAGCGATACACGCATCCACTTTTTGGATGTGTTGATTGAAAGAAAGGGCCACTCTTTGGTTACTTGTGTGTACTTTAAACCGACGGACCGAAATAGTTTTTTATCCATCAGGAGTGGTCATCACCCTGTATGGATTAAGAACATCCCGAAGGGACAACTGATGAGAGTCCGTCGGAACTGTACAGAACAAGGGAAATATTATGAGCAGGCTAATGTGCTAAAGGAGAGGTTCCTTCAGAGGGGCTATCCGGAACGGTCTGTGGATGAGGCCGTAGAGCTGGTAGCCAGTATACCAAGGGAGGATACCTTAAAAAATAAAGAAAAAAGTGGATCCAATGAGAAACAACAGTGGGGATTTATATCCAACTATCATAGCCAGTATAGGGATATTGAGAGGATTTTTAAAAAATATTGGTACATCCTTCAGAGGGACCGTCACCTAGGAGAAGTGTTACCGGAAACCCCCAAGTTCATTTACAGAAAGGCCCCTAATTTTGGAGACAGAGTAGTGAAAAAAATTCTGGATCCACCATGCCGACCATCGATTAGAATAAATCTTAGTGGTTTCTTCCCATGCAATAAATGCGTGTGCTGTAGAACAGTGAGGATTAGGAACAGGAATATGAAGAGCATCACTAATCAAGCAAATGAAGTTTTTGAAATAAAAGAATTCATTACGTGCAATTCCTCATACGTAGTGTACTTGATGTGGTGCCCTTGCGGCCTGTTCTATGTAGGACGCACAAAAAGGCTTTTAAGGGTTCGTATTTCTGAGCACTTAACGAACATTAAAAAAGGTTTTAAGTATCATAGTGTGTCTCTTCACTTTAGGGAGAAGCATAATCAAGACCCAAGCCTATTACAGTTTTGTGGGATAGACATTGTATATCCATCGTGGAGGGGGTCCAATAGAGTTAGGGATCTGTCCCAACGTGAAACTCGATGGATATACCTTTTGAGAAGTCTCTTCCCCGGTGGTTTAAATATAGAGCTGGACCTCAACTGCTTCATTAATGACTATTGAGTTAACAGTTGTGACCCAGTATTCTATGTCACCCTGACCCAATAATGATAGGTGCCAACTCTGTAACACCAACGCAACCAGGAGACCACCTATGAGGGAGGGTGACGGGCAGTGGGGACCGTAGATGTGTGAGAACCTGGGCCCTCTAGGGGGTATGGATTGTCCTATGAGGGAGGAAGTGGGTTTTATGTTATAGATGAGTCAGGACCATGTGATGCAGTAATCTTGTGGGGTGTTTTAATGAATTTAGTTTATATATCTATATTTCCAACCATTCAATTTGGTTTTAAAATAATGTTTTTAACCTTTTTATCTCTTTTTTATGATTTTTAGTATATTGAATGTCATATCTTAATCATAAATCCGTTGTTGACACTTTATACAGGCAATAGTTGATTTTTTGGGAGGGATGGTGATATGCGTTTTCTAGGGTTGATAAGCATGATCATCAACTAGCTAGTATTGTCTGACAGTGATGTACTGCAAAATGTTTAGCAACAATGGATTTATAATGCCCTCTGCCTTGGTTGCATTAAGCAATGTACATGTATGGTGCGAACGGGGACACAGCAAGCGCGCAAGCGCAGTGTTGCCATTTAGGCGCGTCATATGGTGGGAGGGTATATAAGAGTGATTGCCGGTCCGTCTAGCCAATCCCATGATTAAGTCCTTCGTGACGAAACATGTCGGGGCGTGGCTATACGGCGATCGAACAAGCTTGACGTAGGACGCTGTGACAGGGAGCGCCATACGAGTGAGCGGGGAAGCGGCTGCGGGAGACTACAGGAACTGGTGAGAGTGTCACCACCTATCAGATTACCTGGGTCCGCCGTGACCACCATACATCTTAATCATCGTTTGGAGTGTTGTTTTGGTGATTACCATGATTGCTGTGTCTTTTCGCTTGAATATTTTCTGTGAAATGTGAGTTCAATGGTGGAGGAGAGTGTTAATTTTTAATAAAGTGTTTGCGTTACTGCACTATTGGTTCGCTTTTCCCTTTTTTTCATGTGGAGAGAGCATTTTGCAATCACACTCTGGGTACTAAACGGAGATTGATTGGAGGTTGCCAGTTTGCCCCCTACTGTGTGGGAAAAGCCTGTGAGCTGAACACGAGAGTGTAAGGCAAAAGGAGCTGGTGAGTTTACTCGCTGAAGGGGAGTGGAAGTCACAGTCACAGCGGTGTGGTGGAAGATATTATCACTGAAGATTTTTATCTGTTTGATATTTTCACCATTATTCACTATTCACTTTACTTTGGACTTTATATGTTCACTGATCATTTTTGTAATTTATTTGCAATTTTGATTTAAAATAGTTCACACGGTTGGTTCACATTATGTCTATTGATTAGTAACACATGTTTATTTAGCGCTGTGCACAACAGCTGGATATTATATATAATTTAAGGTTATATGTATTTTGTTCCTTTGAGATCACATAGTATTTTCAGCGCTGCTATTTGATTGCACTAGTGGTGAGGGCAGTTATAGTGCATCATTTATTATTTATAACACGTTTTTGTTTTTTAAGTGGCTGCTTAGTGTGAGGGGCGAGTACCATAAGCGCAGTGTTTGGCACACAGGAAGGGGCGGATTGCCTGGGTACCATATATGTTCAATATAAGCAGAGTGTGTTCACTGTGCGTTGTGTTTATCTTATTTTCATTAGTCAAACGTTAATAGAAACAGAACCGTCTATAGAAACTTTAACTTTTGGACCATATTGACCATTGTTTATCAAATTTTTTGCATTGTAAAGAGTTTATTGCTAAGAGGCGCTCGAAAGTGTAATTTCTATGAACTGCTTTGGTTATGTCTGATAGGTTAATGGCATTGGTGGATTTCCAATTTCGTAATATCGTTAAGCGTGTTTCAAGCAATATATGAGTTATGACTGGTCTAAAATCTATATGAAATTTTTCTATATTCAGATGCAATATTGCCAGCGCTGGGTCTGGTTGAGATATTACTCCTGTTAACGTGGAAATCATTTTAAACACTTGGTTCCAAATGCATTTAACACCAGGACAATACCAAAGCATATGTAGTAAATTACCTATTTGCCCACAGGCTCTCCAGCAATGTGGGGATGTTCCCGGGAAGAATTTTGCTATTCTGTATGGGGTGTAGGCCCATATCTGTTGGCCATTTTAATAGTTAATTCCCAATGTTTAATGCAGTGGGAAGCTTTGTGTATTGCTCTAAAGGCTTGTTGCCACTGTTCATCTGAGGCTGATATACCTAATTCTTCCTCCCATTTTTTCATTGCAGTAGTTTTGGTAAACGTGAGTTTATCTTTGGTGATGTTATAGAAGAAAGAAATTCCTTTTGTGTCTTGTTTGGCTGTAATGTAGAATTTCCAAATATTGCTCGGAAAGTGTATGGTTGGTGTGGGTTTAGATTTAATGAAGTTTACAATTCTTACACACGTAAACTGTGAGTTCTTTGGGAGATGGTATTGTGTCATAAGTTGCTCTACGGATTTGGGATTTGTGCCATTATATAGGTCTGATATGTGTAGTATGCCCTTACTTGTCAGGTCTTTGATTGTCAGCATTGGGATTTTAGTATCCAAGTACGATAAGGGTATATTATACTGTATGTCTTGTTTGTCTTTATACGTTTGTTCCCGTATAGCTCTCCACGCCTTTAATGAAATTTGCGTAGTAGGAGGCAGTTTTTTTATGCCCCACGGTATCCACCCGTCTGTCATGAGTAGCAGGGGTAAGTTATTCATTGGTGCTGTCGCTTTTTCAATGTCCACCCATAATGGTGTGTCGGTTGTTTGAAACCAGTGTTTGATTTGGTCAAGGCGTACTGCCCAGTAGTAGTCGTGTATGTCCACTAAACCTGCTCCGCCCGCTTGCTTATGTGATGTGAGATTATTTCGTGAACATCTAGCTTTTTTCCCCTTCTATATGTATTTCCAAGCAATATTTGCTATATTTTTTATTAAGTGTTGAGGGATATACAGTGGTAGGGAGCGGAATATGTATAGTATTTGTGGCAATAGCATCATTTTGTAAGCTGTGATTCTACCTAGCCAAGATACTTCGTTGTTGGACATGGTTTTGGTTTGGGCTTCCAGTTTGTTTATTAGTGGTAATACGTTGGCTTTTATCATTGTTGATATTTTATTTGTGAGTGTGATCCCCAAATACGTGATATTTCCTGTACTCCACATATATGGTAATTTTGCTTGTAGCGATTTTCGGGTATTTGGTGGGATACCCATGTCTAAAATGAGAGATTTAGTAAAGTTGACTTTATAGTATGATATCTCTCCAAAAGCTATGAGGATTTTATGGGCCTGTATTAAGGATATGGAGGGATTAGTGAGTAGCAGGATTACATCGTCTGCGAATAGGTTAATGGTATGTTTTGCTGACCCAAACTGGAAGCCCGTTATCAGAGGGTGTGAGCGTATGGATTCAGCTAGCGGCTCTATCATCAAATTGAAAATTGTAGGAGATAGGGGGCACCCCTGTCGGGTTCCGTTTTTGATCTGGAAGGTTGTGGATAGGAACCCCGCAGAGTACACCTGTGCTGACGGGCAAGAGTATAATGCCATAATAGCTTGCAAAATTGGTCCTTTGAATCCAAATTTCATCAGTGTTTGTTCCATATATGTCCAGTGGACCCTATCGAACGCCTTCTCTGCGTCAATGGATAACAGCAGAGAAGGCGTTCGAGTCTTTTCAGCATGGTTTATTACATTAATAATCCTCCTAGTGGCGTCCGAAGTTTGTCTCCCCCTCACAAAGCCCATCTGGTCTCTCTTAATGAGATTAGGTAGTATGTGTGTCAGTCGTTTAGCTAGTAGTTTCGCGTATACTTTTGTGTCGGAGTTCAGCAGCGATATGGGTCGGAAGTTAGCTGGTGTGGTAGGTTCCTTACCCGGTTTTGGTAGAGTCACTATATGTGCTTTTAGCATTTCCTGTGGAAAGGAGGCGACCTCAGCAGCTTTATTAAAAATTTTCGTCATGTGTGGAGTTAGAATATTGGTGAACATTTTAAAATATTCATTAGAGAATCCGTCCGGACCTGGGGATTTCCCATTTGGAAGTGTATGTATTGTCATTTCAATTTCTCTGTGTGTTATCGGAGCATTTAAGTATTCTAAGTGATCGTCAGAGAGGGCTGGAAGGTTTAAGTGCTCCAGAAAAGAGTTTATTTTGTCTATAGTTGGGTGAGGTGTATGTGCATCTTCGTGTAAGTTATATAGTGATCTATAGTATGCAGCGAATTGATTCGCTATCTCTTGTGGGTTTGTGATTCTGTGTGTTAACGTAGGGTGTTGAATGTATGCTATTCTAGTTCTGGTGCGTGCCGCTTTCAGTCTATTCGCTAGGTATTTACCTGCTCTGTTAGCATTGATATAGTAGTTTTGTCGTAAGTATTTTAAGTGTTTGTCATATTGTTGAGTTAGGAGCGTTCTGAGTTGTTCTCTAAGAGAATTGAGTTTGTCTATAAGTGCTGTGGATGGGGATGTTTTGTTTTGAGTTTCTATAAGGTGTATGTCTGCAATAATTGTGTTCAGCTGCTGAGTTCGCCTCTTCTTTTCTCTAGCTCCCAATTGGATCAGGATTCCTCTCATAAAGGCTTTGTGAGCGCTCCATACAACAAATGGATCATCCACGGAGCCCTCATTTTCGGAAAATAAATTTTGTATATGTTGGGAAATTGTTTTGTGATAATTATTATCTTGGAAGAGTCTGGTGTTGCAACGCCAGATGGGTGGTGAGGAGGAGACTCCCTTCTCTACAATAGACAAGGAAATGGCTGCATGGTCAGACCATGTAATTTCATGTATTTTAGACATGTTCACGTTTTGCAGGAGCCATTTTTCTGTTAGAAACATGTCTATTCTGGAGTAAGAAGAGTGCCTGTTGGAGAAAAAGGTATAGTCTCTTTCCGTGGCGTGTAAGCATCTCCATATATCGTATAGTTCCTCTTGGTGGAGTGTGGACTGAAGGGATAGGGTCCCTTTTGACTGACCTGATGACGTGTCCAGTGTCGGATCTGAGGTTATGTTGAAGTCCCCGCATATTAATAGGTTACCATATTTCATGGAATTGGCTTTGTGTAGGACTTTTTTGATGAATCTGACTTGGCGTGTATTCGGAGCATACAGTGTAATCACTGTGTATGGTTTGGAATTAATGTCTCCTGTGAAGATGATGTACCTGCCTCCAGCATCGATGAAGACATCTTTAGGTTGTATGGATAGCGAGTCCTTAAAAGCCATTAGGACTCCTCCTTTTTTGCTATTTGGTGTATTGGCCGTGTATATGATTGGGTAATTTTTGTGCTTACATTGGGGAGCGTTATATAATTGGAAGTGGGTTTCCTGGACACAAAGAATATCCGCTTTATGTGTGCTAGCTTCCTTCCACAGGGAGAATCGTTTAGCTGGGTGGTTTAGTCCCCGGGTATTAATCGAAAGGCATGTTATCGTCATTGTGAAAGGTACTTGTGGTTTTGTGGGGTGATGTAGTAGATGTACTCACTGCGCCCGGTTGGGTGGGAGATCCTTGTGGATTGATGATGAGAGGTAGGTCTTTTCATTTCTTCGTGTGTCTTGACTGGTCCGGTACTTTCGTAGATAAAACTGTGTATATCAAAAACAAAGGGTGCAGAAAAACAAGGAAAAAAAAAGAAAGTCAACAGGGGTTCGATAAGAAATGGATCCATAAATTGATCCCTGTGCAGTTGTAACTGCTACTGGTTAACTGGGGTGTAGGCAAGAGTTAAGCCTAAGCTCTGCCCTGGAGATAATCTGACTTATAACTGTGTGGAGTATTATGAGCTTCCACCATTGCTTTTCTTGGATGAGCGCTTGTATGAGACGGTTTGCCACTCGCTCTGTATAGGGATCGTTCCCTGAGGTTGCACATGTTGTGCTGGTTGTTCAGATATTATGCCCCAGTTCCTTAAAGCCTTAAGTCCCTCTTCTAAGGTGGACACCGAGATGGTTTGGCCATTGTGAGTGATCGATAGGGTAGCAGGGTACATCCATTTGTGCAAGATGTGGTTTCTCAGGGCTTTTGTGATGGTCAGTAAATTTCTGCGGCGTTGCAGAGTGTGTCTGGACAAATCAGGCAGCACTCTAATGGCGGCATACTGTTGTGGAATGTTTTCCTGTTTGCGGGAAACTTGCAGAATACGATCTTTTATGTGGTAGTAATGTACCCTCATTAAGACATCTCTAGGTGTGTCATCTGGTAGGAATGATGGTTTAGGTACCCTGTGGATCCTGTCCACTAGAAGATCTGATGCAGTTGCCTCAGGTATTAAAGTGGAAAAAAGGGCCTGGGCATATTGCATAAGCTGAGAAGGGGGGACAGATTCTGGAACCCCCCTCATTTTGAGGTTGTTCCTCCTGGATCTGTCCTCGAGGTCTGCAATTTTATCTTTTAGCCATAGAATGTCCTCCCCTTGTGCTGTGTGCGCTTCTACCATAACATTGTAAGATGAGGTATACTCCTCCATCTTGTGTTCCACCTGGTTCACTCTGCGGCCTAGCGTCTGCACTTCCCTCTGGCATTCAGTGATTCCTCTCATCAGATCTGCCTGCAATGAGGAGCGCAGGGACAGCAGTATATCTTTCATTAAGGTATCTGATACCGGCCTGTCTGCTGTGGGGAAATCTGTGATAGGATCCCGGCCCTTACCGCTCTGGCCCATAGTGCTGGAAGGCCCGCTTACCTCCATGGCCGGATCGGCCTGTGATCTGACTGGTGAGTCCCTCCGCTGCCGTGATTTCGCCGGGCTGCGTGTTGTGGGGGTAGAGGGGCCCGAGGATTGTTTGCTGGGAGAGTTGGTCAGGCAGGAGGAAGCCGCTGGTGTCCCCCCGCCGTTCCGTCCGGATCCCTGGTCCGGCCTGTCAGTTCTGGCGCCGCCGCCATTTTGCTGAGGCCCGCGCGAGGCATAGTAGCTCGTCATCTTCTGCGGCTGCTGCGGTGTTTTTCGGTGCCGTGGCATCCTTTTCTTGATCCGCAGGGATTTGGCACTCAGACGGCAGTGTTTGGAGCCGTGGATGGTGCTGGTGGGCTCTGATGCTGATGGATTATCTCCGGTGGGCGAGCGGAGCTCCTGGGTTAAGCGTCCATCTTGGAGTCCGGTCGCCACGCCCCCTCGTGATTTCAATTTTTGATGCAATACTTTGCAGCAGGGCTCGTTCCTGCGTTCAAACTAGAGCATCTGTGAGGGGTTGCAGTATTGTGGCACCAGCACCAGTGCCTAAGGCCCAATTTTTCAGCCCCTGTTTAACAGGGACGTGTAATTACAATTTTTGATGCAATACTTTGCAGCAGGGCTCGTTCCTGCGTTCCAACTAGAGTTTCTGTGAGAAGTTGCAGTGTTGTGGCACCAGCACCAGTGCCTAAGGCCCAATTTTTCAGCCCCTGTTTAACAGGGGCGTGTAATTACAATTTTTGATGCAATTCTTTGCAGCAGGGCTAGTTCCTGCGTTCCAACTAGAGTATCTGTGAGAGGTTGCAGTGTTGTGGCACCAGCACCAGTGCCTAAGGCCTAATTTTTCAGCCCCTGCTTAACAGGGGCGTGTAATTTCAATTTTTGATGCAATACTTTGCAGGAGGGCTCGTTCCTGCGTTCCAACTAGAGTATCTGTAAGGGGTTGCAGTGTTGTGGCACCAGCACCAGTGCCTAAGGCCCAATTTTTCAGCCCCTGTTCAACAGGGGCATGTAATTACAATTCTTGATCTAATATCTCACAGCAGGGCCCGTTTCTGCGCCCACCAAGAGCGAGTGAGGACTTACAGTGTTGAGGTACCAGCCCCACCACCACCACCAAAGGCCCAATTTTTCTGCCCCTGTTCAACAGGGGCATGTAATTACAATTCTTGATCTAATATTTCACAGCAGGGCCCGTTTCTGCGCCCACCAAGAGCGAGTGAGGACTTACAGTGTTGAGGTACCAGCACCACCACCACCACCAAAGGCCCAATTTTTCTGCCCCTGTTCAACAGGGGCATGTAATTACAATTCTTGATCTAATATTTCACAGCAGGGCCCGTTTCTGCGCCCACCAAGAGCGAGTGAGGACTTACAGTGTTGTGGCACCAGCACCACCACCACCACCACCACCAAAGGCCCAATTTTTCTGCCCCTGTTCAACAGGGGCATGTACTGTAATTACAATTCTTGATCTAATATTTCACAGCAGGGCCCTGTGAGGGCTTACAGTGTTGTGGCCACAACAACACCTAAGGCCCAAATTTCTGCTGAGTATATAGGGCAGGCCCCTACTTTCAAACATCCAACTTACAAACGACTCCTACTTGCAAACGGAAGGAGACAACAGGAAGTGAGATGACAATTCTCTCCTGTAAGAGTTAATATGGGAAAAATATTTCTCCTTTCCACTGATGCTTTATCACCAATCCTAGTTTCACAAAAAAAAAACAAATTTTCAAAAATCATTTGTCATTGGGACAAAAAGTGAGGTTCAACTTCTGAAGAGGAGCACAGACAGCAAAACAAATGTCACAGGGGTGATGTTTTCCAAAAAGCTTAAAAAAGATTTTTTGGCTGGAGCTAAACACGTTAAAAATGTACCCGTTCAGAATTACAAACAGATTCTACTTAACAATAAACCTACAGTCCCTCTCTTGTTTGCACCACCTGTATACAGCTGTTCAGAGTACAGAGCCTGTATACTGTTGTTTCCTTTTTTAATTTGGGTGCGGGGTTCCCCTTAATATCCATACAAGACCCAAAGGGCCTGGTAATGGACTGAGGGGTACCCATGCCGTTTGTCTAACTGATTTTCATCCATATTGCCAGGACCTGACATTACATTAAAGCCGCAAGCAGTTTTAAATGACTTTTTTTCTTTTAAAAAAGACATTTTGTGCAGGGACTGTTCTAAGCATGGGAAACATGCGCCACTTCACAGGCATACTATAGACACCCCCCCAGGTACGATATTTAAAGGAATATTTCACTTTTTTTCTACTTTAAGCATCATTAAAATCACTGCTCTCGAAAAAATGGCCGTTTTTACAACTTTTTTTTGCATTGATACATGTCCCCTGGGGCAGGACCCGGGTCCCCAAACCCTTTTTACGACAATACCATGAAAATTAGCCTTTAAAATTAGCATTTTGAACGTTCGAGTCCCATAAACGTCAATGGGGTTCTAACGTTCGTGCAAATTTTCGGTCCGTTCGCAGGTTCGAACCGAACCGGGGGGTGTTCGGCTTATCCCTATTCAACACAACTTTCTCAGTATCCGTTAGAGCAACAGTGCTCAAATTGAATATTCCACTATCCGTTATGGTTTTTTCCTTTTTTGCTTGTAGTTTTCTCCCTCCCCGGCACCCTCTTTTGGGTCTATAGGTCTTTTTGTGCCCTGAGTGGGTCTCTGAAAACCCCAATGCTGGGTTAGACCAGAGGGATCAAGACTGGCAATATTATCACTATTAGCAGGTTTGAAATACTGGGATGGGTTGATCGGGCCTGCTTTACTAACGGGATCTTCATAGGGACCTTCCAAATCCCTTAATGGATAGAAACTATTAGATGTATTTATATTGAAGTCAACTTCATCCCGCTTTTCGTAGAGCTCGTTAGAATCAAAATGCCGAAATTGAGTTCCGTACCTATTCTGATAGTCAGGTCTAGATTTATATTGCATGTCATACACATAACGAGAATTAGCCCCATACCCAGTATCGCAGGAGTGTGGAAAAGTGCCACTATTATTGTAATGGTAACCTTGGTGTTCTTGGACAGCATAAGGGGGAATAGTTCTGGTTGTGACCCAAATTCCCGTAGCCCCCGCCACGGCCACGACCAGGGGGGCCCCTAGCACCCCTAGGCCCCTGTGAGGGCACATGGTAGGAGGGCATCCCACCCCTACCCTGAGACCCACTCAGGGCACAAAAAGGCCTATAGACCCAAAAGAGGGTGCTGGGGAGGGAGAAAACTACGAGCAAAAAAGGAAACAACCATAACGGATTGTGGAAGATTCAATTTGAGCACTGTTGCTCTAACGGATACTGAGAAAGTTGTGTTGAATAAAGGTTTAAAATTTGCTCCCCCACGTAGGCTGAATACATTTCAGACCTACATTGATATACACAAGTTTATCAGAAAGCTTAGTATCAAGCGTTATATGATCTCCAATCCCATTTCAGGTTGTCAGACCTCACTTAATAGCTTTAGGCATTCAGGGCTCGCTTCCCTTTTCAACCCCCCGGGGCTTTGGCTCCTTCCCTGAAGGTTTTCAGGGATGTGGTTCCCAGAGACTTGGACCAAGTTCCGGTTAATAGGGTGAAAACCAACAGGGAGTTGGTCGCCGGCCTTGATTCCCTGTGTGAAAAGAAGGATTTGGTGATCAGACTGGGTGATAAGGGGGGTGGGATCATTATTCTTGATAAAAAGGACTACCTCACCGAAATGTACAGAATATTGGCGGATAGGGACATCTATAATCCCTTTGGTTTTGACCCTAAAATTAAATATAAGAAGGAATTAGAAGTCCTCATTCAAAAGTGCTTTGAACTGGGTATTCTCAACAAAAAGGAAAGGTCACACTTGATACCAAGGCCGCCGTGGACACCGGTGATTTATTATCTGCCCAAGGTCCACAAACATTCTACTTGCCCCCTGGGTCGTCCCATTGTTAGTGGTATTGACTCTGTTACGTCCCGGGTGGGCAAGTATATTGACTTTTTTCTCCAGCCAATAGTCAATAAGATGCCCTCCTACTTAAAGTACTCACGCCATGTGATTAACTTGTTGGCGGCTCAGACCCCTAGACCAGGTTTGTGGATGGTGACAGCTGATGTCACATCCCTCTACACTGTCATTCCACATAACCTGGGTTTCTTTGCGGTCAAGTATTTCCTTAGGCGTGACTCTGGTCTATTTGATGAGCAAATATCTTACTTAATGGAATTGCTTCAATTTGTTGCATCTCGGAACTATTTTTGGTTCGGAGGCCAATTTTATAAGCAAGACAGAGGAGTTGCCATGGGGGCTAAATATGCCCCCAGCTTGCTGAACCTCTGTATGGCCCTGTGGGAGGAGGATGTCGTCTATGCCCAACAGAAACCCCAGTTGGTTCTGTGGGCTAGGTATATAGACGATATCCTCCTCCTATTGGATGGAGATAAGTCTGACCTTGATTCCTTTCTTAGAGGACTTAATATCAACAATAGGGGTATTTTTTTTTAATTACAAAGCTAGCCAACATGAGATTCATTTCTTGGACCTCACTATTCGGATCAAAGAGGGCCAATTTTCCACTGCCACTTACTTTAAAGACACGACCGTAATTCATATATCCCTACTAACAGCTGCCACCATGAGGCTTGGATTAGGTCGGTGCCAAAAAGTCAGTATATCCGCCTGAGACGTAACTGTTCAGATAGAGGTAAGTTTCTTCTGCAGGCGGATGTCCTGACCAAACGTTTTCTAGAGAAGGGCTATCCTGACACCCTCCTAAGAGATACTCTTGAAGAGGTATTACGTATTGATAGGGGTGAATTGCTCAAAGAGAAGACACCCAATATCAACAGGGCGCCCTCCACTCTTTTTATTACTACATATTCTATCCAGCATAGGACGGTGAGCCAACTGATTAAGAAACACTGGCACATCCTCACCAGTGATCCTACTCTCAACACTATTCTCCCGGTTAAACCTCAGGTGGTGTATAGGGGGGCACCCTCCCTCAGAAACACTATTGCCAATAATATCATCGACCCCCCACCTTCAAGAAGGGGTTTTTTGATAGCCTTATGGGATTTTATCAATGTAGAAGATGCAGAATTTGCTCATTGAATGGTTACACTCATAGGAGAACCCATTCTTTTAAATCTAACAGCACCCAGGTTGAATTCGAGATCAAGCCTTTTATCACATGCTCTACCAAGGGGGTCGTGTACCTGCTCCAGTGCCCATGCAGGCTACAATATGTGGGCAGGACTAAACGACCCCTGATGGTTAGACTTAACGAGCATGTGACAAACATCATTAATGGCTTTCCGAAGCATCCTGTGTCTAGGCATTATCTGGAAGCTCACAATAAAAATCCAGACAAAACTATATTTTTGGGGATAGACAAGTTTACCTGTCCCTGGAGGGGTGGTTCTCTGGTTCGAGGTATCTCGCGCCTTGAAATGGCCTGGATTTATCGAATTAAGAGTTACACACCATTTGGGTTGAATGTAGAGGTAGACTTAAATGCGTTTATCGATAATGCTTAGGAATGTTGTCTTCCATATTATATGTATCTTTTGAACTTTTCGGTCGACACTACCCAGTATGTTTTGTGGTACTTGGTTTAATATCTCAGGATTCATGCTTAATGTTTTGAATTATGGACAGTATTTGTATTTATGTGTCGATACTACCCTGTATGCCTTTGTGAACTTGTTGTGACATCTCGGAGACCTAACTGGCTTGGATGTATGCATGTGCTTGTGCATATTAATTTTCCCTAATTGCACCTTTCTCTATTTGTGTATTTCATTTTTTGGGGGTTCCCGACATAATACATTTATATATCATCTTCAAATCCTGTGGGAAGTGCATAATGTTAATATTTACTGTCAGGGTACATATTATGCATCTTTTTACTCAATTAATATCACTGCATTATTGCTGTTGGGTGGCAGCCCCATATGTGCTTTTTAAAAAATGTGGGGTTGTCTTCCATATGCTCTACACTTAGTAGTATGCCATTGGAAGTTTAAGTCCATATATCAAGTGGATATGGTCATATTTTTTCCATATTATACAATTTTTTACTGACACCTTGTTTTTAGGTGATATTTTTTTCTCTTCACAAAATGGCATTATGCCGGAATTTAATATATCTATAGGTATTTCTTTATTTTATATTTTTAGCTGATACTTTTCTAGGTGGGATATTATTTTTCTTTCCACAAGATGGCGCTATGCCGGAATTCAATATAATTTATGTTACTTTTTTCATTAGACTCATTTAGTTGCCTTTTACTGCAATCAGGATTAGCATGATTCCACTCCATTGTGAGTCTCCATTCACACACGTAACTCCTGTGTGGTTTATTTGATCTTTTGTTCGATACATAGGTTCAACTATATGGGTTTTATGACTTGGGACGTTCTGCCTATGGTTGTTTTTAACCTGAGTATCGAATAACTGGTCTGGTTACTTCCAGGTTTCGTCCCGGCAGCTGATTGGCTGTCTATGCTTGGCGCCTCCGAGATGTCACAGTGGGTCGTGGCTTCTTTTGCTTTTTAGTGCGATGTGTCAGAGCGTCGCCCGTTCCCCAGACGACGTCAGTGACAAGACGAAATGTACGTCGGGAGGTTGACGCTCTGACGTCATCGCACTCAACTCTGAACGGGCGCTCACTTGCCGGCCGGCGAATGCTCCTTTTAAAACTACAATTTTGTAAGTGTTTTACCTTATTTTAAATAAACTACCTTATCGGATTCAGGCTATGGCTGCCTTTCTTCTACCCTTATGTGGTTAATTTGGGTTGTTGTATGGTTGGAGCCACGCGGTACGGAGGGATATCGTATATAGGTCACCGGGACCCATTTTACATGCTTATCATCCATAGCGGTATCTGGAAGAGTGGTGTACTGCTTAACAGCCTGACCTGGATATAGTCCTGAGACGTGCCTTATTGTGCTTTCCATCTGGTAAGCGCATATGTTTGGTGGTGGAGGATCACTGTGCAGGGTGTGTTTGTTTTCCACTTTCTCACCTGATTTCCACTGAGAATTACCAGGGGATTCCTCTTACCTCCTTTATATCTATGGACTTTACTATTATCATTTCTTACATTAATGATTTGATGTCATTGGATGCATATATGTGGGTTTATTGCTTATATTGATTTTATTGCACATGGTGACTCTTTGCATTTTCACTTTATAGCGCAGTTTTTTTCCTTATTTTTCCTGTTTGTTGTGTTTTTCCACAGTTAAACTGCTGCTTCCTTGGGGGGTTTTCTATGATAGCGCGGGGATTTTTTTGTTTTTTAATATTTTTTCCAGATTGGATGAGCAAGATCACTGCATGGATCAGTTTGCCATAGCGTTACAAACGCTCCTGAGTCGCACGGCTCAAATGGAATCTCCCACTGTGGCTGCTCCGGTACAACCTGAGTTGCAGGTCATCCCTGCTGCTGCGCCAGTCTCTGTGCAAGCACCTGCCTCGAGTATTACCTCTATAAGAGGTATGTCTGGTTCCGCTCCGCTTCCCCAGCTATTTGGGGGCAATCCAGTTCAATGCAAAGGGTTTCTCAACCGGGTTGAGATATACTTTGAGATGCTGCCCCAGGCGTTTCTCACGGACAGAAGCAAAGTAGGTTTTGTAAATATATATTATAAGTGCGCTACTAATCAACTCCCTACTAAAAAAATGTGTATCCGTGAGAATAAAACTAATAAGAAGATCCTTAATCAATACGAAGAAATAAGGATTAAATATATTGCCCAAAATAAATAGGATATCTTGATATAAATGTCCAATGTGAAACAAATTCAAAACGTGAAAAAAATATATACCAGCATAAAGACACAGTCTCTTAAGTGAAACACTTGTTCTCTAATCATCAAATATATTGGGAACGATTATCTTCAGTTGATCAAAAAAGGTGCTGCACAGATCAGCCCTGCATCTCTCAGGCTAGCTCGATATTAGGGCGAAGTTCTCCCAGTTCGTATTAAATAATGCAGAGAGAGAGGAAAGTAAATATCATTGCGCAATGACGATATATATAAATAAACAGTCCGCATCCGCATCAAAAAATCACTCACATAGTACAGGTTAAAAACAGCGCTTCAGAAGCAATCAGACCGCAGTATAAGATTCCGCTCACCGCTCACACAATGTGTCAGGTGATGTCACAGGCTCCTCCCGACGTTTTGCGTCACATGTCACGTGACTTTATCAAGGGACCCTATCCTGCATTCAACCCACCTGCCTCTTTTCAGCTGCCCACTAATCAACAAAAACTTCCCCCAGCTACTGTTACCTCTTCTCTGCCATATCCAAATCCTCCTTTCCAACCTGCTGCACCCCCCACCTACAAGGTTTTTCCCAACCAAGGCGATCCTGCCATTAACCCAACCTGCCTCCACACCCACAAATCTGTCCCAGCCTGAAGTGCCAGAGTTCCAGCCTGAAGTGCCAGAGTTCCAGCCTGAAGTGCCAGAGTTCCAGCCTGAGATGCCAGAGTTCCAGCCTGAGATGCCAGAGTTCCAGCCTGAGGTACCAGAGTTCCAGCCTGAGGTGCCAGAGTTCCAGCCGGAGGTGCCAGTGTTCCAGCCAGAGGTGCCAGTGTTCCAGCCTGAAGAGCCAGTGCCTACCTTCCAGTCTGATGTGCCCACTTTCCATCCTGATGTGCCCGCTTTCCAGCCCGATGTGCCCGCTTTTCAGCCTGATGTGCCCACCTTCCAGCCTGATGTGCCTGCTTTCCAGCTTGATGTGCCCGCCTTCCAGCCTGATGTGCCCGCCTTCCAGCCTGATGTGCCCGCTTTCCAGTCTGATGTGCCCGCCTTCCAGCCTGATGTGCCCGTTTTCCAGCCTGATGTGCCCGCTTTTCAGCCTGATGTGTTCCTGTCCGCTGCCCAGCCTGACGTGTTCCTGTCCGCTGCCCTGCCTGACGTGTTCCTGTCTGCTGCCCAGCCTGACGTGTTCCTGTCCGCTGCCCAGCCTGACTTGTTCCTGTCCGCTACCCAGCCTGACGTGTTCCTGTCCGCTACCCAGCCTGACGTGTTCCTGTCCGCTGCCCAGCCTGATGTGTTCCTGTCCGATGCCCAGCCTGACGTGTTCCTGTCTGCTGCCCAGCCGGACGTGTTCCTGTCTGCTGCCCAGCCTGACGTGTTCCTGTCTGCTGCCCAGCATGATGTGTTCCTGTCTGCTGCCCAGCCTGATGTGTTCCTGTCTGCTGCCCAGCTTGGTGTGTTCCTGTCTGCTGCCCAGCCTGATGTGTTCCTATCCGTTGCCCATCCTGGTGTGTTCCTGTCCGCTGCCCAGCCTGATGTGTTCCTGTCCGCTGCCCAGCCTGGTGTGTTCCTGTCTGCTATCCAGCCTGATGTGCCACTGTCTGCTTTCCTGAACCCTGGACCCTGAGCCTTGTATCTGACCCATCCCTCCTGTGATCCATCCATCCTCTCTTTATCCTGTTTGTTTCCCTTCCCCAGCTGCTGACCTCCCGTTGATGACCCTGGCCTGGCTCTGTTTATGATCTCGGTATTTCCCTTACTTATATATATTTGTTCTGTTACTATTATTATTTGTGGGGTTCTGTTTGGTATTGGTTATTGTGCACTGAGTGATATTGGAGGTAGTTGTGTTATATTTATTCACTTATCCTTAATAAATCATTTATCTTTTCACTTATACACGTCTGGGTTTCCTCTGTTGCAGTACACACAGTTCTGGTCTTATCTGGTACATGACACGCCTGCCCGTGCCTTCCTACCAGGTTGGGGACAGGGCCTAACTGTCATCTTGCAACCTCCGACTTCGTGTTCCCTCACTGAAGTTCGCACCTTGGTTTATTGGGCCTTTCCCGTATTCTTCGCAGGATTAACCCAGTGCCTTATGCATTAGACCTTCCTTCTAATATGCGTATTTTGAATATATTTCATGTCTCCTTATTAAAACCTTTGGTCTGCAACCGCTTTACCACCTCGGTGCCATGTCCTCACCCTGTACAGGTTGGGAACCATGAGGAGTATGAAGTACAGTCCATTGTTGACTCCCGTAGGTTCCATGAGTGCATACAGTACCTGGTGCATTGGAAAGGGTACAGTCTGGAAGAACGCTCTTGGGTCTCATCCTTGGATTTACATGTCCCTGTCTTCCTCCCTGATTTCCATAGACGTTTTCCCCTCAAGCCTGGTGGTCCTCTGAGGGGGAGGGGTCGTTGAGGAGGGGGTACTGTCAGGGCTGGGCTCAGCCCTTCCTTCTCAGAGCTGGCCGCTCAGCTGTCAGCTAATTGCCAGCTCCCATCTCTCTCCACAGTTACCCAGCTGTTGTTGATCCTGCTCGTCAGTCCTGCCTACTTGAGCTGTCCAGTCCAGAAGAGCTCTGCCTCCCCCTTGGTCACATCACAAGAAATTATCTCCTGCGTTCCTGTTTAAAGACTGGTTTTGCTGACATCCCTTCAGGCTACAGATCCTGCTTGCTGTTCCACTACTTTGATCCCTGACTCCTGGCTTGGCTGATGATCTGTTCCGGTTACTGAACTTTGGCTATGTTTTGACTACATTTGTTCTTTTTACTTTTATTATTAAACAAGTGTGATTTAACTGTACTTCTGTCTCGGTCTGATTTCATGGTTTCTGACAGGTAACACCCAATAAAAGGACAGTATGCGACCGGTCTAAACTACATGGCATGTTCACCAATGCCAGGAGCCTGGTGGACAAGATGGGTGAAATAGAGATACTGTTGAACGAAGAGGATTTAGATGTGGGAATTTTAGAGACCTGGTTCAGCAGCTCTCATGATTGGATGGCAACCATTCAAGGGTATTCCCTTTATCACAGGGATAGAGAGGGTAAAAAAGGGGGAGGGGTATGCCTATATATCAAGAATAATGTACAAGTGAATGTGAGAGATGACATCAATAAGGGAGCTAGGGAGGATGTGGAATACTTATGGGTAGAGCTCCAAAGGGATGAAGCTAAGGGGAAAATAATACTGGAATTATGCTATAGGCCCCCCAACCCGAGGGAGGAGGAGGAGATGGACCTCCTATCACAATTTGGATTAGCAGCAAGGATGGGAAGTGTTATCATAATGGGGGATTTTAATTATCCAGACTGGGCATAGGGAACCCCGCATTCATCTAAGTTTTGCCAGTTCCTAAATGTCTTGCAGGACAATTTCATGGGCCAGGTGATAGATGCACCAACTAGAAACAAGACATTACTAGATCTACTGATTACCAACAATACAGACCTGATCATGGATGTGGAAATACGGGGCAATTTAGGAAACAGTGATCACAGGTCAATTGGCTTCAGTATAAATCACACAAATAGGAAACACAAGGAGAACACAAAGACACTGAATTTCAAAAGAGCCAACTTCCCTAAACTACGAACCTTGCTAGAAGATATAAATTGGGATAAAATATTAGAAACAAAGAACACTGAGGAGAGATAGCCAGTGCATCCCATTGGGAAATAAATTTAAAAGCGCGAACAAAAGTCCTGGATGGCTAAACTCTAATGTAAAAATGCATATAAAAGCAAAGGAGAAGGCCTTCAAAAAATACAAGGCTGAGGGATCATCATCAGCATTCAGACTTTACAAAGAATTTAACAAGATATATAAGGGCGCAATTAGGGCGGCTAAGATATGTGATTTTTAATTAGCAGCGTAGTGTAGCCTCTGAATCTAATTTTTCTGCACAGAATTCAGTTTTCATTAACAAATTTGAAGTTTGTAGTATGCTGAATTAAAATCTGATGCAATTAATTTGAATTTAATTTGAAAGTATGCTCAGCTTTATTTGTCCAAAGATGTCTTAAGCCACGTACATACGAGCGGAATGTCTGACAGAAAAAGTCCGACTGAGTCTTTTCATCGTCTATTCCGATCGTGTGTAGGCCTCATCGGACTTTTTTTTTTTTTCAAAAATTCTGACGGACCTAGAAATGGAACATGTTCTAAATATTTCTGACGGAACCAATTCTTATCAGGAAAACCGCTCGTCTGTATGCTGTTCCGACGGACCAAAAATGACGCATGCTCTGAAGCAAATACGAGATGTAAGCTATTGGCTACTGGCTATTGAACGTCCTTTTTCTAGTCCCGTCGTACGTGTTTTACATCACCTCGTTCTGGACGGTCAACTTTGGTTTGACCGTGTGTAGGCAAGACCGCTGGAGAAAACGTTGGAGAAACCTTCAGAGTTTATTCCGACGGTAAAACCGGTCCTGTGTATGGGGCATAAGGACGGCTTCACACTGCCCCACTGTGTTTTGGTCAAAGCGCGGATAACCCATGTTTTTTATGCGGATTAGCTGCGCTTTCCCATAGACACCAAAACCACGGGACATAGGTAAAATCTACAGGAAAGTGCAACTGATCCGCACGAAAACTATGGGTTAGCTGCTCTTTGCCCAAAGTCAAGTGCGGTAGTGTGAATCTGCCCTTATACCTCAAATGAAGAATGCATTATTAATATGCAATACTGTTCTAGTTAAGTAACATAATATATAATGTTTATATTTATGTATATGCATTTTCTTTCCAGTAATAGTAAAGCAAAAGTGACTCTTGGAGCCCATTCCATTAGGAACGCTGAACCAGAAAGACAGAAGATTCGTGTTCTAAATGTCTTTCCACGTGAGCTTTTTAATGCAATGACATTTGATTATGACATCCAGCTGTTACAGGTGAGGCTACTAGCTCATGGTCCACTGATTACTTTCAAGTCTAGGCAAACAGATAAAATTCAGCTCAAAGTGGTATTAAATTTAAAACCAAAAATGGAATACTGTATTTATCGGCGTATAACATGCACCCTAATTTTAGGAGGGAGGTTTCATGTCTTTGTACTGTATGTATTTATATTTAATAAAATTGATTATATTGTTGTTTTGACTATGTTTTCTCAGGTTTCTTGTGCCTCTAACGTCCGCCCAGGGTGTCCTTGATGACCCCCCTTTTTTTCTTTTTATGTAGTATGATATAGTATGCTCGGAGGTACTACAGCCGGATAGGTGTTTCAGCTTAATATTGCAACAAAGGTAAGATATTTGACAGGTGCTGGAGCTTTTAAGGAGGGGGGAGAAAATTAGAGCAGTGGAGGGAGGGGGTTGTATGCAGAGGAAAGAGCTACTAGTTGAAGCCATTTGGCAGGTATGTGAGCGTAGCGGGCATGGTTGAGTTCCTGCACCTGTTCTCTGAGAAAAAAAGCCCTGTATATATCTATATATATCTATATATCTATATATATAGATATATAGATATATATATATATATAGATATAGATGGATAGATAGATATCTATAGATATATAGATATATATCTATATATCTATAGATCTATAGATATATATCTATAGATATATATCTATAGATCTATAGATATATACATCTATATATCTATATATCTATATATATACATACACAGTTGTGCTCATAAGTTTACATACCATGACAGAATTTATGATTTTTTGCCCATTTTTCAGAGAATATGAATGATAACTATTCTGTCTCTGGGACAGATAGCTAAACCTGCTTATCCTAAAAACTTCAGATACCATATTTCTTTGATCTCAGTTTTATTAGAACAAGCCAGGTGAAACTACAAAATAACAGAAATAGATTCCAATAAGTACAATATCACATACAATACAGCATACATTGCATAAACAACAATATACAGAACAAGATGAGATAATAAAAACTTACTTTTTAAGTTCTCTAAGGGGCGATGACGATAGATTGAGAAAGACGTGACTTGCTTCCTGCAATGTTTTGAAAAGAATGGTGGCTGGTTCACTTCCTGTTAAGATTCTACTCAGAATTCCCTACTTGCTGACAACTTCCTTAATTACACATACATTAAAGAAATAAACAGAACTGCAGCAATACCAAAAATGAACGCTAGATGGAGCCTGCACACCACATATGATTGTCTTAAGTAAATTACACATTTTGCATGTAAATTTAACAACACAGGTACAAATAGCCAGTATAAAACATCTAGTGGACAGAACAATAACACAAAAACTTTTCTTTTCACTCATGGTTAGTGTTTGGCTGAAGCCCTTTATTAATCAACTGTGTTTACTCTTTTTAAATCATATTCACAACAGAAACTACCCATATGACCCCGATCAAAAGTTTACATACCCCAGTTCTTAATACCGTGTATTGCCCCCTTTAACATCAACAACAGCTTGAAGTCTTTTGTGGTAATTGTGGATGAGGCTCTTTATCTTCTCAGATGGTAAAGCTGCCCATTCCTCTTGGCAAAAATCCTCCAGTTCCTGTAAATTCTTGGGCTGCCTTGCATGAACTGCACATTTGAGATCTCCCCAGAGTGGCTCAATGATACTGAGGTCAGGAGACTGAGATGGTCTCTCCAGAACCTTCACTTTATTCTGCTGTAGCCAATGACAGGTCGACTTGGCCTTGTGTTTTGGATCATTGTCATGTTGGAATGTTCAAGTACGTTCCAATGTGCAGCTTCATAGGCTATGTGATTGGCCGGAGCCGCTATGACGTATCTCCTGCACTTGCGCGTGGGAGCACTCCGTTTCCAGCACAAAGCTCTGAAGTTCCAGCAAAGTATACAGGACCTTCAGAGCGTATGCACCGGTGATGTCACTGGCTGCATGCAGGGTGAACATATCCTAAATGGTGCACGTTTAGGAGGTATTCATTTACCTACAGGTAAGCCTTATTATAGGCTTACCTGTATGTAAAAATTACCAGGCGGGCTTTTACTACAGCTTTAAATACAGTCTGCTTTCTCTTGGCTATTCATAACCCACAAAAACCTTCTCATATACTGTATACATTAAAATACTTATCTCCTATTTCGTACCTCATTAAGTTCGTGTTTTGTCATTATTTGTTTTTAAAATACATGTGTCTCATTATAGCAGAATATTCAGAGCGACAGTGCATATTCAAAGATTAAAATTAAAAAGTTGCTATAACTAAATTATAGAATATAAACAAGTAGAGAAATGCTGAAAAAATATTGGCCAATTATTTTGAAGGATAAAGTACTGAAAAAGATTTTGCCTGCCCAACCTGGTATTACATATAGAAAAAACAGAACTTTAAGAAATAAGATAGTACACAATGTCATAGAGCACCCCCAAAATCCAAAAATGTTTTTTTAATTAAATGGTTTTCATAGGTGTAATAGGTGTAAAGTTTGTAAGTTAACAAAAAAGAGAAAAAGAAAATGAAATTTACATCCACACAGTCAGGTAAAGAATATGACATAAAACAATGTATTACATGCGATTCCATTGGTGTAGTATACATTTTGGAATGTCCTTGCTCCAAGCAATATATTGGGAGAGCCTCAAGAAAAGTACAAGAATAGGGGAGCATGTCAATAATATTAAAAAAGTTCTAGAAAAATCATAGCATATCAAGGCATGTTAAATTAGAACATAACAGAGACTTGAGTGTTTTAAAATTTTATGGGATAGAAAAAAATAATACCGCATTGGAGAGGAACAGATATGGAAAAATAAATATCCAAAAAGGAAACTAAATTGATTTTTGAGATGTAAACAAAAGAAAGTGACCAGTCGCATAGCTAAATATCAATGGCATGCTTCCATCCCAGGTCTATATATGAAAGAAAAAGAGAGGGGCAAGTGGGACTTTAAATGAAGCATGTCAATTGAAAGTATAATAATGAATACATGTGATTAGGTAAAATGATTGGATTTAATTTATAGTCAAGTCCATGATTTTGATGCATACAGTACCAATAAAGTAGTATAGATACAGACAGTCGCATGAATTGATATATAAGCATATTTAGCAGTAACAATCATTGAAGACTCAGTAGTGTAAACAAATCAATGGACATACATATATGCAATTCATAACAGAAATACATGAATTAAAATCGCCAATCAAAATCACAAAATCGCATGAAATGAGAAAACTCGATAAAAAATTGGTAAATGTCAGGAATATGATTTAGGCTTGATAGGGCATCCTTAGTTTGAGAACCCGACGCGGGTGTGAGATATAACCGTCTTTTTTCACGTGCATTTTCATGCATCCAATTTATTTCCATTCCCCCTTATTATCTCATTTTACTTTTTCAGATGCACCAAGTACACATTTCTTTCAGTCATTCTATCCATCCAACACGTTCAACCCTAGATTTACCTTTTTTTTTAAATAGCTTTTGGTAGGTCAGGTGCTCAGGACACAAACATTTGAAATAGCTGAGACAGGTAGGTCAAACTTCATTGTGTCCTTAATGAATGGGAGTTTGTTTTTTCAAGAGAAAAAAAACTAAACACAGCGGTCACAATAAATACATTTTTCTGCTTTACTGCTGTATCCCTTTAAAGAGTAACTCCACTTTTGTTGAGAAAGAAACATTCCCCTCTGGGTGATCTATATACATTTCAAGCATTTTAACAAACTTTGTTGCAGAGTCCTACCTTTTGTTATTCTAAAGAAAGAGCTGTTTGTTTGTCTGTGTCCATGTGCAATATAATGGGAGTGGTTTTATAATGATCAATCAGCTGCTGCACTTGCAGGGCTCTAATAAGGAAAGTGGCAGGATCTACATCCATTTAGACGTGATTTCCTATTGGGAGTATCTCACCAAAAATTACTTTTTGGTGCAGGAATGCCAAAAATCGGACTTGTATCTTATATTCGTATTGTAACTGTACTGTCTGCCCTAACGTTGTAAAGCACTGCACAAACTGTTGGCGCTATATACACTACCGTTCAAAAGTTTGGGGTCACCCAAACAATTTTGTGTTTTCCATGAAAAGTCACACTTATTCACCACCATACGTTGTGAAATGAATAGAAAATAGAGTCAAGACATTGACAAGGTTAGAAATAATGATTTGTATTTGAAATAACATTGTTTTTACATCAAACTTTGCTTTCATCAAAGAATCCTCCTTTTGCAGCAATTACAGCATTGCACACCTTTGGCATTCTAGCTGTTAATTTATTGAGGTAAGCTGGAGAAATTGCACCCCACGCTTCTAGAAGCAGCTCCCACAAGTTGGAATGGTTGGATGGGCACTTCTGGCGTACCATACGGTCAAGCTGCTCCCACAACAGCTCAATGGGGTTCAGATCTGGTGACTGTGCTGGCCACTCCATTACCGATAGAATACCAGCTGCCTGCTTCTGCTGTAAATAGTTCTTGCACAATTTGGAGGTGTGTTTAGGGTCATTGTCCGGTTGTAGGATGAAATTGGCTCCAATCAAGCGCTGTCCACTGGGTATGGCATGGCGTTGCAAAATGGAGTGATAGCCTTCCTTAGCTTTTACCCTGTACAAAGCTCCCACCTTACCAGCACCAAAGCAACCCCAGACCATCACATTACCTCCACCATGCTTAACAGATGGCGTCAGGCATTCTTCCAGCATCTTTTCATTTGTTCTGCGTCTCACAAACGTTCTTCTTTGTGATCCAAACACCTCAAACTTGGATTCATCTGTCCACAACACTTTTTTCCAGTCTTCCTCTGTCCAATGTCTGTGTTCTTTTGCCCATCTTAATCTTTTTCTTTTATTGGCCAGTCTCAGATATGGCTTTTTCTTTGCCACTCTGCCCTGAAGCCCAAAATCCCGCAGCCGCCTCTTCACTGTAGATGTTGACACTGGTGTTTTGCGGGTACTATTTAATGAAGATGCCAGTTGGGGACCTGTGAGGCGTCTGTTTCTCAAACTAGAGACTCTAATGTGCTTATCTTCTTGCTTAGTTGTGCAACGCGGCCTCCCACTTCTTTTTCTACTCTGGTTAGAGCCTGTTTGTGCTGTCCTCTGAAGGGAGTAGTACACACCGTTGTAGGAAATCTTCAATTTCTTTGCAATTTCTCGCATGGAATAGCCTTCATTTCTAAGAACAAGAATAGACTGTCGAGTTTCAGATGAAAGTTCTCTTTTTCTGGCCATTTTGAGCGTTTAATTGACCCCACAAATGTGATGCTCCAGAAACTCAATCTGCTCACAGGAAGGTCAGTTTTGTAGCTTCTGGAAGGAGCTAGACTGTTTTTAGATGTGTGAACATGATTGCACAAGGGTTTGCTAATCATCAATTAGCCTTCTGAGCCAATGAGCAAACACATTGTACCATTAGAACACTGGAGTGATAGTTGCTGGAAATGGGCCTCTATACACCTATGTAGATATTGCACCAAAAACTAGACATTTGCAGTTAGAATAGTCATTTACCACATTAGCAATGTATAGAGTATATTTGTTTAAAGTTAGGACTAGTTTAAAGTTAGCTTCATTTAAAAGTACAGTGCTTTTCCTTCAAAAATAAGGACATTTCAATGTGACCCCAAACTTTTGAACGGTAGTGTAAATCCTGTATAATAATAATAATAATAATAATAATGCGGACTTCTGGGAAAATCAGTGAGCCAATCACACAAGCAGGAAATTACATATTTGGGGGACGTTCTGTACACGTTCTGTGTACAGAACACTGCCAGGTTGCCATATTGCATTGCATTTTATAGTAAACTACAGCTCTGCAGATTGAAAAGGAAAGGTCATTTTTAATAAGATTCAATATGCCTTGTATCGCAATTGCATATGCTATATTATTTTTTATTTTATTATTTTTTTTTATTTTTTTTTTCACAATCAAAGGTTTATTAAAGTTTGTGAAGTTACAATTAACTGCATATAATATAATTTAGAAAGCATAACAATTATCTATATTTAAAGGAGTTACATTTAGTATCTGTTGCTTGCGTGTGAAATTTCGTCATGTAGCTGAGTAAGTGACTTTTGGAATTTATGAATATATTTAAAAACTTTTTTTTTTTTTTTTTTTTAGGGAAGGAAACGGTTGAGGTATAGAGGGGGAGGGGGGGAGGAGAAAAAAAAAAAAAAGGGGGGGGGGGAAACAGAAAGGGGGAAGGGGGTGGGGTGAGGGTGTTAGATAGGGAAGAAGGAGGGGAGGGAGAGAAAGGGGCAGAAAAAGGAGTACGATAGTAAATAATAATGATTTCATTTTAGTGAAAGACGGCATTTGAAAATTGTTACAGTTAAGTACATAAGATGTTATAATCATTAACCAACAATTAAAGGACAGCTTAAGTAGTGTTACATCATAATGTGGCAAAGAGCAATCTTATAATGGAGCAGCAGTCGGTTTCTTAAAAGGTATTAATTAGTGAGGGAATTCAAAACTGAAGAGTGGACAAATAATAACCAAGGTTGCCAGGTATGATTGAAATTCGTGCTATTTTCTTTCTTCATAGCGGCGATCTCCTCCATCTTGTATATATAATTTATTCTTTCTAGCCAATCTTTAATATTTGGGATGTGTGTGGTCTTCCAATGGAGGGGTATAAGTGTTTTAGCAGCTAGTAGTAGATGCCTAGAAAGGGACTTTTTGTATCTGCTTATGGAGAGTTCATTTACGTTTATTAGGCAAGTGGCAGCATTAAATTCAATTTTAGAATCTGTTATGAGTTTAGTCCATTTTATTACTGTTTCCCAGAAAACATATAGTGGTGGGCATTCCCACCATATGTGTAGAAAGGTACCAACATCTGCCCCGCAACGCCAACAGGTGTCTGAGGTTGTAGGGGACCACCTCCTGGCTTTATGTGGTGTGATATACCACTGGGTGAGTATTTTGTAAGAGATCTCCTGATATTTTGTGCTTAGAGAGCATTTATGAGTCATTATACAGGCATTCTCCCATTGTTTAGAGGAAATCTTAGTTTTTAGATCTTTTTCCCACTTTTCTTTATGTTTTAGGTCATCTGAGTGCTGTTTTTGGTTTAACAAGCAGTAAGCTAGAGAAGTGGTATTAGTTACTGGTGATCTTTTAAAGCATAGTTCTTCTAGAGGGAGTAATGGTAAGCTGTAAAATGCTCTGTGTTTGCTATTTAACAGGAAGCTTTTGAGTTGCATATAAAGCCATGATCCAGGAGGTGATCCTTCCCACTCTGTTTTGAGTATGTCTAGGGGTTTGATCTTAGAGTTTACCAGGCATTGGGAGGCTGTGCGGGTCGGCATATTCCTCAGGTGTAGACCTGGAATGAAATCAGGGTTATTAGTAACAGGAGTCAGTGGACCAGGGATTGAGGCTAAGTTATGAGTACGAGCTACCTTATGCCAAACTTCAAGTGTGTTTGCTATTAGGGGATGTTTTATAGTCTTATCCGTTTTAGAATGTATGGACCATGGATAAAAGGTTAGGTTGAAGGGGCTTAGAGCTTGTTCTAGTTGGATCCAGTCTTTATTTAAGCTATGGCAGTGCCAGTCAATGATTCTTGTGATGTGGGATGCTTGATGGTATTTTTTAAAATTTGGGAGTCCTATTCCCCCTCTATGCTTGGGTAGTGATAGTAAATTGAGATTTATTCTGGGTCTTCTATCAGCCCAAAGAAAGCGTCTTTGTGTTCTGAGAAGGTTGGTAAAGAAGGTTTCGGGGATTTTGATGGGAAGTGTATTGAAAAGATAAAGTAATCTCGGTAAAATTGTCATTTTTAGAATTGAGGCTCTGCCGAACCAAGAGAAAGATTTGGTTGACCATTTTTGAAGGTCTCTATTCAATGTGGTGAGAAGGGTTTTGTAATTATAAGAATATAGCGAGTCTATATTGCTGGTTAGATTTATTCCTAGATATTTCAAGGTATTATGTTCCCATTTATAATTATGGTTGTCTTTCATTAATTTGAGTTGGTCTATTGGTAAATTAATGTTCAGTGCCTCAGACTTGGATTTGTTAATTTTGAAGTTGGAGATAGAGCCGAAGATTCTGAAGTGTTTCTCAAGGTTTGGAATAGAGATATGTGGTTGTGTCAAGAAAAACAAGAGGTCATCCGCATAGGCGGCAATTTTATATTCTTTGTCTCCTACTCTGAAACCTTTGATGTCCGCAGATAATTTGATTGTTCTTATTAGGGGTTCTAAAGAAATGATAAATAGAAGGGGTGAGAGAGGGCAGCCTTGACGAGTCCCGTTTCGTATTTTAATTGGGTCTGAGAGAATATTGTTGACTTTGATTCTAGCTTGGGGATTTCGATAGAGTGCTGAGATCCAAGATAGCATATTTTCGTTTAGTCCAATATGGGAGCAAGTAGACATCATATAGTCCCATGAGACTCTATCGAAAGCCTTCTCGGCGTCTGTAGAGAGAAGGAGTCCTTTTATCTTAGAGTTGTGAGCATGGTGAATTAAGTTAAGTGCTTTGGTTGTATTGTCACGTGCCTCTCTGCCTGGCATGAAACCTACTTGTTCTGGGCCTATGATCTTTGAGAGGAGGGGTTTCAGTCTGTTTGCTAGTATTTTGGCTAAGATTTTTAAATCTATATTTAGTAAAGATATAGGTCTGTAGTTGGCACAGTCTGTATGGTCTTTGTCAGGTTTGGGGATTACTGCGATATGGGCCATGAGGAACGAATCGTGGTCATGATTGTGTTTTACCAGGTAATTGAAAGCTGAGATAAGTGGTTTAATTAAAGCTTGAGTGTATGTTTTGTAATATTGTGAGGTAAAGCCGTCTGGGCCTGGGCTTTTCCCTGTCTTAAGATCTTTAATCGCTTCAAGTAATTCATTTGTGGAGATAGGTTCCTCTAGTTTGTTTATGTCAACTTGGGGAAGTAAGGGTATTTTGCTGTTTTTCAAAAATTGATGTATCATTTCTTGTTTCGTCATGTTTAGATGTGTGGGTTTATGTGTTTCAGGGAGATTGTATAATTTTGAGTAAAATTTATGAAATAGATCCGCAATATCAGTAGGTTTATGTCTAAGTATTCCGTCTTTGTCTCGTATGGCATGTACTTTTCCGGCTTGTGTCAAATCTTTGAGAGCTTTGGCTAATAGTTTCCCACTTTTGTCCCCATATTCAAAAAATATGCTTTTTTTGAAGAAAAGTGCTTTTTTGGTCTTCAGGTCTAGTAATGATTTTAGGGAGTTCCTACAACGGATCAATTCCTCCTCTGTTGAGATTAAGAGGGATTGTTTGTGAAGAGTTTCCAATTTTGCTATTTGTGAGGTCAGTTTGGAAATTTCCTTTTCTTTCTCTCTTTTTAATCTAGAACCCCATTTCATTAGATGACCTCTTATAACGCTTTTGTGAGCTTCCCAGTTAGTCAAAGGGTTGGTATCTGTATCTAGGTTATTCCTAAAGTAGTCTGTCAAAGTGTCCTGTATTTCGTCTTTCACTCTTTGGTCGGTTAGAAGTGATGCATTGAGTCTCCAATTAAAGGTCGTTTGTTGAGGTGAGTCAAGTCGCATAGATATAGCCGTGGGGGCATGGTCTGAGAGAGCGACTATGCCTATCTCTGCTGCTTCTAGTTTGTTTAGATCTCTCTGTGAAACGAAAATTAAGTCAATACGGGAGTATCGTTTGTGTGGGTTTGAGAAAAAGGTGTAGTCTCTTTCATTCGTGTGGATGAGTCTCCAAGTGTCTACTAGTGATAAGGAGTTTAAGAGTAATTTGAGGCATCTGAGGATTCTGTATGTTAGGATGGTGTGGCCTGTTGATGTGTCTTTTTGGGGGGAGAGGGGAACATTGAAGTCTCCACCCAAGATTATACATCCTTCAGCAAACCATTTTAGTTCGTCTATGATTTTACGACAAAATGGGATGTGGGTAGAGTTTGGGAAATATACGTTAGCTAATGTGACGGGTGATCCTGCCCAATCTCCTTTAAGGAAAAGATAGCGTCCTTCTGGATCTACAAGTTTTTGTTGGATTTTGAAGGGGGAGTTTTTGTTAATGAGGATTGATACTCCTTTTGTTTTGGCTAAAGGGTTAGTGGCGTGGTACATTTCTGTGAATATGTTGTCTGTAAATTTGGGTATATGTTTGCTTTTAAAATGTGTTTCTTGTAAAAACACTATTGACGGCATAGTTTTTTTCAATTCTTTGAGCATTTTTGTTCTTTTTTCGGGTATGTTCAGGCCGTTGACATTGTGGGAAATTAAAGTTGGTGCTTTTCCCAGGAATTTATATGCCATAATGTAAGTTGTCAGAAAATTCAGGTGTATATATTGAGTCAAGTGGTTTTTGTCTAATAGTTATTTATTATATGAGATGTTCTGGTCTTTTTTGGCGTACTCCAGGGGAGAAGAGGGGGGACAAGGGAGGTAGGATAAGTTGGGGTGGATTGAAAAAGGGGTGGTTGAGTGTGTGCTCTAATCTCACCTAGAAAGTGAGGAGCTAGTTAGTGACCTAGATATAATAGGTACTACTATGTACTCTGGAGGGAAAGTGGGAGGCGCGTTAGTGTCGAAATACGTTGTTTGTTATGTTTGTGAGTTTGGTAACTGGGTCTGTCTCGCAGGGTACTGCGAGACCCGGGTATGTTAAAAAGGATAGTGTGGGAGGTGGGTTTTAAGCCGCTTATTATCATGTAGAAATATCGCCAACCGCAGTCCGGTCAGCCACTAAGGACGACAACCTGCTTGAATGTTAAAGAAGAGGGTATAAGACAGATACCTGTAAATGTGGAAAAAAACCCATAACGTTCATCCCGTCTGTTACATACATTTAGTGATGTTCTGCGTAGGATGGAAAGGGCGGTTAACATGTAAAACATTTGAAAAAGAAAAGAATAAAAAGAGAGAAATCAAAACCTTTCAAACCAATTAACAATTAGCATCGTGATACCTTAACCCTGAGTTTAGCAGGGTATTCTCTGTTCTAGTCTAGTATAATCCAATAACTTGAAGTGAGTTAGATGATCTAATCTATTCTTATGTTTAAGTATGTCTCAGGATCAGAAACTCAAAAAGTGCTGTATAAAGATTAGAACTTCTATATTAGTATTCTATGGTTCAAGTTCAAACAAGCTATATGGAGTTATGTCTGATTCTGCGACCTGATATTTTCATATATTATTTTTTTTTTTATTTGCTATAATTTTTTCCATAAAAGTGGAGTTACCCTTTAAGCTATTTGATTCTGATGTATTTACAAAGATAATTTATTGCTACAATTGTTATTACCTATTTTTTCAGTTAACCGAAAAAGCAAAACTTGGAACATATGTGAATGTCTTGCCATTGCCTAAAAAGCAGAAATTTTTAAGACCTAGGAGTATTTGTGAAACAGCTGGCTGGGGTTTTACATCAAATCGTGATAACAAAATGTCAGACAAATTAATGGAAGTCAATGTAACAGTCATGGGCAGACGAGCGTGTGCTCATATCTGGCAAATGAAAAAAGAAGAAAGTACAAATATAACTCGCAATATGATCTGCACCCAAGAGGAGACCAGCAAGGGAACCTGTGGGGTGAGTTTTTTTCTTATTATTGTTTTACAATCTCTAGGAGCATACAGGGTTTGGAATTTGGCTTGACAGCATACAGAGCTGCTTTGGATTTTCTGTGTTTGTGTTATTTATTTTTAGCCAGCTAAATGTGACCTATTAAATATAAATAATTATTATTTGCATACCACGTTAGCCAGCAGATAACAAGTGCGAGTATCCAGGATAGCCTCAATTCACATTTTTACATTTATGCATGCATACAACATAAAACTGCATTCACATTTTGTGTTGCAAGAACACAGGTGTCCCCTTCTACATTGGCGCATTGCACAGCACTCTACTTGTGTTGGTATAATGTGGTTCCAGCCATTCTGATGGACTAACATGCCTTGTGATGTTGTGCACTGCAAGCAAAGGCACAAGCACATTTTCTTTGGGTTGTTGAGGTGCATTGCCAGCTCATTCATTTTGAAAGGGCTGCCTAAAGCAGCACATTTTAATGGGGAAAAAATGCTTTAAAGCAACACACTTTAGAGATTAAGTGAAAGCCTTAGCATCTGAGTTGCAGCAGGGTCTTGTTGATATATCAGTATTAAAATATTAACAATTACAGTACAATATATTTTATTCAAATGGATTGATGTAGTACTCACTCCCGCAGGAGCCCACAGTTTAGGGTCCCCTTAGTTGTACCCACAGCCAGGAACACCCTCACAGTCACTCCTTTGGCTCAATGAACAGTCGAGGGGCATGCTTTTCTAATGCTTTATTGCAGAACTTGAACTTGGACAGGTTCAGGGCAGTAGTGTATTCAGGTTTTGTGCTGCCCTAGGCCTGACTAAACTCGTGCACCCCCTAAGTTAAATATGACCCACCCCTTGCTGTTTAAGACCCGCTCTGAAATTTTCGAGTGGGTACACTAGTTCTGAGGGCTGGGGGGGAGGGGCAATGGATTCCCTTAATTTGCATAGATTTCCTCTCACTTCCTGTTTGCTTATGGGGCAGAAAGTGAAGGGAAATCTCTCCAATGGGACAGGGATGGTAAAAATAAACTGACAGGGGCTTTAACCCTCCCTTACTCTTTCCAAAATGAAAAAAAAAAGTGTTCCCCATAGTTCTACTTTAAGCATACATTTCTGATAATTTTATGGAGAGGACTAAGAAGATATAACCATGCCAATGATGCAGCAGAAAACATATAGCACAGTAAGGAAGGTTTGTGGTCCAGAAAGATAGGACAGTCAAAAATAGAAGCGGTGCCCCCCCCTCCCCAGTTGCGGATTGCCGGAGGCCCGCATACCGGAAGCAGTGTGGCCGCTAGACTAATTTGCCTCTCAGCCCAGTCCGCTCCATAAGACTGGTGCTACACTAACAGCTGGCGGGGACTCTTTCCATGCTGCCCCCCTGCAAAGTGCTGCCCTAGGCCTGGGCCTTGTCGGCCTAGGCCAAGATACAGCGTTGGTTTAGGGTAACTGTGGGATCCTCCAGTAACTTTAATAGCAACTTAAAGACAATAATCTTCCTCCTAGAAATCTAAAAAAAAGTCCTTGCACAAGCAAATATAGGACTTAGCTATACCAGGACACCATAAACAATGTCCCCTTTGACCCATGCTGACTCTAGCACAAGAGGGATTATTCACTTTTATCATCTGCACTCACTAATGTCCTTGGATAATTGGATGCCTCCTTCCAATATCTTCCAGACACCTCTCCAGTAATACCAGACCAGATCCCCAGATGACAGTCCCTCAGTCAGCTCCAGCAACTTTCAGCAGAATAGGCCCCCCAGCTAGGCTAGCTGGGACCTTATTGAACAGCAGTCACATGGCCGACCTGCCCAGGAGGGCAAACAGGTCACCACCCCAGGGCTGAGATCTCCTCCTCTAGGACAAGACCCCTCTGCTCCAGGTCTCAGAGTATGTATACACCCTCCCAGCCACCACCCGGGCACACTCTTCCCAGAGATTGGCCATGGCTGCAAACATATGCTGGTTTGACTCTTTCAGCCCACTATCTTCTAGAATTCTTTCAGACAGACAGGGGAGAGCAGTCAACCATGCAGCTACTGAAACACAGAACAGACCAAAATAATCACACACAGCTCATCTGATTACAGTGAGCTAAGAACTAATTTACATAACCTAGCACCTATCTAGCAGGGTGCTACATAAGTGTATTTAAATATCCTTTGTACATAAATAAAATGGGTTGAATATAACTAAACAGTATATGATCTTTACCAATAGGGCTAAGGAGCTAAAATTCCTATTTACAATTTTTTTAAATAGGTTGGGTCCTCCCTTAACATACATAAAAACAATCCTATATAAATATATTATTTTCAAAACGTAGTTTACTACAACAGGTGAGTGTGCATACAGTATATACCAAATTCATTAAGGAATAGTTACAGCAGGTAAAATAAGTATTGAGCACGTTACCATTTTTCTAGGTAAATATATTTCTAAAGGTGCTATTGACATGACATTTTTACCACATCTCGCAAACAACCCATGTAATCCATACATACAAAGACACCAAAAACAAATAAGTTCAGGAATTAAGTCACTGTATCTGCAAGAAAATGTTAATGCTTCCCCATTCTAAAATCCATGCAAAATTAAACTGTAAAAAGGGATTTTCATTCTGGTCCATACTAGGGGAGCATGCAGAGACCTTTACCTGTAAGTTAGGTGTGACATTAAAATGTAAGTGTCCTCTGCCTACCCTATAACTGCCATGCTCACCTAACCCTAATCCATCCATCAACCCGCAATAAACTATGATATTTCCTACCCCTCCCTGTTTTGAATGTTACACCCATTAGCAAATTCATTATATTAAATAGTCCCTGGGTTATAATTTTGTCATGGACAACAGAGCAATATTTCCATCCTGATGCAGTAATGAGAACTGTGCATATTTGTAGGTTTCCTGTAAAGTTGTGGTTTTCATCTCATTGCTGGTGAAGTCCAAACCTTACATGTTTTCTGTAAATCTCACTCAGACCAACTATTTCCTGCAGATATCCTATCTTGTCATGACATATCCTCTGAAGTTTTTATTTTCACAGAAAATCCTCTGAAGTTTACACTTTTAAAATGAACTTGCTGAGCGTGTCACTTAGTCAGTCGGATGGCAGAAAATGTGGGGTCCCTAAAACCTCATCAGACAGCACAACATGTCATATTAGCATTTACACAGCAAATCTATAGAGCACATTTTGCCCATCCGTTTCAGAATGTGGGCTGCCACAAATAAAAAATGTAACAGCTTCAGCATAAGGTTTCCTGAGTGAGTAAAAGAGCACTTGTTCAATTTTAGTTGCCACTCTCAGGTTTAGAAAAAATGAGATTTTGTAATAGTGTACTCTTGGGCTATAGTTTCTCTAACTGGAACTGGTAGACAGAAAGTATTTCAGCTAGTGAAAAAAAAAAAGATGAGCTGAATGTAACCGGGTTTGGCTCCAGGTGGGTTTGGCAAATGTTACTAAGGATTAACCATCTCCCACCAGCCATATAGTAAAATGATGGTGAGCGGGATACCCTCTCATTCGGGGACGATGTGATATGATGTCTCCCCAGTGTCACTGCTCCTGTGGGGGGGGGGAGCGTGCATCGCGGAAATCGCGGGTACGTCGCGTCCCTAGCACATGGCGCAACCCTGATCTCCATAAAGAGCTGATGATGCAGCTCTTTACCCATGTGATCGGCTGTGTCCAATAACAGCTGATCACATGTAAACACGGAAGTGCCATTTATCAGCTCACCTCGCCTCGCCTCTCACTGACAGAGTGTGAGGCAAGGAGAGGAGAGACGATCAACGGCATCTCCTCGCATTGGAGACCTGTACAGGTAGTGCCCTGATTATCAGTGAAGCCCCAGCAGTGATGTCAGTCAGTGACCATCTGTGATGCCAATCTGTGCACATCAGTGCTGCCTTTCAGTGCCTGCTCATCAGTGCCACCATCAGTGCCATCCATAAGTGTCCATTGGTGCCACCTAACAGTGCCCATCAATGTGCCCTTCAGTGCCCATAAGTGCCGCCCCATCAGTGCCCATCAGTGCTACCTCATCAGCGCACAACAGTGAAGGAGAAAAATTACCTATATACAAAAGTTTCTGAAAACGAAAAAGTATTTTTTGCCTATTTTTCATTTTTTTTTTAGCAAAAAAATAAAAAACCCAGCTGTGATTAAATACCTCCAAAAGAAAGCTCTATTTGTGTGAAAAAAATGATACAAATTTAATTTGAGTACAGTGTTGCATGACCGCTTAATTGGCCTGAAAAAGTGCCCAGTATTGAAGCGGTTAAGTGCCGAATCCGAACCATACTGAAGTCAATAGGAGCAGAAAGGCCATTTTCTAAGCTAATAGGCAAAAAAATTATATAGAGGGCTGGGCACTGCTCTTTGGAACATGTACCAAAGCAAAATATTTTTCTCAAATTCCATTTAGTGATGAGCAGCAATTTTAATAATACTCAAACATTAAAAATGCATAATTTCTCTAAATAACATGCCCGAGGGATGCCCTGAACCTGCTGGTAAAGTGGCGCATCTGTACAGTGCATGAACCTACTATAGCAAAACTGACATTCACAAAGAAAATAAAAATGGCATTTAAATTTCCAGCAAATGACAACTCCCATCTGCTTCCTTCTGTTTGTAAACAAAGCATCTGTTGATAACCTTTGGATCTGGTATGAATTTCAAGGGCCAATACACAAAAACAAGAAAAAAAAGTATGAGGTCCACCCCTCCCCCCCCACATCAATATCAGACACATATCTTATCAAGCGGGCTGGCAGGCTGGGGAAGAGGTGGGACCAGTGTGTGCCCACCCCCCAAACCATACCAGGCCACATGCCCTCAATTTGGGAGATACCTTAGCCCTATGTTGATGAGCACAAAAGCCTTTTCCCCATAATACTGGACCAGTGATTGTGGGGATCTGCAGGTGGAGGGCTTAGCGGAATAGCATACTTCCCCATGAGTAAGAGGTAAAAAGTAAATAAACACACTGACAATTTTTGACAAGTTTTAAATAAGAGGTAAATAAGAGCTAAAAATAAAGAAAGAAAGAAAGTCCCACAATGTAAACCCATCATCAATTAAGTTATCCAGCAAAGAAAATCCACATTAATTATAGAATGACTCCTGATGAAAGTAAAAAATCCAGTGACCATCGATGTAATCCACTCCTCCTAAGTGACATCCCCCAGGGCCCTTGCTACTAAAAGTAAACATAAAATCCTAGGCTTCAATAAACCAGCCTGCGGGGAGGTTGTCACGTGTAGCAGCGATAGTAATACTTGTCCTAAAGGATTCACTTTCCACTTCCTCTGGAGGTTTGACTCCAGCCATTTGCCAAACTCCGAACATGTAAAATTTGGTCTAAACCTAGCTACAAAATTCTTATTTTCTTAATCTTTAATTAAGGGACACAGGGATCTAGTAAATCTTAGATGACTGGAGCATCCAAAAGCATGCAACTGAGGGTTGGGAAACAGCTAGTGAGAGACCCCACAAAAGTGGAAATCTTAATAGAAGAGTACCTAAAGAAATTATTGGCCAGTTTAAAAGCCAATCTGAAAATAGGGAGCAATACAGAAATATTCTGCTATAAGGAAAAGTACCAAAAAAGCATTCTAAAGCAGGACAAATACCACCACTAGAGGAAAACTGTTATCTGAAATCATAATGGACCTCAACAAAAAATGTGAAGGACAACCCAGCAAACACCACAGGGAAAAAGGTATGAAGGAAAAATTTAGACCAACAGAAAAAGTGGTCATCAAAAAACAGAAATGTTTGTAAAGTAAACGCTGAAGCCAGGGATACATAATTCTTGATCTCAGGGCAGAAATGGCAGACAAACATAGTGTGTTCAACCAAGATCAACCAGTTCACAGTTGGGGCGTTGAAGCAGATTATGCTCTAATTTTTAAATGCAGGGAAAGGGAGATACAAATTAGAACAGACCTACTAAAAGCAATCTAAAGGGAGAGAGGGAAGGGAACCATCAGTGTGATACAAAGAAGGGTGGAGAACCAAGTCCCTTGTAAAGAAAGGATAGAGATAGGGAAGGCTAAGTAAGGATGCAGCATGAGAGGCACAAATAGCTTTACTACAATGTAACCTGTGAAGATCTGTGTATTTGTCATTATTTCTTCAATTGAAAGTATTTTTTAACATTTTAGTCACTGCTAAGCCTGGAGGAGAATTTAAGTTTGCTTCTAGTTTGCAGTATCCTCTTACTGAATCCTAAAATAAGTTACAATTCTACATCTATACTTTATTTCACTTTCAGCAAATGTCAGACTTTTGACGAATAGGACATTCATCATTTTTAATGACTGATCCTTTTGTTTTGTTTTACCTTCTTTATAAAATTCCCAATGGTTTATACTCTTCTCCTCTGAGTTCCCTTTTGAAGTTTATACAATGTTTTAAATAATGTTTTTCAGGGAGATTCTGGTGGACCATTAGTCTGCAATGGAACAGTCAGAGGAGTAACATCTTTTGGTGCAGCTAAATGTGGTGTTCCTGGAGATGCAAGTGTGTACAGTTATCTCAACAAGGAAATCAAAACCTGGATAAAGAAAAAACTACGGGGTGGCCCTTGAATTACCTGTGACTGCATGAATGCCCTATTACTGCATGCTATACATTTATATGGCTTCAGTTTTTATGTTTTCTTCTTTTTCACTCATCAACTTCCTCAACATATTCAAATGCTGTATTTCGTGTCTTTATTAGTTATTTGATAAGATTTAAAAAAAAAGGTAAGGTAAATATGATAAACAATATTCTATTGTTTCATTCTTCTATATAATGAATACATTTTTAGATGAATGTGAATTCAGAAAGTGAAGATTTGCTCACTTAGACCCCTTTCACACTGAGGAAGTTTTTAGGCCTTCCATTCCATGCAACTTGTGCTTTCACACCCAAGTGGTGTGCTTGCGGGACAGGAAAAAAAGTCCTGCAATTAGCATCTTTGGGGCGGGTTGGGAGTGCTGTATACAGCGCTCACAAAACGCCCCCCCCCCCATTGCAATTAATAGGCAGCATTTCTGAAGCGGCTGAGAAGCACTTCAGAAGCGCTGCAACACAGTCGTTTTTAACGTTTTTTGGGGGTCAAAAGCGCTCCGCTAGAGGCCGAAAAGTGGCGCAAATAGCGGTAAAGCGGCGCTATAGCGAGCGGTGCTTTAACGAGAATGCAGCCCCAGTGCGAAAGGAGTCTTAGTTAACAGTTAGAAAGGTAATTGTAAACCCCTTCTCCTCCTTATTTTTCATACTACCTTCTTAAATCAGGTAAACTCCACTATAGTTCGTTGACATACAGGGCCGCCTTTAGCGCAGGGCAAACGGGGCACTTGCCCTGGGCCCAATCTTTGTTGGGGGGCCCGCGCTAGCCGTGAATTGGGGCCCCGATCACAGCTTTGCAGAGCGCACAGAGGACACGGGAGGATGTATTCTTTGCTAGTCAGCTGAGAGGGGGCGGGGCCGGGAGCTCCACTGACGCTCTGACCCCACCCACGTGCAGCCTGTGTACTCGGAAAAGAGCTTCTGTAGTGAGAGCCAGTGATCGGAGTGCGAGTGTCAGTGGAGCTTCTGGCCCCGCCCCCTCTATACTGGCTGGTGAATACAGAGGTCGGGGGGCGGGGCCGGGAGCTCCAATGACACTCCCACTCCGATCACTGGCTCTCACTACAGGCGCTCTATTCCCAGTACACAGGCTGCACGTGGGCGGGGTCAGAGCGTCAGTGGAGCTCCCGGCCCCGCCCCTCTCAGCTGGCTAGCACGGAATACATCCTCCCATGTCCTCTGTGCACTCTGCAAAGCTGTCATCGGGGTGACCATTCACAGGTGACATGGGCCCCCCAACAAAGCATCAGTGGAGCTCCCAGCTGCTTTAGTGAGAGCAGAGAGTGGAAGCCCCGCCCACAGTCCTGAATGTATGTAGTGAGTTTGGCTGGCCAGGTATGTCCTTACAACCATAGAATGCCTGACTGTTTAAACCCTGAGCTGTGTTATTTAACTGTAAAGCTGTGCATTGCTGAAAGTTCTCTGACCATCCCCTGTATAATGTCTGCAGTCTCTGATTGTCTCCTGCAGTATGTCCGCAGTCTCTGATTGTCTCCTGCAGTATGTCCGCAGTCTCTGATTGTCTCCTGCAGTATGTCCGCAGTCTCTGATTGTCTCCTGCAGCATGTCCGCAGTCTCCGATTGTCTCCTGCAGTATTTACACAGTCTCTGATTGTCTCCTGCAGTATGTCCGCAGTCTCTGATTGTCTCCTGCAGTATGTCCGCAGTTTCTGATTGTCTCCTGCAGTATTTACACAGTCTCTGATTGTCTCCTGCAGTATGTCCGCAGTCTCTGATTGTCTCCTGCAGTATGTCCGCAGTCTCTGATTGTCTCCTGCAGTATGTCCGCAGTCTCTGATTGTCTCCTGCAGTATGTCCACAGTCTCTGATTGTCTCCTGCAGTATGTCCGCAGTCTCTGATTGTCTCCTGCAGTATGTCCGCAGCCTCTGAGTGTCTCCTGCAGTATGTCCGCAGCCTCTGAGTGTCTCCTGCAGTATGTCCACAGTCTCTGGTAATCTCCTGCAGTATGTCCGCAGTCTCTGGTAATCTCCTGCAGTATGTCCGCAGTCTCTGATTGTCTCCTGCAGTATGTCCGCAGTCTCTGATTGTCTCCTGCAGTATGTCCGCAGTCTCTGATTGTCTCCTGCAGTATGTCCGCAGTCTCTGATTGTCTCCTGCAGTATTTACACAGTCTCTGATTGTCTCCTGCAGTATGTCCGCAGTCTCTGATTGTCTCCTGCAGTATGTCCACAGTCTCTGATTGTCTCCTGCAGTATGTCCACAGTCTCTGATTGTCTCCTGCAGTATGTCCGCAGTCTCCGATTGTCTCCTGCAGTATGTCCGCAGCCTCTAAATGTCTCCTGCAGTATGTCCGCAGCCTCTGAGTGTCTCCTGCAGTATGTCCGCAGCCTCTGAGTGTCTCCTGCAGTATGTCTGCAGCCTCTGAGTGTCTCCTGCAGTATGTCCACAGTCTCTGGTAATCTTCTTCGGTATGTCCGCAGTCTCTGATTGTCTCCTGCAGTATGTACGCAGTCTCTGATTGTCTCCGGCAGTATGTCCGCAGTCTCTGATTGTCTCCTGCAGTATGTCCGCAGTCTCTGATTGTCTCCTGCAGTATGTCCACAGTCTCTGATTGTCTCCTGCAGTATGTCCGCAGCCTCTGAGTGTCTCCTGCAGTATGTCCGCAGTCTCTGATTGTCTCCTGCAGTATGTCCACAGTCTCTGGTAATCTCCTGCAGTATGTCCGCAGTCTCTGGTAATCTCCTGCAGTATGTCCGCAGTCTGTGATTGTCTCCTGCCGTATGTCCGCAGTCTCTGGTAATCTCCTGCAGTATGTCCGCAGTCTCTGATTGTCTCCTGCAGTATGTCCGCAGTCTCTGATTGTCTCCTGCAGTATGTCCACAGCCTCTGTTTGTCTCCTGCAGTATGTCCGCAGTCTCTGATTGTCTCCTGCAGTATGTCCACAGTCTCTGAACCTCTCCTGTAGTATGTGTATTAATGTGCCCCTTAACTTGCTCAATTATTTGGGATTGCTCCACTGCTCAGTGAGAGGTAATGATGTGCATGAACCTCTAGCAACCAATCAGCAAACAGTAGTGATCTGCTTTAATCTCTAGCAACCAATCAGTAAGTGCTAATGATGTGCTGTAACCCCTAGCAACCAATTAGTGAGCGCTAATAATGTACATTAACCTCTAGTAACCAATCGGCAAGCAGAAATTATGTGTTGTAACCTCTAGAAACCAGCCATTGATCAGTAATGATAGGCTGTAACCTCTGGCAAACAATTGCAATCGCTGCGTGATCTGCTGCAGTAAACTGATTTTGAGTCTACCTGCTATTTTTTGTATGTCTCAGAATGGAGGGGGGGGGGGCAAGAAATGTTTGCCCAGGGCCCAATCAAAATTAAAGACGGCCCTGTTGACATACCATAATATTATGCTGATATTAGGCCCCAAATCAGTGGTAGATTAACAATAATGTTCCACTATTGTAAAGAGCACCAAATATACTGGCGACTCTACATAAATTTGTATATACAAGGTAGATTCTTGTTTAGATAGATAACTATTAATTGACTGCATTGATCTGTCTTAATTTAATTCTTAACTAAACAATTATATGATGTCATATGCGACTAGAGATATATTTTCCTGTAATAAGTTTATCTTAATGTTACGAAATAAAATTTCTCTCGTTACTCATTATATTCGATGTTCTCTGATAATCTTTAATAAAATACTTGAACAAGAGAAAGGTAATTGTATATAATAAGTTCCCATAAAAAATGTGCCCTTTTCCTCGAATTTAACTTGAAAAACAGCTATGAACTTTTCATGCCTTGAACTTGTTATCCGTACCACATAACACCTTCTTTCTCTCCCTTTTTCTTTGTTTCTTCCCCTCTTTCCTCTCCCTTCCATGTATTCTCTATTTTTATTCCTTGTCTTACTCCTTGGTGGGGGGATGAGGGGCAAAGCGGGGGAGGGGGGGTTGGGATCCGTGGCAGCACTGGGGGAGTTCTGATCAGCCAACTAAGGTGCTCTTGAGCAAGGTCATCTGCTGATCTGAGAACTGTAGTGGGGACTTTTAATGGCAACTAGTTTTCTTTACCTTGCTATTGGGGCGCTCTATACTGTACTTAACACACAGCAAAAAACAGTGTAGAAACAGATCAAAAGATCCCCCTCCCGCTTTCTCTTTACCCTGCCTCCTCCCGAACCCCATCCCAGACTGAAGCTCCAATCCACGTACTCTGTATTCACAGGATGGGTCAGGCTGGACAGCACCTGTTACACTGACTCTGGGTTCCTAAAATGGGCAGCAAGGGGCCGCCAAAGGCAGCAGAGGAGAGCTGGGGCAGTTTAGTCAGGGCTGGCCGGGGGAGGGGGGCCTCCGGTGGGGCACGGTGCCAGCCTCTGCTGGGACACAGCATACAACATTCATGTGGAGGGGCTTGTCAGCAATCTGTCCTCATCCCACACTTGATAGGATACCTTTCAGGGACTTTTTACTCCTTTTCACCATAAAGCCTTTAGGCAGTGTCACCTTAACAGCATCATGGGCATCTGGACAAAGTAATGCACTGGGGCCTCTACCAGAGAGAGAGAGTTGCATCTTCCCCACAATAGCATGCAATGCGTGTGATTGTGGTGGGGATGATGCAGCATTTAGGGTGTTAAAATAGGTGGTGAGGAGGTGACATAGTGTTCAACAACTGTCAAATGCATCTGAAAAGCAGTCTGCACAGGGATCTTATGCAATCAGAGACTCAGAGAAACAGAAGCAAAGAAGACAACATGCAATGTCAAGGGGGGATGTTTGGACAGTGGACTCACCAATTTTGCAGCCTCTAGTATGTTTCTTCCAATTTGTCGCCTGCTGCACACACACCTTCCATACTTCCACATCAGGGGGTGGAGTATGGGTGGGGTTGCTGGCGCAGACACAGATAGGATTGGCTAGATCACAAGGAGGTGGGCCAGAAATGATGGGCCTCTTCAGCACCCTGCACTGTTCACTAAATCCTGTCTCTCAATATCTCACAGGATTTGTGTGAATAAGATTTTGAGTAACAGGATTGGCACAGGCAGCCAGGATGGGTCAGGCTGAATAGCACCTGTTACACTGACTCTGGGTTCCTAAACTGGCCAGCAGGGGGCAGCCAAAGGCAGCAAAGGAAGGCTGGGGCAGTTTAATCAGGGCTGGCCAGGGGAGTGGGGGCTATATATACACAATAATTCTGCGCTGCCAAAAGAAAAAAACAAGCAGCTAACACAACCAACAAGATGTAAACAATAACAAAAAAATATAAGTGTAGCGCTATGAAAGAAAGTCCAATATAAAGTCTTTAAACTGACAGTTCAAAATGTGTGTGCCAAAAGGGGGGACATCCTTGGGAGAAAGATGAGGGATCCTCAGGAACTAGACACATCAAGCATATAAATCATCTGGAGTAGAAGCACGCACAACACCACCAAAAGTGAAGAGGCTTACCAGAAACGGTGGACCCAAAGAGGCATACGCCAAGTGGGGTCAGACAGGCTTAGGTGGTGGTGGACTGCAGGTGGCCCGGGAGGGCAATATTGATAGGGAGGCTTCCACGTGGCTGTATTCCTCAAACGATACCGGACCGAAGGGTATGGGATAGACGGCACGTGGATAATATCCCAATATTTACAGCATCGGCCGCGGTCACTCCGGAAGCCACCCTATCAACATTGCCCTCCCGGGCCACCTGCAGTCCACCACCACCTAAGCCTGTCTGACCCCACTTGGCGTATGCCTCGTTGGGTCCACCATTTCTGGCAAGCCTCTTCACTTTTGGTGGTGTTGTGCGTGCTTCTACTCCAGATGATTTATATGCTTGATGTGTCTAGTTCCTGAGGATCCCTCATCTTTCTCCCAAGGATGTCCCCCCTTTTGGCACACACATTTTGAACTGTCAGTTTAAAGACTTTATATTGGACTTTCATTCATAGCGCTACACTTATATTTTTTTGTTATTGTTTACATCTCAGGGGAGTGGGGGCCCCGGTGGGGCACGGTGCCAGCCTCTGCTCGGACACAGCATACAACATTCATGTGGAGGGGCTTGTCTGCAATCTGTCCTCATCCCACACTCGATAGGATACCTTTCGGGGACTTTTTACTCCTTTTCACCAGAAGGCCTTTAGGCATTGTCACCTTAACAGCATCATGGGCATCTGGACAAAGTAATGCACTGGGGCCCCTACCAGAGAGGGAGAGTTGCAACTTCCCCACAATAGCATGCAATGCGCGTGGTTGTGGTGGGGATGAGCATTTAGGGTGTTAAAATAGGTGGTGAGGAGGTGACATATGGGGTTATCTACTAAAGGCAAATCCACTTTGCACTGCAAGTACACTTGAAAGTGCACTGAAAGTGCACTTGGAAGTGCAGTCGCTCTAAATTTAAGGGGTAGATCTGAAATGAGTGGAAGCTCTGCTGATTTTATCATCCAATCATGCGCAAGCTAAAATGCTGTTTTTTATTTTCGTTGCATGTCCCCCTTGGATCTACAGCAACTTTACTTTCAAGTGCACTTGCAGTGCAAAGTGGCTTTTCCTTTAGTAAATAACCCCCATAGTGTCTCTTCAACAACTGTCAAATGCGTCTGAAAAGCAGTCTGCACAGGGATCTGCACATCCCTGTGCAGATTGCTTTTCAGAGGAGTGGCAGTCTTATGCAATCAGAGACTCCAAGAATCAGAAGCAAAGAAGACAACATGCAATGTCAAGGGGGGGATGTTTGGACAGTGGACTCACCAATTTTGCAGCCTCTAGTGTGTGTCCTCCAATTTGTCGCCTGCTGCACACACACCTTCCATACTTCCACATCATGGGGTGGAGTATGGGTGGGGCTGCTGGCGCAGGCACAGATTGGATTGGCTAGATCACAAGGAGGTGGGCCAGAAATGATGGGCCTCTTCAGCACCCTGCACTGTTCACTAAATCCTGTCTCTCAATATCTCCCAGCCATGGCCAAGACCAGCATTCAGCAATGATCGAAGGCTCAGGTGACAGCTTGGGGATGGCAAGCAGAACATGCCGCCGGACTGTTGTCCTCTCAGCCTGAGGCCCACTGCTAACAAAACTAAAGTTACTTGTGTGCAGTGCAGTTACCATGCCAACTGACCTCAACACTGTTATATCCCCCTGGATCGGAGCCGGTGTAGTCTTTTTATGGAGCATCAGAGAGGCCCAGGGAGCAATTTTCCCACTTGCCCCACGGCCCAGTCCCTCCCTGGTGCCACTCCTACAACCGCTTTGTCCACAGAGCACAGCAGATTATGTTTCCCAGTACCCAGTCCCATTGAGCAGCCAGGGGATCATGTGATCGCTATTAAATCACATGATCACAATGTGATCAAAGCTGTTATGAATGAATTTCATTCATAACAGCTGTGATTCCTGTACAGTACTGCTGTGGTTTGCCCACAGCTAGCACATGGTACCTGGGCTGAGCACATCACCCTGTACCATGTGAATATCTGTAGCCAATCCCAACATGTCAACAATAGTGTAGGGTAGTTCAAATGATTGCTGTCACAGTGATAATCACTGTAGCAGCAATCACAGTGTAAAAAATAAAAACATCCCTGATCATCCCCCAGAGTGGTACAGTGTCACTGAAAAAAAAATGTAAAAAAAAAAAAAAAAGTTTAAACAAAGTAATTTTTCTTTCTACATACTCTCACCAGTCAGTATCCCTGATCACTTCCACACCAGTAATATGATGAGGTTATACTGCATGACAGTATGAGAAAACAAAATGTGAACAAAAAAAAACTATACTTCATTTCTTAATTTTCCAAAAATTTTTTAAAAAAATTACAAAGTTAAAAAACATATAATGCCTCTTACTAAGTACCCCAGACTGTCTACCTTATAACCTTGCAGTATTTTCGTAGCAGTTTTTAGTGAATTTAACATTTTTTTGGAAAAACGCTGTGTGGTATCTTACTACATACTAAGTTGTGGTAAGATACCGATTTGTGAATGGAGCCCAATGTGTTAAAAATCTCAGGTTTGAACCCAGCCTTACTGTTCAGGCCCCGTGTGTGACCAGCTCCCTGTACAAGAAAATCTGGGAGTTAAGGTGGACCCCTTCAAGCTACTTCACCACTTGTTTCTGAAGAAACAGGATTTCCATTTTTTACATTTGAAACTCTCTTAAATAATAATGAAAGAGGCAGGAGGTTACTTAGGGTGACTAAGTGCCCATGTACACAAGAGATCCGCTTTATAAGAGCGTTATAATCTCTATAAAATGTAAACACTGGTGTGTATTGTGTAAGAGCAGTGTGATGCATTGTTGGAATGCATTGCACTATTTACTTTTTTTTTTTTTTTTGCTTTATTGAAATGTCAAAAAATGAACTGTGAACTGAAACAATAGTACACAGGACAAAATGCCTTGTCCATACATTCGGACTGCAATGATCAACGCAGGCCAATATACATGGTGTAAATGGGCCTTAATATCTAGCTAAACAACCTACAGTTAATAGATGTGTTTATTTGCAAAATCAGATGGGAATTTGCGGTTTTACCTAAAATATCTGTTATCTGATCTGTGGGGACCTAAATTGTCACCCACTTTGCAGTAAAGCTTAACACTTCTGCCTTCCTCAGTAAGGCTTACTGTGAAATAGCTATTTCAATGAAACTTTTCCTGTCTCTGCAACTATCAGCAATAATGATAATTCTTCTTCTTGATGGACGTAAGTATATTGTCTACATTTATTGTTAAAATATTCTTCTGCTAATGAATAATAAAGGTTAGAGTAGAATTCCTACTTTAGTAAAAAAGTAATAAATGTACCCATTTTTGCAAAAGTAAGTGTGCATTTATTTTATTTTATTTTGGCCTGCAGAGCATTGCACTCCGATCAGTGGGTGCAATGCTCTGACTCCTTCAAACTATTTCTCCAGCCACGGGTCCATACCAAGATACAGGCCTTCAGCTACAGAGCTGGCGAGAGTATCAATGGACTACAAGTGAGGTGACATCACCACACTTGTGCTCCATTGAGAACTACAATTGCCTCTGCCATGGTGGAAGATGGGACTTGTACCTATTTCATTCAGAACTGAGAATGAATGATGTGGCTGTGTGGGTGGAGCCATGCACAGTACATGCATAGCTCCCAACTGTCCCTGGTTTGGAGGGACTGTACCTGATTTGGAACAATGTCCCTCTGTCCCTCTTTCCCCCTCATTTGTCCCTCATTTTGAATTGATCTATATAGATGTTTATAAAATTCACCTTTTATCTATCAATAAGTGTTTCCCAGTGCTAAACCTTTCATCCAATTTCTAAATTGCTGCATTTGTAAATTTTAAAAGCCAATATAAAGGCATAGTTGTTGTAAAAAAAAAACCCTTGTGGATTTAATTAACTTTTTTTTTGGTTAATTCTCCTTTAAGGGGGTGTGGCAGGGGGCATTTCCTATGCGTACATACGTTTGTTAGTAGGTGTCCCTCATTCCCATCTCAAAATGTTGGGAGGTATGGTACATGACCGTGATGTAAAATGTTCTCTGTGCGTGAAATTGATGACAGCTGTGCTCCACTGCTTGTATGCAATATATAGCAGCTTACCAACAGCACAAAACAGCAGAGCCTGCATTAGTGTTGCCAACCTACCAGATTGAAATTTACTGATACGACACAAACATTTTTACTGGCACCGCCAAGTTTTTAATGGCATTTCCAAAAAATTTAAGTGAAAATTTCAGTATTTAGGCTACAAACAAGTACGGTATACAATTAGCAATGTGATTTAAGGTTAATATTAAGGCAAAAAACATTTCTTATTTTATTTTCGATATAGTAAGACCCCTTTCACACTGAGGCGTTTTTCAAGTGCTAAAGGGCTAAAAATAGCACATGTAAAGCTCTTAAAAATACCTCCCCTGCAGCCCCAGTGTGAGAACCTGTGTGCTTTCACACTGGAGAGGTGCGTTTGCAGGACATTAGAAAAAGTCTTGCAAGCAGCATCTTTCAGGTGGTGTGGGAGAGCTGCATACACCACTCCTCCAACGCCCCTGTCCATTGCAAAGCGCTTTGTCAGCGGCACATTATTGGCAAATTTAACCCTTTCTTTGGCCACTAGCGGGGGTTAAAAGCGCCCCACTAGCAGCCGAAAAGCGCTGCTAAAACGATGGTAAAGCATCGCTAAAACTAGCGGTGCTTTTCCACTATTGCGGCCCGCTGGCAGTGTGAAAGGGGTCTAAGTAAGTAGCTACAGGACAGGTGATGATGACATCGACACGACACGTCCCCTCCAGTCACAGTGACAGTCTCTCGCCACGCCAGGTGGCCCCTTCAGTCCACTCCAGTCCAAATAGCACTCATAAATAAAAACGAGGAAAAAGATATCAGCCTGTACAGGCCAGAACGGAGCATACACTGGAATAATACATGTATGATACTTTAATAAATATGTAACTTTTATATCATTTCAGTGTATGCTCCTTTCTGGCCTGTACAGTCCCATATTGTTTTCCTTTTTTTCATTTATGTATACATTTATGTATGATGGCCTATGAGTGTCACAACATTTGTTAAATCCAAACAGCACTGACAGTCCTGTTCCCGGCTTGCCTTGCTCCCATTCTGCAGACCCGCACATGAAGCTCCGGCTGCTCCACTCCCTTGCACCATGACATCATACGACACACTCAGGCACCGCCTCCGCCAGACCCCCCCCCCCCCCACAGGCACCACCCGAACACTCTGTAGCAGCCACTCGGATGGTCTTGGCTGGCTCCGGATGTGCAGTTCCGAGCCAAGCATCACAGCCATATTTTTTACTGGCAACCTTTTCCTGTCACTGGCATTTACTGGGAGGAGAAATGTGCCTGTTTTTTACTGGCTGCCTGTAAAAATACTGTCAGTTGGCAACACTGGCATATATGCATGAGAAACTCTTCCAGCCGGGTTAAAACGCAACTATCTCCTTGGATCACCAACATGAAACTCAATCCCTCCTCACATTCCAGGGTAGCCAGTTAAAACATAAAACAGGAGAGCTCCATAGTGTAGTAAAGTCCTATATTAAAAAAATGTATTTAAAAATAGATGTACTTACATAGATGCAATCAATCATAGCAGTAAGATCACAGATAAGAACCCCACCACAAAATCAAACGGCCTGCAGTGACGTCACACGATCGCCTCTGCCCAATGCATTTCCCCCAGTAGGGCATCTTCAGGGATAGAGACTGATCCCAAGACGTTAAGTTACAATGTAAATAGCCAAGCTAAGGACGGAGCAAACCGCTGCTGACCAATCCACATTAAAAATAGCACTGGGTACAAAAACATGCCCAAAAATAGCACAAAGAATGCACTAAGGACTGATCTTTAGTAAAAATATACAAAAAATAAAAAAAAGACAGAAAGCGTATAAAAGGTAATAGGTGGTAAAAAAAAAAGCAGCCATTTACTCCACTCATACCCTTATTACACATACAGTGCCTTGCGAAAGTATTCGGCCCCCTTGAACTTTTCAACCTTTTGCCACATTTCAGGCTTCAAACATAAAGATATCACATTTTTATTTTTTGTGAAGAATCACCAACAAGTGGGACACAATTGTGAAGTGGAACGAAATCTATTTGATTGTTGAAACTTTTTTAACTAATAAAAAAATGAAAAGTGGGGCGTGCAAAATTATTCGGCCCCCTTGCGTTAATACTTTGTAGAGCCACCTTTTGCTGCGATTACAGATGCGAGTCGCTTGGGGTATGTCTCTATCAGTTTTGCACATCGAGAGACTGAAATTCTTGCCCATTCTTCCTTGCAAAACAGCTCGAGCTCAGTGAGGTTGGATGGAGAGCGTTTGTGAACAGCAGTTTTCAGCTCTTTCCACAGATTCTCGATTGGATTCAGGTCTGGACTTTGACTTGGCCATTCTAACACCTGGATACGTTTATTTGTGAACCATTCCTTTGTAGATTTTGCTGTATGTTTGGGATCATTGTCTTGTTGGAAGATAAATCTCCGTCCCAGTTTCCGGTCTTTTGCAGACTCCAACAGGTTTTCATCCAGAATGGTCCTGTATTTGGCTGCATCCATCTTCCCCTCAATTTTAACCATCTTCCCTGTCCCTGCTGAAGAAAAGCAGGCCCAAACCATGATGCTGCCACCACCATGTTTCACGGTGGGGATGGTGTGTTGAGTGTGATGAGCTGTGTTGCTTTTACGCCAAACATATCGTTTTGCATTGTGGCCAAAAAGTTTGATTTTGGTTTCATCGGACCAGAGCACCTTCTTCCACATGTTTGGTGTGTCTCCCAGGTGGCTTGTGGCAAACTTTAGACAAGACTTTTTATGGATATCTTTGAGAAATGGCTTTCTTCTTGCCACTCTTCCATAAAGGCCAGATTTGTGCAGTGTACGACTGATTGTTGTCCTATGGACAGACTCTCCCACCTCAGCTGTAGTTCTCTGCAGTTCATCCAGAGTGATCATGGGCCTCTTGGCTGCATCTCTGATCAGTCTTCTCCTTGTCTGAGCTGAAAGTTTAGAGGGACAGCCAGGTCTTGGTAGATTTGCAGTGGTCTGATACTCCTTCCATTTCAAAATGATCGCTTGCACAGTGCTCCTTGGGATGTTTAAAGCTTGGGAAATCTTTTTGTATCCAAATCCGGCTTTAAACTTCTCCACAACAGTATTACGGACCTGCCTGGTGTGTTCCTTGGTCTTCATGATGCTCTCTGTGCTTTCAACAGAACCCTGAGACTATCACAGAGCAGGTGCATTTATACAGAGACTTGATTAGACACAGGTGGATTCTATTTATCACCATCAGTCATTTAGGACAACATTGGATCATTCAGAGATCCTCGCTGAACTTCTGGAGTGAGTTTTCTGCACCGAAAGTAAAGGGGCCGAATAATTTTGCACGCACCACTTTTCAGTTTTTTATTTGCTAAAAAAGTTTAAAATATCCAATAGATTTCGTTCCACTTCACAATTGTGTCCCACTTGTTGGTGATTCTTCACAAAAAATGAAAATTTTATATCTTTATGTTTGAAGCCTGAAATGTGGCAAAAGGTTGAAAAGTTCAAGGGGGCCGAATACTTTTGCAAGGCACTGTATCAGTTATTTAAAAACAAACATTTACAACATAAAACTGACTAGCAACTATAATAACCTAACTACTGTTAATATAACAGTTGATGTCCCATTCTATATTTAAACCTGAGGGAGCAAAGGATTTCAAATCAAATATCCAGCAAGTTTCATGTCTGGATATCTGCCTGCAAAGGTTGCTACCTCGCCAGTGCTGGGAATAGTTTTCAATACCTATCAATTTTAATAACGAGGGTCCCTATTATGGCAATTAAAGAAATGTATAGAGAGACCCTTTAAGCCATTCTTGATATTATTTAGATGTTCCCCCATGCTAACGTTAAGTGCCCATGTAATGCGTCCTACATACTGTAAGTAGCATGGACATTCCCAGAGGTGAATGACTCCTTTGGTGGAACAAGTAATGAATCCCTGTATATTGTATTCCTTTAAGATGACCACTTTACACTTCCTACATACATTGCCTCTCCTGCAAGGGAAACATCCTTTAAGATTCCCAAACATCTCCAAACTGGGAAGTTTTCTACCAAATTGGGAACAACAGTGTACCCTAAAGTGCGTGCTTTTTTGAAAATCACTTGAGGTTTATCTGGAAGATGTGGCCCTAATATTCTCTCATTCTTATGTATACACCAATGCTTTTGCAAGGCCCTACTGACCCACCTGTGCTGAGTAGAAAAGGTGGTCAAAAATGCGCATTTAAAAACATTGGTGGCTTGCAAATTCTTTTTCTTAGGCACCAATAATGTGTCCCGTTCCATATTGGACACCCTCTGGATTTCACAATCTATTTTTTCCTGATTTCTGGAGAAACCTGTTTTTCAGAATTACAGCCTGAGTTTCATATATATATATATTCATATATCGCTGATATGAGTGCAGTTATGCCTAATTCTTTTAAACTACCCCCCAGGAATGGCTTTCAGCCAAGATGGATGGTGGCAAACGATTCTGGTCAGTGACCTTAAAAAAGGTCTTGGTATAAAGCCTTTTAGGCTCCCTAAAAATCACTAGTTCTAAAAATGTAACCACTTCAATACTGGGCACTTTCAACCCCTTCCTGCCCAGGGCAATTTTCAGCTTTCAGTGCTGTCGCATTTTGAGTGACAATTGAGCGGTCATGCTAAACTGTACCCAAATTCATTTTTATAATTTTCTTCCCAAAACTAGAGCTTTCTTCTGGTTGTCTTTAATCACCGCTGGGTTTTTTATTTTTTGCTAAAAAAACACTAAGATCAAAATTTTTGAAAAAAAAATGTTTTTCTTAGTTTCTGTTGTGAAATGTTGTAAATAAGTAATTTTTCTCCTTCACTGATGTGCGCTGATGAGGCGGCACTGATGGGGTGGCACTAATGAGGAGGCACTAATATGCAGCACCGATGGGCACTGATATGCAGCACCAATAGGCGGCACTGATGGGCACTAATAGGTGGTACTGATGGGCACTGATAGGTGTCACTAATGCGCACTGATAGGCGGCAATTATGGGCAATGGTAGGTGGCACAGATGGGCAGCACTGATGCGCACTGATTGGTATCACTGTGCACAGATTGGCCTCACTGATGGGCATAGAGTGGTGTCAATGATGGGCACAGAGTGGCATCACTGATGGGCACTGTTGGAGCTGCATTGTAATCAGGGCACTGATGATCAGTGCCCTGATTACCTATACACATCTCCTCTATGAGGAGATGCCGCTGATCGGCTCTCCTCTCCTCACACTCCATGGCTCTTTGCGAAGATCAGGGTCGCGCCAAGGCAGGGCGTCCTCATATGACATCATCCCAGATCCCATATGAGATCCCAGACATATATATATATATATATATATATATATATATGTATATATCTTGCTAAGCTTCTCCAGAGACATTTGGTACGCTCAAACGATTCCACGTATGATCAGCTCTATATATCTGATAATATTTAAGTCAAGGTACAAAGTGGTGACAATGGATCTCTAATTGAAGTTAGTTTTAATTGAAAAATACTTCCTTGAACCCTAAGATTTGGGTAAAGTGCAATACTTACCTTTGTGCTGCTCGATATTTTGGCCATATTGCTTCTTTTTGCCTCTCTAATTCCCCTATCATTTTCCTTCCTTTAACTATCCGGGGTTAAATATCTTTGATTTGATTTTTTTGCAGAACAATGGTAACATTGGTAAAAAAAAAAATATATATATATATATATATATATATATATATATATATATATATATATATGTATATATCTTGCTAAGCTTCTCCAGAGACATTTGGTACGCTCAAACGATTCCACGTATGATCAGCTCTATATATCTGATAATATTTAAGTCAAGGTACAAAGTGGTGACAATGGATCTCTAATTGAAGTTAGTTTTAATTGAAAAATACTGTATCCATGCTTTCCCTCACGGGAAGGCTTTGTAGGGGCACAAGCCCCTACAAATAGTCTACAGCAACCTCTGTTGGGCGTCCAGATGAAGTGCAGATGAGCTGCATGAAATGCAAGCGTTGACGCGGCTGACGCCGGCTCACCCCTGCCCTCCTTTCCAGTCCCTCTCACTTACTTACTCCTGGGGCTTTCCATCATGGGACATGATGACACTCAGCTTCCATAGTTTGCCTCAATGAATTGGATCACTACTGAGAACGGTTCCCGACAAATGCATTGCCTATTACAGCTCACTTCTTTATAACTAAACAGGAAAGGCTCTTCGTCATATATGGATGTGAGGAAAACAAGAATCCCGTTTATAAGGAAATGATTCATCTACAGTTGTGAAAGTGAAATCGCGCAGAGCAACTTTATAGAGACTCCTGTGGAAATCACTGTCATAAACTACAAACAACCCAGGAGAGGTAAGCACCTATGTAAGGTGAACTCTCCGTACTGTTTCATAATTATACCGATATCATAAGGACTAGACTTAACATCACTCTGTGCCTAATTAAGGAGTCTCAGCTGCTACACCCCGCCTGTCACATCAATGAACTGAATGGTACTGTTTCTAATCTACTTCAGGCAGGCAGTGGATTCAGTTTGCTGCAGTGTATTTTGTATATATATATATATATATATATATATATATATATATATATATATATATATATATATATACATCCCGGCTTTGTATATACAGTGGGGCAAAAAAGTATTTAGTCAGCCACCAATTGTGCAAGTTCTCCCACCTAAAAAGATGAGAGAGGCCTGTAATTGTCATCATAGGTATACCTCAACTATGAGAGACAAAATGTGGAAACAAATCCAGACAATCACATTGTCTGATTTTTGAAAGAATTTATTTGCAAATTATGGTGGAAAATAAGTATGTGGTCACCTACAAACCTGCTACAAAACATATTTAATAAAAAAATGTTAAAAAAATTAATTTCTTCATAGATTTTGGACAAATTTTATTCTGCTACATGTTTTTGATAAAACTTCAAACTGTGGTATATATATATATATATATATATATATATATATATATATATATATATATATATATATATATATATATATATACTGGAATTTTTATACCACTAATGGTGGTGATCAGCAACTTATAATGGGAATGCGATAGTGTGGTGGGAAATATGATACTTACTGACACTGGGGGGAACTGATCAACTGCCACTGACATCACTAGTGACATTAATACAGTGATCAGTATCAGTATTATACACTGTCATTGTCACTGGCTGGGAAGGTGTTAGCATCTAGTGCGATTAAAGGGTTAACTGTGTGCCTAGCTATATGTAAAGTGTACTGTGTGCAAAGTGTGCTGCTTTTACTACTGGATCTCTACATAAAGCATCTATGCAAAGCAGGGATGAGAAACAGAGAGATTGTTCTCTCTCTACAGAACTCTGTGTTGATTGTCAACACAGAGCTCTAGGCTGTGGTTGTACAAACCGATCAGCAGGTCCCGGCCATTAATCGTGGGCTGGGACTTGCTGACAGGCTCCCGCTGTGTACAATCACTGCAGGTGCTGGCCGGGGGACACGCATGTGCACACCCTAAACTCAGAGGTAGGCATCTCCATACGGGCACGCCATTTTGCCTGTGCGGGCTGCCCATCTGCAGTTCATTGCGCGTGGGCAGTCCAAAAGTGGTTAAATAACACACCAGTGGCTCACCTGTAAAATGTATATAATCTACCAGAGTAAAAGTAACACTTACAAAAAGAAAAATTCCATTTAATTTCCCTTCCAGACCCAGGTATGAAAGACATACCAGGGTCTGTATATTGGGGGTCCTTGGGGGGGGTCCTGATTTTTATTTAAAAAAAAAATTAAAAAAGAATGAATGAAACCAACGGAAATGCAAATTTCTGGCCCTTTTTAGTTTTTCCAAAATTTAACATTTGCACATTATACTAAACCCTCATCCAAGCACGCAGCCTGCCTGACCAGGAATGAGGAGGATCGAGCTGGCTGCTCCTCTCCACCTAATCCATACCATACCAGATCAATGCCCTCAACATGGGGAGGGTGCCTAGCTAAAGGGGAAGGCAAAGCACATTGTCCCAATGTTGATGGCAAGTGCCTCTTTCTCACAACCGTGGCCTGATATTAATGTTCACCCTTTGTTAAAAAATGGAGTATGTAACTTTTGTTTTTACCATGACTGTCGCATCACTGAACATTAAAGTGGTTGTAAACCCCAGACATGAAATATGAACAAAGCATATCCCATAGGGTGTACTTGTCTCAATTAACCGCTTGCCGACCATATACTGTAGATATACGGCGGCAAGGTACTGAACTTCTGAGTTTGAGATGCATTCTCCCGCTGGCCCGCTCCCACTGTGATTAGACTGGCAGGTACGGCAGACTCGATGTCTGCTGGCACCCGCCGATGCTTCGGTACACAAGGCATAATTGTCTTTTTTGGTTTATAGTGCAAAAAATAAAAAACACAAAGGTGATCAAATAAAACCAAAAGAAATCTCTATTTGTGGGAAAAAAAGGACATCAATTTTGTTTAGGTACAGCGTTGCACGACCGTGCAATTGTCAGCTAAAGTTATGCAGTGCTGTAAAATGGCCTGATCATGAAGAGGGGTAAACCTTCCGGAGCTGAAGTGGTTAAGATCACTAAGGGGTGGATTTACTAAAGGGAAAAAGACTGTGCACTTTGCAAAGTGCAGTTGCCCTCTTCAAGAGCAGTTGCTCCAGAGCTTGGTAAATGAGCAGAAGCTCTGCTGACTTCCATCATCCAATCATGTGCAAGCAAAAATGCAGCAAAAATGCATTTTTTTAAATTTTCTTTGCACGGGAGTGGGTACTCTTTGCAAAGTGAAGCCTTACCTCATTTACTAAGCTCTGTAGCAATTGCACTTGCAGTGTCATTTCTGTCTGCTGCTTCATTCCTCTGCTATCGCTTCTGACAAGTTTTCCTGATGCCAAGAGAAAAAAATGTGACGGGTAGGTATTTCCAGTCGCCCCCCCCCCCCCAAAAAAAAACATTGAGCACCAGCTGCCTTCTGTCTTCTGTATATGTTCCTGCTGAATTTTTATGCATTGGTAATTTTTGTACAACTGAGAGCAATAAACAGAGTTAATAAACAGTTTTAAAATGTGTAGAAAAATATATATATGTAAAACATTTAAATAATGTATATATTTTTTTAAATGACCATTGATAATGCTTGGAAAGGGAAATAGGAGGGCACAGGAGATCTGTCAGTCTCACTTTCAGACCTTTCTGGAGCTGATATCTTTAGTGCACCTCAATGTACGTTTTTACCTAATGCCGTGTACACACGACCGGACTTTTCGACAGCAAAGGTCCGACAGAACGAATCCGCCGGACAATCCAACCGTGTGTGGGCTTCATCAGACCTTTGCTGTCAAAAAATCAGACGTACTTTAGATTTGAAACATGTTTCAAATCTTACCGACGGACTCGAGTCCGGTCGAAAAATCAGTTCGTCTGTATGCTAGTCCGATGGACAAAAAAGGACGCAAGGGCAGCTATTGGCTACTGGCTATGAACTTCCTATTCTAGTCCGGTCATACGTCATCGCGTTCAAACGAACGGACTTTCGACTGGACTTTAGTCCGTTCAAGCCCGGTCGTTCGAAAGTTCGTCGTAAATCTGTCGAAAGTCCGTCGGAAAGACCGTCGGACCTTTGATGCTGAAAAGTCCGCTCGTGTGTACACGGCATAAGAGCCTGTGAGGAAGGAGGGGGTTTTCCTGTAGAATTTACATGGGTATAACATAGGTAGGTGCAGCAATAACTCTCGGTGAAGCTGCTGGTTTAGGCGGGCTTGTTACCTTCACTCTCGACACCCCTGTTTCACCAGCACCGGGTCTAGGGTTCCGTTGAGTTTACCTCTGGACGATATAAGCACCAACACTGGAGTACGTTTTCAATGCTTTATTGAACCAAGTAACGAAGGAAGTAGCAGGAAAGAGGCAGGAGGGAAGCTGCAGGGAAGCTCAAATACCTTTATTTAGGATTCTTGAGAACGTCCTCTAAAGTTGAATATTGTAATCGGATGCAATCCCCTTGTGGGACACAATCTTTGCTCGCCTGGATAGGCCTCTCTCACTAGCCTAGCAGCCAGTACATAGCACGAACAAAAGTCTCTGCCACAGACTTGCTTGAAATAAACCAGTACGATCCTCTGCCACAGGATGTATTAAATTTTGCAGTGAACGTCAGACAGTACTTGGACCTCTAAGCCAACCCGGCAAAACTATGCTGTAGAACTACTTTAGGATACGTCCTCCAACCGAGTCACCAGGCCCCTCTCCAGACCAGCACTCTGCATGATCCTTCCATGACGGGTCCTCCCCTTAGATCTCCTCGGTTATAGAACTTCTTCATTCTGGATAGACAACTCAGGACCATTCCTCGGCTGCTGTGGTAGGCCCCAGACATGCTTCTGGGCCCACCCACGCCCCGCAGCGGCATGGGCCTCCGGAACGGAGGACCACGAGGTAGCACTTTAACGCATACCTGTCGGCCAGGAGGGCCAGCAGGTGGCTGTAAAACGAACCCCAATACATGGCGTCAGTCCCATAAATACCCTCTCCCAGAATGCAACCCAGAGGACCACCTCCACCGAGTTGTTTCCTGGACAGAGGAGCATCCATACGCTTCGACACGTTGCCCTTCCAACAATAGCCAATGGTAACAGCGACACCCACCGGCTCAGTATGGAAACACACGCAACGTCAGCCAAGCTGGAACAGAGGCAAATCTAACTCCCCTAACGAGCAATTCACTAAATTTACCTATCAGATGGTAGATCATAAATCTACCAGCACTACATAGGGTTTAATGCATTTTTCATGTGTGTACAGGTGATTTATATATATATTTTTTTTGTATTCAGTTATCCAAAGACGCACAACTTACACATGCTGTGAAAGCTCTGTCACTGCCTGAAAGCTGCGATGAGCCAGTTGAAGGAACGGTTTGTGAAGTGGCAGGATGGGGTTTGACAAGAAATGCAAATAATAAACCATCAGATAAACTCATGGAGGCAAATGTTACCATAATGGACAAAATAGCCTGGTATAAGTATTGGGAAGGCAAAATAACTAAAAATGTTATTTGTACCAATCAAAATGGAACAGAAATTTGCAAGGTATGTATAAGGCAACTCCAAACTCCAGACAACAATAGCCAATCAGAAAACTGATAATGTTGTAAGTTAACACAAAATGGTAGTTAAAAACAACAAGAGAAAAACTATTGAAGTTCAATTTTTTTGATACAATATATAGCTTCACTCCGTAGATTTCCCCCTCAGTACATTTTTGCATTCACTAGATGTCCTCAGTCTGATGGCGAGCACCAGTCAGCCCACTTCTGCTGAGCCCAGGTTGCCCTAGACCCACCCCAGCCTTTGAATTGTGTAACGCTCTTGTCAGTACATGAACTGATTGGCTATTGGCTCCTTGTACTGCTACTCCCTCCCATCCTGTACAGGGAATGCAAGAGACTGACACCAGGTCATTCAAATACTTACTGCTTACATTTGAAATAATACATATAATGGTGTATGAATGGTTACAGAGCTGCATTCATTTGTGCCTTTTAGTTTTTAGTTCAGCTTTAGCCTGGGTTCACTCTAGCGCAATCTCAGAGATCGCATGTGATTCACACCCGTACCACAGGTGCCGATCACATGCGATCTCTTTTTTCACAGAAAATAGTGCAGAGACTTGTTTTTCCCTGCACTAGAATCGGATCGCATGGGTATTCTCATGTGATCCGATTCATGTGCGAGTTCACAGTTCGCACTGCGATCTGTGAACTAAACTGGGGGTGTCATGATGACACCCGCAGCGGTTCACAGAATGCAGTGTGAACTACCTGTGGGAGGGATGCGATGCGGGAACCAGCTCTGTAATCGCGCTGGTTCCCACATCGCACATATGTGAACGCAGGGTTAAAGAAAATCTGCAATGATAATAAAGTTACATAATCAACAAAATGTCATTTTAATCTGAATTTTCTGCATTCTCAACAGCCTGATAAAAACGTTAGCTAAACCCAAGAATTAAAATATACCATACAGCCGCCTAATGGTCTTTAGATGTTTGCTTGACGAAATCACATATTTTGCTGCTTAACCGATTGCCGACCCTATACTGCATATATACAGCGGCAAGGTGCATTTTTTTTAGCACTGATCACTGTATTGGTGTTACTGGTTCCCACAAAGTGTCACTTAGTGTCTGATTTTTCCGCTGCAATGTCGCAGTCCCACTATAAGTCGCTGATCGCCGCCATTACTAGTAAACAAAAATTGTAAAATTTAAAATTCCATAAATCTATCCCATAGTTTGTAGATGCTATACCTTTTGCACAAACCAATGAATATACGCTTATTGGGATTTTTTACCAAAATATGTAGCAGAATACATATTGGCCTAAATTGATTGATGAAGAAATTTGATTTTTTACATTTTTTTTATTGGATAATGGATATGTTCTACAGCAGAAAGTTAGAAATATAGTTTGTTTTGTTTCAAAATTGTCTGAATTTTTTTATTTATAGCACAAAAAATAAAAAACACAAAAACGCAAATAGCATCAAAAGAAAGCTCTATTTGTGGGAAAAAAAGTATATAATTTTATTTGGGGACAGTTAAAGTAATGCAGTGCCGTATTGCGAAAAATGGCCTGGTTATGAAAAGGGGTAAACCTTCCAGAGAGCAAGTGGTTAAACAGCAGACCTATTAAAGGCCTTTAAAAAAAAAAATCGATCAAATAATAATATACTAGGGTGCTTTTTCTCTCTGTAAGCAAAGTTAATCTTAAAGCGGAGTTCCACCCAAAAGGGGGAGCTCCACTTGTTTGCACTCGTTTGCACTCACATTTTGGCACTTTTTTTTGGGGGGGGGGCAGGTACCTGCTTTTGACACGTCACAGGTCCCAGAAGACTACGGACCATTCTCAAGGCACAGCGCGACTTGCACATGCACAGTAGGAAACATTCTGTGAAGCCACAAGGCTTTACTTCCTGTTGCCCTTACTAAATAAGCCGGCGCCTGCACCCAAAGCCGATTAAAGAAGCAGATCGAGTGAGGACATCGCTGGATCCCTGGACAGGTAAGTGTCCTTATAGTAAAAGTATTTGTAGCTGCTGACCTTTTTTTTTTTTTTTTCTGAAGGAGCCTGGAGCTCCTCTTTAACTCTTTACTTCTGGAGAAAAAGATATTTAACCTCTACAGGCAGAAAGGTTTCTTCACAGTAAGAGCTGTGAAAATGTGGAATAGACTCCCTCAAGAGCTAGTTCTGGCCAGCTTAGTAGATTATTTAAAAAAAAGAGCTGCATTCATTCCTAAATGTACAAACTATAACTGAATATTTCCATTTATAGCTAATAACACCTTATTAGTTGATCCAGGTAATACCCACTTGCCTCCTAGGGGGGGCAGGAATTAACTTTTTTATCCTGTTAGATCATATTGGATCATGCTTTATTGTGTTTTTCTTCTTCCTCTGGATCAACTGTGGGTATAGGATAGTATATTTGGAGGTATTTTATTTCCTCCTCCTCTTCCTCCGTTAAAGTCTATGGGACACGAACATGAAAAAACAATAGTGCTAATTTTAAAGGCTTATATGCAAGTTATTGTCATAAAAAGTGTTTGGGGGACCTGTGTCCTGCCCCCAGGGGACATGTATCAATGCAAAAAAAAGTTTTAAAAACTGCTGTTTTTTTGGGAGCAGTGATTTTAATAATGCTTAAAGTGAAACAATAAAAATGAAATATTCCTTTAAATATCGTGCCTGCAGGGTGTCTATGGCATGCCTGGCACATTTTTCTTGTGTTTAGAACAGTACCACAGCAAAATTACATTTCTAAAGGAAAAAAGTAATTTAAAACTGATCGCGGCTGTAATTGTCGGGTCTCGGCAATATAGATAAAACTGATTGAAAAAAACGGCATGGGTTCCCCCCCAGTCCATTACCAGGCCCTTTGAGTCTGGTATGAATATTAAGAGGAACCCCGAACCAAAAATTTTTCAAAAATTGCGTGGGGGTCCCCCCAAAATCCATACCAGGCCTTTCAGGTCTGGTATGAATATTAAGGGGAAACCTGCGCCAAAATGTAAAAAAAAAAAAGCATAGATGCATAGATACAAGACACAAGTTTTTTTGTGATGATGGTATGAGCATAATCAAAACACAGAGGATAGATTCAGACACAGTCCGCTAGACAATGTAATCTCTATTCCAAAGTAACTTAGAATAGAGTTTTGTACCATTAGACTGTCATCAGCTCATAAATCAGTAAGATCAACAATAAACAATGCATATAAACATTAATTACAGTGTGGATAAGGATACTGTAAATGGTTTAGAGTGCATTATTAAAATAATGGCTAGGGTTCTATGCAATATTTACTGAGCGGTACCTCTTACACTAAGCAATGGGCAATGGTCTCTGTGTAGCAACTATAAGGAGGCAGTCTTTAGTGCTGGCTCATCAGTTGGCTAGCGTTGGGACCCAGTTGTACCATTGTGCACATTAGGAACAGTCCCAGGCATACCTGCTGGCAGCAATAAGGCTACTAGGCAACTGTCTAGTCAAACACTTGCCTGAAGATATGGCATTGCGTGGCTCCAAAACGTTGCCTTATGTGTACCATGTGACCACGAGAATAAAGCTTTGGACCCTTCTTGAGGAATCCTTGGTGTGCTGATCACATCTCTTCACTCCAAGTGATACTAAAGCCTCAGTTTTTTTTTGCTTAAAAATAACAAACATGTTATACTTACCTGCCCTGTGCAGTGGTTTTGCACAGAGCAGCCCAGATCCTCCTCTTCTCGGGGCCCTTTTCGGCTCTCCTGGCCCCTCCCTCCTGTTAAGTGCCCCCACAGTTAGCAGCTTGCTATGGAGGCACCCGAACCAAGCCAAAGCTCTGTGTGTCCATTCAGACACTGAGCTCTGGCTAGGCCCTGCCCCCTATCTGGCCTCATTGGCTGGCTCACTGACTTTGATTGACAGCAGTGGGAGCCAATGGAGCTCAGCTGCTATCTCAGCCAATGAGGAGGAGAGTCCCGGGCAGCCGAGTCTCTCCTGCAACATCACTGGATAGAGATGGGCTCAGACAAGTATTAGGGAGGCTGATGGGGGGCTGCTGCACAAAGAAGGTTTCTTATATCTTAATGCATATGATGCATTAAGATAAAAAAATTCTACCTTTACAATCACTTTCAATGGGACTACATGTCCCATGATCCTCCACCAGCCATTTCAGATTGGTCCCCTGCGATGCTTGCCAGGAGGGAGGAATAGGGGGAGCGAATGGGGGAATCACACACAGCCCCTCTGCCCTTTCATGCAGCAGCAGAGAGGTAGAAAGAAGGAAAGAAGAAAGCCAGCAGCTGCACACATACACATGGGGGCGGGAGGAGAGCGGGGGATAAACACAGATTGCTCCTGTTGCCAGCAAAGCAGCACCTGGCTACATTGTTTATCCAATACATCAATGTATTATTTAGTATTTTTCCTATCTGCCCAGAATTCAGCTGCAAACAGCCCTGCATAGGATCCCAGAGTAATGGGGATCTATATGAGATCTTGTTATATCTCTAAATCTGCTGACTAGTCAGTGTTGGCTGTATTATGTTTACTGTATGAACCATAGTCTGCTTTTTGCCGAATTACCAAACCACTCAAATCATTAATTACTCTTTGTCTTAATAATATCCACATTTGGTAAATACTGTGGTCACCAAGTAAAACAGGAACAACTTTTTTTTTTATCTTCTGTGGTTTTTACAGGGTCTACAGTCATTGCTGTCCATAGAATTGGTCATGAAAAGCTAGTTGTCTGTTATGTATAGATAGTCACCTTATTTTATATCTGTATTTTTTTTTGACAGGGAGACTCTGGTGGACCACTGATCTGCAACGGAACGCTGCGGGGTGTGTTATCTTTTGGCCCATTGGTGTCATCAATGCAACATTACTCTGTCCAGAATTATCACCCCCTGTTCATGCGATTGGCTTAGTATTTTTCACAGAAATTGAAACTTCTTCATTGAATTTTGCCATGTGCAGTATTTAAAGAGTAAATTTACTTTTGTTGAGAAAAAAACAATCCCCTCTGGGTGATCAATGTACACCACAAGGATTTTTAACAAACTTATCCATTTCTGTTTGTTGTCTGCAGAGTGTTTTTTTTTAATTATTATTACTCAGCTGATACACTTGCAGTGTTCTAAAGAGGAAAATGTAGGATCTGCACCCCTTTAGAAGTGATTAACCCTTTGGAAGTATCTCGCCAAAAATTACATTTTTGTTGCAGAGGGTGCCTAAAATATGGAAAAAAATCTTGCGAGCCACAATAATCCAATGCCTCAGTGAAGAACCAACCGAATAAGTACCCGGCTGCAAACGCAGATCACGTATTCATGACCGTGCGATAAACTATAAATGAAGAATGCGCTGCGCCTGGGGATATATCTGAGTAACTAAAATCCTAAGTGTGAATCGAAAATAATATAAAGTGCAAATCACAGAGAGTATAAAATTAAAATCACTTGCTGTATGGATCTTATAACCATGTACACCAAAGTGCCGTGTACATTAAATCACAAAGTGCAATGTGCATATAAAGCGTACCTAAATCATGCGATATAACCATGACAATATAGATCTAAAACCATCTGTGAATAAATGTATGAAATACCAAAGATCCTTGAATAGGTGTGCATACTGAAAAAGTGTTATACATATAACACATAAAAAGTCCACTGTGATTATAAAAGTGAGGGTGAAAAAAATGATAAAAATTAAAATAAATAAAAAACACATATAAAAGAAATAAATCACACGTGTAGTAAAATAGAACTATAATCGTCCTAATTGTGGTATTGAAATCACAGGGGGGGGGGGGGGGGGGGAATACTTCAGCGGTTCCCGCCCGCCCCCCCCCCGTCCAGCCATGTGATACCAATCGATCGCTGCTCTGCTGTACACCTGTGTAAGCCTTTCTCTTTTCTATGATATGATGTGAGTGGAGCCATAACGAATCTGTTTGGGGAATCAGCTGTACCAATCACTGAGCCCAGGGGTGGCTCCAAAAGCGTGTATTGACACAATTAAACACTGTGTCACACGCTCCAAGGTGAGCGCAATCACATTGGGGGTCACCAAGGCACTCCACGGCATGTTTTTGGGCACGTTTGATTCAGTACTGGAACTTTTTCTTTGAAACATCACTAGTATATTGATTTCTGCTGGAACTTTGTCACTTCACGTTGTTGGATTGGAAGATTTTTTCACGACTGTGATTTCAATACCACAATTAGGACGATTATAGTTCTATTTTACTACACGTGTGATTTATTTATTTTATATGTGTTTTTTATTTATTTTAATTTTTATCATTTTTTTCACCCTCACTTTTATAATCACAGTGGACTTTTTATGTGTTATATGTATAACACTTTTTCAGTATGCACACCTATTCAAGGATCTTTGGTATTTCATACATTTATTCACAGATGGTTTTAGATCTATATTGTCATGGTTATATCGCATGATTTAGGTACGCTTTATATGCACATTGCACTTTGTGATTTAATGTACACGGCACTTTGGTGTACATGGTTATAAGATCCATACAGCAAGTGATTTTAATTTTATACTCTCTGTGATTTGCACTTTATATTATTTTCGATTCACACTTAGGATTTTAGTTACTCAGATATATCCCCAGGCACAGCGCATTCTTCATTTTTGGTGCCTAAAATATGACATGTATTTTTTTGCAGAGTTTTGAGAAATCACTGAGCCATTCACACATGCAGGAAATTACATTTCTGGGGGTGTTCCATGCACCATTGGTTGCCATATTGCATTGAATTTTACAGAAAATTAGAGCACTGCGGACTGAAAAGGAAATGTCATTTTTTAACAGCTTTCAATTACAACATGTGTAGCAATTGTATATGCTATATTTTTTATTTGCTATCTATAGTGGAGTAACCCTTTAACTAAATTGGTAAAAAGGAAAATTTATTGTCAAATACTTACCGTAATTTTCCTTTCCTGATGGACTCCATGGCAGCCTACGTGTGGGTTAACCCCGCCTCCTCTCCAATGCTATAGGACCCCATTCCCATAAATGAGTGCTCACCACTAGCTACTGTGTTCCGTAACTAGCCTACTCGTTGACCAATGGGTGGGAACTCCGTCTGCCATGGAGTCCATCAGGAAAGGAAAATTACGGTAAGTATTTGACAATAAATTTTCCTTTTTCCTGACAGACTCCATGGCAGCCTACATGTGGGAAATAACTAGCCAACCACACGGGCGGGTATGCATGATCAAAACATAAATTTTAATTTGTCCTATCGGTCGATAGGATTTGTAACCCAAAGTTTACAGAGGATAGTGAGGCAGGCTCTATACAATAGTGCAACATGAAGGTATTAATAGAAGCCCATGAAGCTGCCTTGCAGATGGTATCTGGAGCCACATGTCGAGCCGCTGCCCACGAGGCTGCCATTCCTCTGGTGGAATGGGCTGTCACCGCCTTTGGAGGAGCCAAGCCCTTAGCCCTATATGCCTGTTGTATGGTCTGTACGATCCAGGACGCGATAGTCCTGGTTGAGGCTTTCTTCCCTATATTGCTGCCTGAGTGAAGCACGAAGAGATGACTAGAACGTCTGAAGGGAGAAGTAACCTTGAGATATTCCTTAATAGCTTCGCCCACATCTAGAGGGTGATTCTCAGTGGACCCTGGGGTCCTAAATGTAGGTAACACGATCTCTTGATTGACGTGGAATACTGAAGACACTTTTGGGTTGGAACCCAGCATAGGAATGAGGACTACCCGGTCCGGGAAAAACGTTAGGAAGGGTTCTTCGTGACCAAGTGATGCAATTTCAGAGACCCTTTTGGCTGAGGTAATGGCCACTAAGAAGGCCACCTTTGCTGAAAAGACCTTGATAGGGAGCGGGGAGGGCCCCGAAGTACTGAGTCCAGAGATCGAGTCAAGGACTAATGGGAGGTCCCATTTGGGGAACCTCGGCTTTCTCTGGGGCTTGAGTCTCGATGCGCCTCGGAAAAATTGTCTAACCAGAGGATGAACTGCCCATGAAGTGCCGGAGAAGGCCGAAAGTGCCGAAACTTGGACTCTCAGAGAGCTGACAGATAGATGTAAATCTAGGCCCGTTTGGAGGAAACTGAGAACGTCCTGGACTTTTGGATGTCTAAAAGACCTGCCCTGAGGAGAGCAGAACTCCACGAATTTGGACCAGATCCTTCCATAGACTTTATTTGTACTGGATCTTCTCGAGCTCATGAGAGTGGATATTACTTCTGAGGCACAACCTAGGGATTCCAGCCTCTCCCTCTCAAGAACCAGACCATCAGTCTCAGCACCGCAGGACAAGGGTGCAGGACTGACCCTTGAGAAAGAAGGTCCGGTCTGAGAGGGAGAGGCACTGGGTCCCGACAGCTGAGCTGGACCAGGAGAGGGAACCAAGGCCTGTTCGGCCAGTAGGGAGCTATTGTCACCACCTCCACTGGCTCTGCTCGGAGCCTCTGCAGGAATCTCAGCAAAACTGGCAGTGGCGGAAAGGCGTATGCCCGCTTGAACCTCCACTGATCCGTCAGGGCATCTGTCCCGATGGCTTGACTGCAGAGCCCCCGGGTGTAGAACTTCTTCAGCTTGCGATTGCAGGGGGAAGCAAACAGATCTACTTCGGGATCGGTCTTTAGTGACAAGATACACCTGAACGTCTCTATGTGGAGAGACCACTCGTTGTTGTCCAACTCGGTCCGTGACAGGAAGTCTGCTTGAGTGTTTTGGACGCCTGGGACAAAGACTGCCGAGATGTTGGGAGAATATGGAGATGTTGGCAAGGTATTTCTGCGCCCACGATAGGATGGGCTCGACTTCCCGAAGGAGTGTGGGACTCCGAGTACCCCCTTGCCTCTTCACATACGATACTGCTGTGGTGTTGTCCATTCTCAACAGCACTGACTCCCCCATCAGGAGATGAGAGAAGAACTGTAGGGCACACCAGGCCGCACGAAGTTCCAAGACATTCGACCCTGGGTTGGGGAGACAAGTTTCCCACTTGCCTTGGGCCAGGTTCGACCCACAAAGGGCTCCCCAACCGGTACCGCTGGCATCGGTCGTGACCGTCACCCAGGAGATGGGAGCGATGGAGTGGCAAGTCAGGAGGTTCTTGCGCTGAAGCCACCAGAAGAGGCTGTTTCTCATTGCAGATGTTATGCGGATGACCTGGTTCTTGTCCCCTGACTTCCATTGCCGTAGGAGACCTGACTGGAAGGGACGCAATCTCCATAAGGCCCATTTGACCATGGGAGTCGTAGAAACCATCGTGCCAACGACTTTCAGACACTGAGAGGCTTTCATTTGCCGAGCATGTAGAGCCCGGGAGACTCTGTCTCGAACTGTAGGAATTTTCTGTAGTGGAAGGGAGATAGTGTTTGCCACTGTATCGAACTGGGCTCCCAGATATATTAGACGCTGAGTTGGGCTCAGTTGACTCTTTTCTATGTTTAGGAGCCACCCGAAGTTGGACAGAGTGGAGATTACTTGATCCCGGTGGACCAGCAACTGCTCCCTGCTCTGGGACAGCACCAGCAGGTCGTCCAGGTAGTGGTAAAGACGTACCCCTTTGGATCTTATTAGTGCCACCGTAGCTAGGAGGACTTTTGAAAAGACCCGGGGGGACGTTGTCAGCCCGAAGGGGAGGCAAATAAATTGAAGATGATCTGACCCAATGTGAAAGCGGAGGTATTTGTGAAATTCTTTTTCCACTGGAACGTGGAAATAAGCGTCCTTCAGGTCGATTGATATCATCCAGTCGCCTGGTTGTATGGCTCTCTGAATGGTCACCAAGGTTTCCATCTTGAACCTTCCATTCTCTATGAATCCGTTGAGATATGTGAGGTCTATGACTGGGCGCCAAGAGCCCCCCTTTTTTTGAACTAGGAAGAGAGGGGAGTATATCCCCTGGAACCATTCGTCCTGTGGTACATGTACTACTGCTCCTTGAATTTTCAGGAGGTCCACATAGGACAGCAAAATTTGTTTTTGATCCTCTGCCCGAGGGAGAAGAGTGGAGACGAACCTTGGGTGCGGAGTCCTGGAAAAGGCCCATCTGTGGCCTGACGAGACCGTCCTTATGACCCAGAAGTCTGAGATCGAGGCCACCCAGACGTGCCGGAAGAGGAGCAGACGAGCCCCCACCCGGCCCGCCTGGGCGGGCGTAATCTCAAAAAGATTTAGCCTGATCACGAGCACTGGACGTTTGATTTTTAACGGGTTTGCGGAAGGATGACTGCCCTCTGCTCCAATTCTTCCTAAAGTCCCGGCCAGGCTTGTAGGAGCGTGCTTCCCTGGAGCGCTCCGGACTTCGTCTTCTGAACTGGGGCTTCTTTCGACCCAGCATGCGCCTGTCCTGGGGAAGAAAACCCGATTTGCCACCTGTGGCTCGCGTAATGGCATCGTCAAGCTTATTGCCAAACAGTGAGGACCCCTCAAACGGGATTTTACACCACGCTTGCTTAGAACCAGGGTCCGCAAGCCAGGGACGCAACCAGAGGGCTCTCTTGGCCGTAACTGAGGACAGCATAATACGAGCCAGAAGGCGGATCAAGTCAATGGACGCCTCCCCCAGGAAGACCGCTGCAAGCTTCAGCTCTGCGGCTGCTGAACTTCCAGCCAGCTCTTCTGACACGCCTCTAAGGAAGGATTCCACGTTCTCCGTCCAGGCCTCCATGGCCTTAGACATGGCCGCTAATGCCAGGGCTGGTTTACAGGCCATACCCGCGAGCCCATAGATTCTTTTTAGATCTAGGTCTATCTTCCTCTCGAGCCCATCTTTAAAAGATACTGCGTCTTCTAGAGGAAGAGTCACATGTTTGGCCAGACGCATAAGAGCTGCGTCCACAAGGGGAGTATTCTCCAAATTCTTTACTTCTTCTGACTTGAAGGGGTACAATCTGGAGGTTTTATTAGACATGGAGGATTTTTTTTCTCTGTTTTACTCCATTCTTCCTCAATGATTTCCTTTAGCTCTGGAAGGAGCGGAAAGTTTGCGCGTTCTCTCCCCAGGTGCTTGAAGAATTTTTTCTGCTTGGCTGGGGGAGTGGAAGGGTCTTCCCACTTCAAGGCTTCCTTGATCGCTTTGATTAAAGGGGAAACCATCGCGAAGTCGAACCCTCCAATGACCTCCTCACTGATAGACTCATCCTCTGAGGAGTCAGGAGAGGTGATATAGGGCTGCGAAGTACCCGGATCATCACGGGCCTCTTCCGCCTGCGGGCCAGACGCAGTGGTAGACTGGCTCAATGTGCGAGGTGCTTCCCTCTCCATTAGGGATTGCTGTACCACTCGTTTCACAAGAGACTCTAAACGCTGGTTTTCCGTCTCTTTTTCCCCAACCGCACGGGCAAAACAACGGTCACATAAGGACTTGCCCTCCGGGATTCGTGTCCTACATCCCCAGCAGGCTCTGTGGTCTGAGCGGCTGTCATGGCGGTGGGAGCGGTGTCTTGAGGAGGAACGAGAGCGTCTCCTCTGGTGGGATCCGGACTGTGAATCTCGTCTGGATGAAGATGAATTGTATTGTGGCTTGGCAAGGTCATTGGCATTCTGGACCGCATTTAGCGGGTCCGACCTAGAAGGGCTGGGAAGAGAAAAAAAAAATAGGGGAAGGGGAGAAAATAAAGGTAGAACATGGTATCAGCACGACAATAATGTGCATAAATCTCATCCCCTCCCCTCACGAGCACATACCTTGTGCGTGAGGGCTGGCCACTTAAAGGCGGTGAATTGTCCATAACCAGGGACACGAAATGTCACTTTAATAGTCTGCAGGGATAATGGTCTAAGAAAACCTAGGCATCAAAATATGAGAAGGTTTTAGAGAAAAAGAAAAAACTCTGCTTGCCTCTTCTTTTTTTTTTTTTTTTTTTTATAATATGCACAAGGCATGTATCAACATATAATCAATGCAAAGGAGAAACAACTTCCAGCCGCATATGTATGTATATTTAGATAACATATATAATGATAAAAGAACAATTTTCCATTATTGTGCTCTCTTTTTTTTTTTTTTTTTTTTTTAAATGCAGAGGTTTCCACCACTCACCTGGAGACCAGCAGGGATCCGCTCCTCCTTTCCCTACCAAGGGAGATCCCAACTCAGCAGGACAGGAGGGCGGAATTTAAATTCCCCGCCCGTGACATCATTATCCCCTACAGCGCATGCGCAAAGGGGAACCACCTTACAGCGCCTGCGCGGACGACGAACGAGCCGCCGTACTGCGCATGCGCGAGCCAAACCTCACTCTCAGGTTGGCTACAGCGCAGGTGCCAGCGGCGAGACTGCCGCAACCCGGAAGTGCCGTGGCGGGCTGGAACGCACGCGAACCAGCCGCCATGAGGGGGATAGGACACACTGGATCACCAGGGAAAATACATACAACACATAGAAACACTGCCATGGAGTATGAGAAAACATCCACAGACCTTGCCAGCCGTTGATGAGAACTGTCCGCCGGGCATACAGAGGCGACCACCCATCCACCAAGGGGGAACATTCAAGCCTCTTCAAGCTACTCACCCGCTCATAGCTGGGCTTTTGAGCTGCACCGCACAGGTATGCCAATCTTGGAATCAATCAATCTTGGATTCAATCAATCTTGATGCGAACAGCATGTGTAGGTCCATAGAGGAGGACAAAAAAGGAACACAGTAGCTAGTGGTGAGCACTCATTTATGGGAATGGGGTCCTATAGCATTGGAGAGGAGGCGGGGTTAACCCACACGTAGGCTGCCATGGAGTCTGTCAGGAAAACTTTTTTTTCCATAAAAAAAAAAAGTTGCTTCACTTTAAAGTGGTTGTAAACCCTTACATATACCCAGTGAAGTGACTAGCCTTAGGTCATACACAGAGATGAAACAAATCATCCTATATAAGTTGTACCTGTTTATCTGTGGCCATCCCCCCCTCTACATCCTCCTAAAACACCCAGATCAAAAGACTATTTCTCAGCAGTAGAAAGCAGGAGGCGGGGATGTGACATCACAAACACTGCAGAGCTAGAGCACAGAGCTCAGTGAAACCTGAAACCTGAGTGAGGAAATGGACACACCCACCTCTAAACCCTGTCATAGGGAAATATACACAACTGGAGCTATTAGTCACCTCCCGTGTGTCCGAGGGGGGCAGGACATCCCCCAGGGGACTGTGGAGTCGACATAGAGTATTATCAATTATTTATGCAGATAGCAGATGAATCAGAGATCAGAGAGAAATGACTCCTGGTGCTTTGGATTGAGGCAAGTATACTCTAAAGAATGATATGCTTTGTTTATTTTACATGTTAGAGGTTTACAACCACTTTAAGCTAAAAAAAAACATAGCATTCAGTACCACTTTAATTCCTTGTTCTTCTACAGTTTATCACATGATTAAAAACAGTACAATGTCATTTTTTTGTTTAAGCTTAACGTAGTATAATTAGTTATCCTAAAAAATATATAATGTCACACTTCTGTTATTCTTTTGCATCCTCTGTAATCATATATAGATTATCTTCACTATATGCTTTCCAGCAGCTTTGCTCAGTCTGAAACTGGGCAGCAATAAATCCTTTTCACTTGACACTTACTTGTACAGGCTCTTTTATTAAACTCGTTGTAAAGACAGAATGTTTTTTTTATCTTAATGCATTCTATTCATTAAGATAAAAAATCCTTTTGTGTGAAGCTTTCCCCTCAGCCACCCTAATACTTACCTGAGCCCCATCTCGATCCAGCGATATTGTAAGAGAGACTCGGCTGTCCAGGACGCACCCTCCTGATTGGCTGAGACACAGCAGGCAACGACCCCCCCACCAGTTTGCAGGGGAAAAAAAATAAAATAAACTATATAATTATTTTTTCTGTGTAGTTTTTAACTTATCTCTGTCCCTCTGCCTAGCAATAGGCCGTCCATCTTAAAAATCATTAAAACTGCAATGTAGAAACACAAAAAAATCGTTTCTCCACGCTTATTTGCTCCTTTTCAGAACCCTATTGTGTTCAATGGAGCTCATTAGGACCAACCGATATGCCGACCTGGCCCGCCTATTGAGCTCCCCAATTTGCTCCCTGCACTGGGGGGGGGGGGGGGTGGAGATCCAGCAGGTCCAGCCCCCAGGATAGGACTCACCATGCGGAGTTCTGTCTGTGTCATCCATTGGCGTCACTGGACCGTGGGGTGCAGCCTGAGTGACACCCACAGAGGAGTGACACCATCCTGAGGACGGCGAAGGGTTCTCTGTCCTGAAGGCAGGGCTCTCCAGCCTGAAACGTACCAGCGCCACACTAGCCCTGAGTGAGACTCTCAATGCTGCTGCGGCTGCCTTTTTTCACTATACACAAGCCCGGCACCTGAAGAGTGACAGTCTGAGCAAGCAACTCTCCAGGCGGCTGCACATTGAATCCTCCTCCGCCCAGGTGCATGAAGGGAGGGGGGTTATCCTGAGGGGGGTCTGCACTGATGGGGGGGGGGTTTGTCCTGAGAGAGGGTCTGTAGTGATGGAGGCGGGGTTTATAATGAGGGGGTATGTACTGATGGAGGAGGGTTATCCTGAGGGTGGGTCTGGACTGATGGAGGAGGGTGGTGGTTTGTCCTGAGGGGGGTCTGTACAGATGGAGGAGGGTCTATACCAAGTGGAGGGGGGTCTGTACTTAGGAAGGGGGGTCTGTACTGAGGGGTGACTATAGATGGTGGAGGGGGGTGACACCATGTTTTACCACACTGGGTGACACCAACCCTAGTGATGCCCTGTGTACCACCCCTGCCTGTCCTGTGATATGTGGCTGTACAGTACACCTAATGGCACGTGCAGGGTGTTTGGTATGTGATGGGAGGCGGTCTGGGTGTGCAGGGCAGGATGATGCTCGGAGCTTTCACTGCAACAGTTCACCACCATTCTGGGGGGGGGGGAACTACCAGCCCGTCACCGCCACCGACAAGTTAAGAGCTATAAAGAACAGTGCAGAGTCCACTACTATAGTTCAGTGTTATAGTACAGTTGTCTCCTCTCTTATAATACTGTGCCAGCTTCAATACTATATACAGTGTCAGCCCCTCTCCTATAGTATAGTGTATGTTTAGTGTATATAATATAGTGTATAGTATATTGTATAGTATAATGTGTATATACAGTAGTATAGTATTACACTGTACTATACTATACACTATGTATACACTATGGGTGGAAGCAAGCGGAATACAGGGGATGGAGTGGGTGGAGTCTATAAGGGGTGTGGCTTATGAGAAGTGGGAGTGGCCAAAAAGGAAGGGTGTGGTCTGGCGCCCCACTATCCTAAAACATCACCAGCCGCCACTGTAGTGAACACAAGATGGCACTACTGAATGTCAATAAATAATATTATGTGATAGGCACACTGTACAGCAGAGCCTAACTGGCTTAGAACCAGGTTCTTACAACACATTATTTGCACTTTTTTTCCAAATAAGGATATCAGTTTATGGTTTTTATCTGCCTGACATTTAGCCTTAAAGTAGAACTAAAGGCAAACATTTGTTTTCCATTTTGGATGAAGGGAGGGTTATAACCTGTGTCAGTTTTATCTTTGACATGTGTGTCTCAGTGGGGAAATTTTCCTTCACTTCCTGTTCCCAAAATAGGAGGTTGGAGGAAGTGCCTCCAAAATTAGGGCATCCCTGGTTAACACAGGGGTCACTGGCACTAGTGTCCCCATTGGAAGAATTCCCCCTCTATTCCTGTTCAGGTGATAACCCCAAATTTGGGATTTTCTATCACTTTTACTTTCAATGACAACAATTCAATTAAGATGAATCTCCCTTATGGGGGGCACAGAAAGCAATAAAAAACAGATGTTCTAACCGCTCTACACTCTATCCAAAATTAAGAAAGTTTTGTTGCTTGTTTAGTTATACTTTAAAGTAGAAGGAAAGGCTAAGTAATAAATTAAATTTAAATGTTCCAGCCTCTTTTCTTCCATATTACCTCCCATCAGCCACAGCAGATGGTGGTAGAGCCAGAGCTTACAGTCATGAGATTGCAAAGAAAGGCTCTGAAAAAAGGCGTATGAAGAGAAAAGATAAGGGGAATGTATAAATGTTGCCTAAAGTATGTTTGGTGTTGGGGTAGATGGCGCTGCCCTCCAATTAGATAATAATGTGGGTATAGATGTATTTATGTCCTACTATAGTTTAACTTGTGATACTGTGATTATTAGTTAGAATACATAGTGAACCCTCCAAAGTGGTAAAATTGTATTAAATAATTGTGTCAGGTTGAACCCGTTGCTTTATGCCACCTATGAAGAGCGAATCACATTTGGGTCGTTCTTACTAGGGGTCAGCAAACAGGGGATGTGTGTACAGTAAATAATTAGTGCTCGGACAAACCTCCCTATATAAGCTCTTATGAGGAGGTTGATCCTTAGAGTAGGCAGAGCTGTGATAAATACCCTGAAAAGTGATCCTAACTGCTGTCACCCTACTATGGGTGAGTTTGCAAATTTGTGATAAATAACCTAAAAAAGTGACCCAAACTAGTGTCACCTTAAAATGAGTGATTTATATCCTAGGATTAATTATACATCCTAAAGTGCACTTGTGCGCTGGCCTCAATTGCACTTTAGGATGTATAATTAATCCTAGTATATAAATCACTCATTTTAAGGTGACACTAGTTTGGATCACTTTTTTAGGTTATTTATCACAAATTTGCAAACTCAGTTAGGATCACATTTCCGTGTATTTATCACAACTCTGCCTACTCTAATGCCCCGTACACACGGTCGGACATTGATCGGACATTCCGACAACAAAATCCATGGATTTTTTCCGACGGATGTTGGCTCAAACTTGTCTTGCATACATACGGTCACACAAGGTTGTCGGAAAATCCGATCGTTCTGAACGCGGTGACGTAAAACACATATGTCGGGACTATAAACGGGGAAGTAGCCAGTAACTTTCGTCTCCTAATTTATTCTGAGCATGCGTTTGTGCGTTGGATTTGTGTACACACGATCGGAATTTCCGACAACGGATTTTGTTGTCTGAAAATTTTATAGCCTGCTCTCAAACTTTGTGTGTCAGAAATTTTGATGGAAAATGTGTGATGGAGCCTACACACGGTCGGAATTTCCGACAACAAGGTCCTATCACACATTTTCCGTCGGAAAATCCAACCGTGTGTACAGGGTATAAGGATCATCCTCCTCATAAGAGCTTATATAGGGAGGTTTGACCGAGCAGTAATTACTTTTTGTACATACATCCCCTGTTTGCTGACCCCTGGGAAGAGCGACCCAAATGTGATTCGCTCTTCATAGGTGGCATAAAGCAACGGGTTCAACCTGACACAATTATTTAATACAATTTTACCACTTTGGAGGGTTCACTATCACTTTGGATATAATCACCCAATAGGGAGAGGATTTTAAAATCACCCAATAGGGAGTGTATTCTAACTAATAATCACAGTGTCACAATTTAAAGTATAGTAGGACATAAATACATCTCTACCCACATTATTATCTAATTGGAGGGCAGCGCCATCTATCCCAACACCAAACATACTTTACACAACTAGATCCCTCTTACCAGGGATCTCCAGGGGAGGCAGCAGCCCAGGAATATTTCCTAAGCGCGGATTTAACAATCATATATAACCCTTCCATGACTAAGCCTATTCTTGAAATTTGGTGTTTACAAGTTAAAATCCGTATTTTTTTGCTAGAAAATTACTTAGAACCCCCAATCATTATATATATATATATTTTTAGCAGAGAATCTAGAGAATAAAATGGCGATTGTTGCAATATTTTATGTCACACGGTATTTGTGCAGCGGTGTTTTAAACGCAAATTTTTGGGAAAAGGGACACTTTCATGAATTTAAAAAAAAACAAACAGTAAAGTTACCATAATTTTTTTGTATAATGTGAAAGATGATGTTACGCCGAGTAAATAGATATCAAACATGTCACGCTTTATAATTGCACGCACTCGTGGAATGGCGACAAACTACGGTACCTAAGAATTTCCATAGGCGATGCTTTTAATTTTTTTTATGGTTACCAGGTTAGAGTTACAGAGGAGGTCTAATGCTAGAATTATTGCTCTCGCTCTGCCGATCGCAGCGATACCTCACATGTGTGATTTGAACACCGTTTACATATGCGGGCGCGACTTCCGTATGCGTTTTCTTTGCTGCGCGAGCTCGCGGGGACGGGGGGCGCTTTATAAAAAAAAAAAATTTCTTATTTATTTTATTTATTTTTACATTTATAAATTGTGTTTAAAAAAAAAATAATTTGATGCCTTTTATTGCTGTCACAAGGAATGTAAACATCCCTTGTGATAGTAATAGGTGGTGACAGGTACTCTTTATACGGAGGGATCGGGGGTCTAAAAAACCCCCGATCTCTCCTTTGCACTTCAAAGTATTCAGATCGCTGAAAACGGCGATTCTGAATACTGTGTATTTTTTTAAAACAGGCGCCATTGGCAGCCAAGTAAACGGGAAGTGAGGTCATGACGTCGCTTCCGTGTTTACGATTAGGAGGCTGGAACGAAGCCGCCCACGGCTTCGTTCCAGCCCGCCCCAAGCCGCCAGAGGCAGCCGATTGGTCACCGGGCCTCCCGATGGAACGGGAGGCCCGGTAAGAGAGGCGGGAGGCGGCGGGAGGGGAGGACGTCCCCTACCGCTCCTCCGGTATAATAGCCGAGTGGCTTTTAGCCGCATCAGTTGTTATACCAGGAAAGCCAATCACCGTCTCTAAAAAACAGTACCGGGATGATGCCTGCAGCTGTGGGCATCATCCCGGTATAACCCCAGAAAGCCGAGTACGCACATCTGTGTACGCTCGGCGAGAAGGGGATAATAAATGTTGCCCCCGGTTCAGCCCCTGGAAGATTTTACCCCCTTCCTGACCAGAGCACTTTTTGCAATTCGTCACTGCGTCGCTTTAACTGACAATTGCGCGGTCATGCGACTTTGCACCCAAACAAAGTTGACGTCCTAGAGCTTTATTTTGGTGGTATTTGATCGCCTCTGCGGTTTTAATTTTTTGCACTATAAATAAAAAAAGACCAACAATTTTGAAAAAAACGCAATATTTTTTACTTTTTGCTATAATAAATATCCCCCAAATATATATAAAAAAACATTTTTATTCCTCAGTTTAGGCCGATATGTATTCTTCTACGTATTTTTGGTAAAAAAAAATCGCAATAAGCGTATATTGATTTGTTTTCGCAAAAGTTATGCTGAACAACAGTTTGCTGAAGGCAAGCAGACTAAGGACATGGATTACTGGAACCATGTCCTGTGGTCTGATGAGACCAAGATAAACTTATGTGTTTCAGATGGTGTCAAGCGTGTGTGGCAGCAACCAGGTGAGGAGTACAAAGAGAAGTGTGTCTTGCCTACAGTCAAGCATGGTGGTGGGAGTGTCATGGTCTTGGGTTGCATGAGTGCTGCCGGCACTGGGGAGCTACAGTTAATTGAGGGAACCATGAATGCCAACATGTACTGTGACATTCTGAAGCAGAGCATGATCCCCTCCCTTCAGAGACTGAGCCATAGGGCAGAATTCCAACATGATAATGACCCCAAACACACCTCCAAGACGACCACTGCCTTGCTAAAGAAGCTGAGGGTAAAGGTGATGGACTAGGCAAGCATATCTCCAGACATAAACCCTATTGAGCATCTGTTATGCAGCCTCAAATGAAAGGTGGAGGAGCGCAAGGTCTCTAACATCCACCAGCTCCATGATGTCGTCATGGAGGAGTGGAAGAGCACTCCAATGGCAACCTGTGAAGCTCTGGGGAACATTATGCCCAAGAGGGTAAGAGCCCTTGCACACTGGGGCGGTTTGCAGGCGCTATTGCGCTAATAATAGCGCCTGCAAACCGACCCGAAAGTGCCGCTCCTTGCATTCCAGTGTGAAAGCCCCGAGGGCTTGCACACTGGAGCGATGCGCTGGCAGGACGGTAAAAAAAGTCCTGCCAGCAGCATCTTCGGAGCGGTGAAGGAGCGGTGTGTATACCGCTCCTTTACCGCTCCTGCCCATTGAAATCAATGGGACGGCGCGGCTATACCGCCGGCAATGCACCTCTGCAGAGGCACTTTGCGGTGGTATTTAACCGCTTCTCGGCCGCTAGCGGGGGGTAAAACCGCCCCGCTAGCGGCCGCATACCGGCGGTAAAACGCCGCCAATAATAGCGGCGTTTTACCGCCGACGCCGCCCCCGCCCCAGTGTGCAAGGGCTCTTAAGGCAGTGCTGGAAAATAATGGTGGCCAGACAAAACATTGACACTTTGGGCCCAATTTGGACATGTACACTTAGGGGTGTACTCATCTTTGTTGCCAGCGGTTTAGACATTAATGGCTGTGTGTTGAGTTATTTTGAGAGGACAACAAATTTACACTGTTATACAAGCTGTACACACTACTTTATATTATAGCAAAGTGTTATTTCTTCAGTGTTGTCACATGAAATGATATAATAAAATATTTACAAAAAATGTGAGGGGTGTACTTACTTTTGTGAGATACTGTATCTTATGTTAGTGCAGTAAAAATCTGAGCGTCAAGCTCATCGTTTTCAAAATTAAAAAAAGTCTTATTGAAATTTCTACAGTCCAGAGACCAAGGCTTTTACTAATTGTGGCTTCCTGAAGATACAACCTTGCCAATTGTATATCAGTCTCTCTCCCAATTTTTTAAACTAAAGCCAAAATCGCAAGCTGGTGTCCAATCGTGGGCACCAAAACAAAAATGGGCTTGCATCTGATCATCTCAATTAAATCAGCTAAGCATCTGATACATTTTCTATATTTTCTAAAAGTACTATGGCTTACAATACAAGAACATATTAAACCCAGCACAAACAGTATAGCACAATTCTGCATCATATTTGTATTTCTTGTTTACACAAAGCAAACACCCCACTTCTAGTACAAAGTGTTTTGTCCCATTTTTGGGGCTGTGTTTGATATGTGCAAAGAGAGCTCACACAAATACTTAAAAGTATAACATTTATTAAAAGTAATGACAGATAAAGATAAAGAAAATATAACATGGGTCTCTCCATAAAGGTGTGGCCAGACAATCAGATCAGACACTTGCATGTTACATAAAGAAGCTATGGATGAGACAAAGGCCTTATAGGATTTGGCTGTGGTAATATAGAACTTGAATGTAAGGAAAAGATCACCCCCTGGCAACTCCCCTTGTAAGTAACAATATGACCTTCTAAGGAGGCACATTCCTAAAGGAGAGGGGCTGACTTGTCCATAGAGTCAGCTTACAATCACATTCCAATGACTAGAATAACCAAGATATTAGAAGATGTATTGAATATTTGTGATGCCAACCTTAATAAGGGATATGAAATATGCAATATCCCTATCACTGGTTTACAGGATCTTTCTTAGGCAGGCCAGAAGAGTGTGTAGCCATTTTAGGCAGTCATACCCAGCTAATGTGTGGCTGGGTGAAATTCAGTGGAACTCAGTTTGCCTGTACACCTCCTGATATGTGACATGCCCCCCTGGTGGAACTCGTTGGCCATGCCGCATTGGCTGCAAAGGCATCATAAATGAGTACTTGTGCAAGTATGGTATGAGCATAGGCTTTGGGGAGCTGGGGTTCCCTGTCTCCATGATAAAATGGATGGAATTCTGTAAGAGGCTTTCGTTCAGTCTCCATTGGGTTGATCTCGTATTTCGAATCTCTTGCAAGTCATACGTCATGAAGATCGGTGCATGATCTGACCAAGTGATGGAACCTATATTGGCCTCTCGTACTGAATGGAGTTGGGTATGTGGGATTAGAAAGTAGTCTATGCGAGAATAAGATTTATGGGGAGCCGAAAAGAACGTGTAATCTTTTTCTGTAGGATGTAATAAGCGCCATATATCCATCAGTTGACCTTTATGTAAAGTTTGGGATATGTGGTTACGTGCGCTACGGGAGATAGAAGACCCTCCAGAGGAAGTGTCCTCTGTTGGGTTCAAAGGGACATTTAAATCTCCCCCAATAATTAACTGGCCTTCCATAAAATCGTAGTTGTTTAAGCACTTTGCCAATAAAGGTTTCTTGGTGGTCATTGGGGGCATACAAAGTTGCCAATGTGATGACAACTTCTCCTACTTTCCCTTTCACGAACAGAAAACGTCCTCCGGGGTCGCTTATCGTGTCTGTCAAACACCACGGTATCTTACTTGAGAGGAGGATTGAAACCCCCTTTGATTTTGCAGTTTGATTTGCGGCGTGATAGACCACCGGGTATGCCCGACTTTTTAAAATAGGGATTTTATCATTTCTGAAATGTGTCTCCTGTAAAAATACCACATCCGATCCAAAACGCCGCAAATCCTGTAAGAGTATCCTCCTTTTTTCTGGCGTATTTAGGCCTTTCGTGTTTAATGATATTATCTTTAAAGTACCCATAAAGTGACTCTACCCAACCGCAAGCGGTTAAAACAAACACAAAAAAAAAAAAAAAAAACCCCAAGGGCAAAACTAGCAATAACTTGCTAAAATTACGCTCACCGTTTAAACCCGGTATCTGAGCGTCAACTTAATAGGGGTTATGGACAGAAATAGTCGGCTGTAGAACTCCGGGGCTGTCTGCTCTTCCTAGTCCCTGAGCAGTTTATACACTGGGCCTAACCACAGAAAAGAGTAATAAAGGAAAAGTGGTAAATAGAGAGAGAAAAAAAAAAAAAAGAGATACACTGGATAGTAGGGAGGGGGAAGGGGGCTGTCTAAATTCCAATTTGGACCAACCACAGTCTCCCTTTCCCCTCTCTCCCTCCTCCCTCTCCTACTCCTCCTAAAAAAAAAAAAAAAAAGAAGAGGAGCAAAAACGGGGAGGGGGGTAAAATCTCCTTTACCCTTTATCTTTACCTACTTCAATACCATCTTGGTCATATTTTTATTAAAGAATTGGAGGGTTTAGGGAGGGAAAGAGAAGAAAAAAAAAAAAAAGAAAGAAAAAGAAAAAGGGAGAGGACACAACAGGAAAGGAAGAGGGGCTCATCTCAAACAGGCTTCCTTTTATATATTGTTATCCCTTTAAACTACTCCTATAAAAAAGAAGAAAAAGGGAGGGTCTAGTATAATATTCCAAATGAGAGTATCGGTGAAAAAAAAAAAAAAAAAAGGAAAATTTTATATCTACAGTGTTAATGTGAAATTAGTGCAATTAAAATTTATCAGGGGAAAGGGGATGGAGAGGGAGGGGGGGGGAGCGAACCGAGGGGAAGGGCTCAAGCCCCTCCCCGACCCCCCCCCCCCCCCCCACCCATATGGATTGCAATCACAGCAACCAAACCAAGAAAATAGTGTTACTACCTTATCATTTGTCTTCTCGTGCTTTAACCCCCCACCCAGAGCCATAAATAACAACCGAAAAAAAAAAAAAAAAAAAAAAAAGGAATTTTTTCCACTCCTAATAGTGATTTATATACCATATCCAAACAAAAAACAGAATTCGGGGCTATCAACCTGCCCTTCTTATTCACATTATCAATATAGTGTTATATAGTGTTATATAACTCATCCCTACGGATCCCGGTGAGAAAACCACAAAGGCAAAAAAAAAGAAAAACCACAACCACCCCCTCTCAAGTGTGGGAAAAAAAATAAAGACACACAAAAAGAACACCCCCATTTACCTTCTCCTCATCTTCCCCTATACCCCCCCTTCCCTCCTACTCCTCCCCTCCCAACCCCCAAACCTGAGGGTGAAGCATTGGTAGCTGACCAATATCTGTAAAAAACGGAAAGAAAAGAAAATTCCATACACAGAAGTTCTCAGTTATGTCATATCTCCTTATCTGAAACATTAGTGCTATTGTGTAATTCCTGGCCCAAAATTCTATTCGGGCCCTTTGCCATAACCTTCTAATCTACCATGTCTCTACTTTCCCTTCCTCTCTTCCTTCCCTCCCTCCCCCCCCTCTCTACTTCCACATTCCCCCTCTCTCCATATTCACAGGATTATATACTAATCCCCCATAGGGTTTTGAGATCCCCCTTGCTGCCATTGTTGGCGTCGTTGAGAGTCCCTCCGCAGTCTCTGGCTATTCAAGGAGCGCGAACGCCCCCCTGTATGCGGGATATATGTGAGCCAGTTAGAAATCTGGATAGGTGCCACATCTAGAAAATCAAAAAATCCCGGGAGGTCTTCTGGTGTATAAACAGAGAAAGATATTGAGTCTCTGCGGAACCTCACTGACAGCGGGTATCCCCATCTATAGGTACACCCCCGTTCTTTAGCTAGATCCAAAATAGGACGTAAGTTGGCTCTACGTTGGAGGGTTGCTCGGCATAAGTCTGGTAGGACCTTGATAGCAGACCCTCTGAAGTCAATGTCTCCTGCTTCCCAAGCTGCTCTAAGTATTGTCTCTTTCTCTTGAAAACGGTGTACCCGGCAGACCACGTCTCTCGGTTTCTCTGAATCTTTTGGTCTAGGGCCGACAGCTCTATGAACTCTGTCTATGTCCACTACCTTTTCCGGTGTTTTTAAAATTATCTGGATAACCTCCTTGACAATTTCATGGAGGTCCTCGGTACCCCGTGTCTCCGGGATACCCCTTAGCCGCAAGTTATTTCTGCGGCTTCTGTCTTCAAGTTCCTCGGTATGGAGCTGGAGATCAACCGTCATGGCCGTCTGGTTAGCCAGTGCTTTTTCCAGCGTCCCCACCCGCTTTTCCACTGAGGATACTGTTTCCTCCCCCGCCTTGGTTCTCTCTGAAAGTGTATGGATATCAGCTCTTACCGCTTGGATGTCTTGGCGGTGTGTTTCTTCTAGTCTCCGGATCAGAGCCTCGATATCCCGACAGGTAGGTAGTGTGCTTAACAGCGCTCTTATACCTCGGATGTCTCCCTCTAGACTGCCTCCGTCCCTGGGTTGCAAACAGTAGGACGCTTCTGGTGGACTTACAGGAGGAGATGCCGAATCCGCCATCGCTGAGTCTGTTTCACACGCTAAGCCCGGAGGCTCCGTGTTTTCCCTCGCACCTCCCCTTCGACCTTGCAGCGTCTCTTGTGCCGCGTCCGGGATAGTACGAGAGGGTGTGATGAGGTACTGCTGGATGTCCCCCTGTACAATGTGGGGATGTACTCTCTCTTTTGCGGAACAAGTTTGGTATCTGTTGCCGGCGTTCATACCGCTACGTCTGCCGCTAGTCTTTAAGCATTTATCCGAGCAGATCTACCAGCCCCGGAGCTCTAACAGAGCGTGTCTTCACCCGACCATGTCCAGGCCACTCCCCCTCAGTAAGTCATATTTCTCCTCTGGAAGACGTGATTAGAGAATTAGATTTTTACTTCTCTAGTAACGATACCCCGGACTGCGACCCGGGTATTGTTTGGGAAGCACACAAAGCGGTTATTAGAGGAGTATTAATCAAACATGGGGCTAGAATTAAGCGAAAACGTACGGAACAACTAAATATACTGTTGGAGGAACTTTCCAGGTTAGAGACCAGTCATAAACGGGCCTTGTTCCCTTCGGTGGAGAGGGATCTCCAGGTCAAGAGAACGCAAATTTCAGATCTCCTTCTCTACAGGGCCAAAGCCGCACTACAGATTTGTAGGAAATTTACATACGAGTCAGGTGACAAATGCGGGAGGCTTTTAGCGAGGACATTAAGAGAGCAGAAGCAAACAAATTATATACCACATCTGATATTACCTAATAAGTCTAAGGTGACAAAACCACACGACATAGTCAAAGAATTTCAAGACTATTATAAGACATTGTACAATCTGCAGAATAAAATACCTTCTCAAGCCCAAATAGACCTGTACCTTTCACGGTCATTAATGCCTCAGTTGTCAGAGGCAGATAGGGATTACCTTGACAAACCGATAACAATGGAAGAACTTCAGGGGACATTAAGAACTATTAAATTGAGGAAGGCCCCGGGCCCCGATGGTTTGACGGCCCAATATTATAAGACCCTCTTTTCCTCAACATGCTCCCACCCTGGAAAAGACTGGACTATATCGGTACAGATAAATAACAATGAACAGTTGAGTAAAAGGATTTATTACAAAAAAAGAAATTACATAGTGTACTTGTTAAAATTGCAAAAACAGAGGCTCGGAATTGCCCAAGAGGCATCTGTTGTTACAGGGTATAGAATGGTCTGGTTCTCGACTAGTTTCGCGGTATTACCGCTTCCTCAGGAGGACCAATCTATGAAGAAATTAGTACATAATAATGCAGACAATATGCAGACAACAATCATAATACAGCATGTAAAAGAAACAACATAAGAGGTAAATAAAGAAGTGGCTTACCCTATATCTAGGTGAATATGTGCGGCAACCAGCTGCCCAAACATAACTCCCCCGCGGCGGACAAGGGGGATTGTGCGAAATTCCCTGAATGGATAACAAAATGGCAAATGAGGGGTCTAATATGTTGGCTGGTTGGGGGTAACAAGGGAGGAGGATAGTAGTTAGTATAAACGAGGGAAATAATAGGGGCAAGGGGGAAGAAAGGAAAGGGATGGGAAAGAGGAGGGGGGTAAGAAGGGGGAAGGAAAATAGGGAAGGAAAAATGGGAAAGGGGGGAGGGGAGGGAAGGAGGGAAGGGGGAAAGGGGGGGGGGAAATAACAACAGGGAAGGAGGGGAGGGGGGAAAAGGGGGGAAGGGGGGTTGGGGGAGGAAAATGGGGGGGGGAGGAGAAGGGGGGAGAGAAGGGGGGGAGGGGGGGAGAGGGGAGAGGGGGGGGACAGGGGAGGGGGGAAAAGGGAAGAGGGGGGGAAGGGAAAGGGAGGAAAAACAAGGGAGGGGAAGGTGGGAAGGGGGGGGGAAGGGGAAGGAGAGGACGGGGAGGATCGGGAAAGAGGAAACGGGAGGGGGGGGGGAAAGGGGGGGGGGGAGAGGAGGGGGGGAGAGGAGGGGGGGAGGGAAAAAGGGGGGGGGAGGGAAAAAGGGGGGGGGGAGGGGGGCAAGATGGGACCGACAGGGCATAGAACCAGGAGAGGAAAGGGGGGGTGGAATTACCCGTACACCCGCTGAAACATAAAGGCATACGTTGTAGCTTACCATGGTAAGAAGTGGTAAGGTACCAAGCCACGTAAAGGCTTCTTGTTAGCGCAGGGGTCGGATGGCCCGTAGGGAGCAGGAGCACCCACTATGTCCACCAGGTGGGGCATCAGAGGGGGTACACGGGTGTGGGAGCCCAACAGTGTAAGGGGATATCCACAGGGTAATATGAAAGTCTGTTAATAAAACGTATCGCATATAACATGAGATACAGGGTAATATCCGTAAGACGGTATCCATAAAAGATAGCGTGGGGTAAAGGATAGTATCCGAGGGTAAAGTTAAGGACAAACATACCTGGAGGATCCCCGGTAGGACCACGGAGGCATCCCTTCCATCCAAGCCTACGTGTGCACTTTTTAGTGGGGAGAGCCGCACTGCTCACCCAGAGGGCCCGAGGGCCCACTAAGTGAGCTCCCCAACCCGGAAACGCCCACGACGCCGCCGTCCGGTGGCGTCTGACGTCACCACCTGGCGGTGCCCGACGTTGCCGGGTCAGTTTCTCCGCACTGCGCAGGTGCGCGACCAGCGCTACTGCGCAAGCGCGTTCACGGCGAGCCAATGGGCGGAGAGCCCTAGGCTCGACGAGAGCAAGCAGGGAATGAACGTAGACGTCATCCCTGCCAGGAGAGACACAAGTCCGCCGCTAAGGGAGGCATAGGCAGCCAGGAACCGCACCAAACACCCAGGGAACGCCACAAAAATACAACAAAACTAAAATAATGATAAAAAAGAACATAAGTAATGTGAACAATTACAGGTAAACTAGGTATAGGTGGCAGTGTGAATGCCACAATAACAATTACGGTGTTTGGTAAACACTAAGGAAATTGACACTCCATAAACGGCACAGATAACAAGGGGAACCCATTGACGGGGGCCATTGTGTGAGGTGAAAGGGATAGTGCACTAGGATTGGTTGTTGGTGGGTGGAAAAGTGAGGAGTCGCAGCCATGGTTGATCACAGGACTGCGGACATATTCTGGATGAAGGGAAGTATGTGGACGAAACAGTTGGGAAAGTAATAAAGTGAATGGAATAGTGGGGAGTGAAGGACAGTAATACTAGAACGGGTGCATTGGGGGTGAAAGGTGTGCCGTGAGCGTAAGCGATGATAAGGGTGATGTGGTGTAATGACGACCTACAAAGGGGAGGCCGTGTGATTTGATTGGTGAAGGGTATCTCAAAGAGATTAGATTGGGGATGCAATGACACAGGAGGCAGGTATCACCATACAGTACTACATTCAAGGTGGTATACAAATATAGTTGCAAAAAATGCCATGATATAATAGTATAATGAGTAGAATTTAAAAGAAGTTACCGTGGGTAAAATTCAGCTAGAGATTATAAATGTGGGTAACATAGACAATCACAGTTGGGCCGGGAAGTTTCCGGTCCATAAAACACATACTCTTGGGTACAGGTAGTGAGTTAAAGCTGAATGACCCAACTAAAGAAACATAGTAAGTTGAAACCTAGAGTCCAACCTTGATATAATAAAAGGGCTAGAAGAATGGCTGTATGGAGATGGTAGGTCCGCCTGGACCGTAATGGGAAGGTCCACATGTCTGAACCGTGTAAGAGGGGCAACTACCAACGTAATCGATAATGGATACAAATAAGGGAAGTAAACTTAAAATTAGAGGCACTCAGGGGAAAGAAAAAGGGGTGTGTTATCCACCCAATGAATATGCACAAATTTTTGAGTATAGCCTCATGTAATCGAGAGTAATAATTTGTTAAAAACGTACCATCATCCAAATTAATATACAAAGGCAAGGAAGAGTGGGATCAAGGGGACAGTGGCTGATGTTGGCCCAAACATGCTCCCACCCTGGAAAAGACTGGACTATATCGGTACAGATAAATAACAATGAACAGTTGAGTAAAAGGATTTATTACAAAAAAAGAAATTACATAGTGTACTTGTTAAAATTGCAAAAACAGAGGCTCGGAATTGCCCAAGAGGCATCTGTTGTTACAGGGTATAGAATGGTCTGGTTCTCGACTAGTTTCGCGGTATTACCGCTTCCTCAGGAGGACCAATCTATGAAGAAATTAGTACATAATAATGCAGACAATATGCAGACAACAATCATAATACAGCATGTAAAAGAAACAACATAAGAGGTAAATAAAGAAGTGGCTTACCCTATATCTAGGTGAATATGTGCGGCAACCAGCTGCCCAAACATAACTCCCCCGCGGCGGACAAGGGGGATTGTGCGAAATTCCCTGAATGGATAACAAAATGGCAAATGAGGGGTCTAATATGTTGGCTGGTTGGGGGTAACAAGGGAGGAGGATAGTAGTTAGTATAAACGAGGGAAATAATAGGGGCAAGGGGGAAGAAAGGAAAGGGATGGGAAAGAGGAGGGGGGTAAGAAGGGGGAAGGAAAATAGGGAAGGAAAAATGGGAAAGGGGGGAGGGGAGGGAAGGAGGGAAGGGGGAAAGGGGGGGGGGGAAATAACAACAGGGAAGGAGGGGAGGGGGGAAAAGGGGGGAAGGGGGGTTGGGGGAGGAAAATGGGGGGGGGAGGAGAAGGGGGGAGAGAAGGGGGGGAGGGGGGGGGGAGAGGGGAGAGGGGGGGACAGGGGAGGGGGGAAAAGGGAAGAGGGGGGGAAGGGAAAGGGAGGAAAAACAAGGGAGGGGAAGGTGGGAAGGGGGGGGAAGGGAAGGAGAGGACGGGGAGGATCGGGAAAGAGGAAACGGGAGGGGGGGGGAAAGGGGGGAAATTATCATTGTTATTTATCTGTACCGATATAGTCCAGTCTTTTCCAGGGTGGGAGCATGTTTGGGCCAACATCAGCCACTGTCCCCTTGATCCCACTCTTCCTTGCCTTTGTATATTAATTTGGATGATGGTACGTTTTTAACAAATTATTACTCTCGATTACATGAGGCTATACTCAAAAATTTGTGCACCCTCTTTTCCTCATTAGCCCCATATATGCTCAAACTATTTAATGCCCTTGGAGCTTCCGCATCACTTATAAAAGAAACAACATTAGCTCACATCACGGTAATCCCGAAAGAGGGAAAGGACCCTGCGTGTTGCGGAAGTTACCGGCCGATCTCCCTACTTAATGTCGATTTCAAACTGTTTACAAAGGTCCTGGCAAATAGAATTCAACAGTATATTCCGTATCTGATACATTTAGACCAGGTGGGATTTGTCCCTACTCGGGAAACAAGAGACAATACAACAAAAGTCCTTAATCTCCTGTACGTAGTTAACAAAACTCAGACGCAAGCTGTGTTTTTAAATACAGATGCGGAGAAGGCCTTCGATAGGGTAAACTGGAATTTTATGCGAACAGTCCTGCGATACGGTGGCTTCGGGAATAGAATGTTGCAGTGGATCGCATCTATTTATTCCAATCCGACGGCTCGAGTACGGGCCAATGGAGTGTTATCAGAAGCCTTCCAGATTTCTAATGGAACACGCCAGGGATGTCCCCTGTCTCCACTCCTCTTTGCCCTATCGTTGGAACCATTTCTCTGCACTATTAGGTTAAATCAGGATATCACAGGAGTCCAGTTAGGAGAGACTAATTATAAGTTTTCGGCATATGCAGACGATATGATGTTCTCCTTGACAAACCCTTTAATAACGATTCCTAACTTAATGAAGGAGTTTGAAGAGTATAGTTCCCTCTCTAACCTACGTATTAATTTCACTAAATCTGAAGCCATGGGGGTTAATTGCCCTCAAACCTCAATAGAACATCTTAAGCAAAATTTTAAATTTAAGTGGACAGATAAAGCATTAACATATCTGGGTACGCAGCTGGCACCTAATGTTGATAAGATTTTTGGGTTAAATTTCCCCCCATTGCTTCAAAAAGTGAAGAATTTATTGAATAAATGGAAACTAGGTCTGCATTCTTGGATAGGGCGATGTAACATCATCAAGATGAGTATTCTCCCTAAATTTCTTTTCCTCTTACAGGCACTACCAATACAAATTCCATCTATGTACTTTAAACAATGTCAGAAATTAATTTTTGATTTTATTTGGGCATACAAGCAGCCCCGTTTACAGCGTAGCCAACTAACTCATCCTAAAAGACAGGGGGGATTGGCGGTCCCCGACATACGCAAGTATTATCAGGCTATACATCTTAGTCGGGTCGTTGACTGGAATAGACATAAGGATCTGAAGCTCTGGGTACAGATGGAGCATACTCAGTCATCGATCATACTAGGAAGGGCTCCCTGGTGCTCGGCACATATCTCTAAAGAGCTTATTAAACATCCCCTGATAGGAAATACTATCAAAATTAGTGCGGCAATGCTCCCTAATGTTGGTGTAATACCTGAGATCTCCCCCTTATATCCAATATTGGGGAATCCCTTATTTCCCCCAGGGATAGAAGATAGGGCATTTAAACATCTAGTTGAGGCGGGCTGCACACAGGCTCATAATTACATAAAAGGGGGGAAATGGTTGACAGCCATGGAGATGATAGAGTTATTCGGATTAAGATTCTGGAGTGCTCTTCAGATCACTCACTTTTTGAGTACCCTTCCGGCACCGAGACAGTTTGAAAGGCCGCTTAATAAGTTTGAGAAATTGTGTTCAGAGACAGGAGCAAAATCACATATCCTTTCAGCTAACTATGAGATATTAACTGTAGCAAGCGAAACTGTCCCTTTGAAATGTGTCCAGGAATGGGAACTAGAGCTGGGGAAAAGCTTCAGTATAACACAAAAACAACAAATTCTTAGGTTTACACATGAATCGTCTATTTGTGTGAAGACGCAGGAGACAAATTTTAAAATTTTTACTCGGTGGTATAGAACACCAGAGAGGTTGAAGAAGTTTTTCCCCGACTCATCGGACCGTTGCTGGAGATGTCAACTAGATAGAGGTACGATGTTGCACATTTTTTGGGATTGTCCCACGTTAAAGAGTTTTTGGGCAGGGATTAGACATATTCTCCAGATTATCACTAACAGTAGGATACCAGAGGACCCGGACTTTTTTCTTTTACACGTGTCCCAGATACCAGAAAAGACATATAAGAAGTCAGTGATACGGCATCTATTAGATGCGGCCAAGGCCTGCGTTCCATTGACATGGAGGTCGACGTCTCCACCGATGATTGGGATGTGGCTACAGAAAGTGAAAGAGATAAGCAAATTAGAGGATTTGGTCCTGTCCTCAAGGCACCAACAAGAGAGATATTCTGAGACTTGGTCTAACTGGAATGTTTTTCTGGCTTCGGAAGAGGGAAGGGCCCTTCTAGAAGGGAATCTGAATAGTTAAAGTATATATCAAAGGAGGCTATGGGTCCCCCCTCTCTTCTTGGGGGGTAAGGGTAGGGAAAAAGTAGTTCCAAGGATTGACTCTCCAATCGATTGTAGTATATACAGGGTTACCGGTACACGGTTCTTTTCTTTGTTTTTTGCTTTTTGGGTTTTTTTTTTTTTTTTTTGGGGGTTAATTTAGATAAAAGTATAAAATTGAATGGGACAAGCTCATGAGTATAGAGAAGGCAGGAGATTGATGGAGGAAGAGTAACTTCAGATACAAAATTAATCTTCTGCTGTATGAGAATAATTATAGGTTATTGTTATGTTTAAATATGTAATGTATTTTTTTTTGTATGCTCTGAGTATGTCCTATGTTTAAAATAAATAAATTTGAAAAAAAAAAAATGGATGGAATTCTTTTTAGCCAATCCCTTTGAAAATACATTGTTATTCATATTTCTGGATGGAAGAAGCAGAATCTCTGCTTCTAAATATGGCTCCTATAAAAAAGGGTGAGATTCTGTTTAACATGTAATGTGCAATCTGTAAAATCTGTGTTTAAAATGGGGCTGCTAGCAAATTTAGGTGTGCTAGGTGGTAACTAGCCTGGCTAATTTGTAGTCTTTGATCCACTGATTTCTGTCCTGTTCTAGCCTGAGTCTAGTGTGCTGTCTCTCTCATCTGTCATTAGGTGGCACTGCTGCCTTTGGCATTAGGATGATAGATTACAGTGAATTCAGGTTATAAGTAGATATGTTGTCTCAGCCAATCAGGAGAAGTTTTCTTCGGCCCCTAAGCATGCTGGGATAGCCTATTTATTCGGAAGGAGTCAGGTGATCGGGGTTCCTTCCACCTGGGTGGCTGCTTGGGTGGATGTGTGTCGTATAGCTCCTGGATGCTAGGCCTGAACCCTGAGGCCTATCTGGGAGCTCCTGGCTGCTAGGTCTGCCTGAGGCCTATCCAGGAAGTAGTAGCAGCAGAGGGTTAGGCTTGAGGCCTAGCCAGGTATGTAGAGGCTCAGCCCGAGGGGAGCCTCATCGCTGCCGGAGGTAAAGGAGAAGCAGTTGCCACGAAGGGACAACAGCTCCTGTTACCGGAGGCAAGTGCAGAAGGGATGGAGTTCTGAAGGAGTACCAGAGCAGACATTTCACTAGCCAGGGATGGTGAAGTAAGTGGGAAAGCTTCAGTAGAGACTCCTCCAGGAGTACAGTGGGTAAGTAAAGCTTGAAGATAAGTACAGCGGGTTAGCTGTGAGTCGAGCCTGAGGTATCCAGTGAGTAGCGTGGGTGCAGCTTGAAGAATACAGCGGTTAGCTGTGAGACAGGCTCAGGGGATCCAGCAGGTAGCTGGGAGTCCAAGAAGTCTAGTGAGAGACTGTGAGCTAAGCCTGAAGACTACAGCGGTTGGTTGTCAGTGAAGCTTTAGAAGTCCAGCAGGTTCTATAGCTGGGGGAAAGCTTAAAAGTCTACAGTGGGATACTGTGAGTGAAATGTTGCTACAAAATACAGATTGCTGGATTCTTAAAGGCCCTTTTTCTGTATCGCTATCTGCCTAGTTATATTTTTGTCTGCGGAGTCTGCCAATTTGCTATTGCATTTGCCTAAGGGGGTCCTGTGCCCTAATCCTCTCTCCCCTGTTCTTGTTAAGAGAAATAAAACTCTTTGTTCATTTTTAAAAGTGACTGGTGCCCATCATTCCATCTTGCATTACACCCACTATGCCCAGTAAGTAGCACCCTGAGGGGGAATATCAGCTCTCCCTGACTCTGGAGGTCACCATCAGGCCTCTAGAGGTCGGGGAGACTGCTACAGTAGTTTTAGATAATATTTCTGGCTGAAAAAAGGCCTAATCTCTTCCTCAAAATTATTCTTCCATTAAAAAGGATAAGAGTCTCTACAGCAAATCTGTACAATATTTATATTATGTTTACGCAAAGATTCTGTCCAATTTTATATATATTGCTGAAATCTACCTACTCTCTCTCTTAGTAAGAGTGGTTTATCAACGAAGGCCTTAAATAATTTGCATTTTCTGGTTAAACTTTCAAACAAATAGAATAAATACATTTTTTCCAAACGCATTCTGTCTGCTTTCTATCTCAACTGGCCTGTCCAAATGGTATAAAAGCTTTGCTGCAGTTCTTTATGTTGTTTCTCTCTTCTGTATGGGAAGAATAACTGTTTTATTTTTGCAAGATGTGATCTGTTTGTTTTATGGCCAACAAATGGCAGCCTGTCAACAGATTATCACCACCACTTTTAAGCCTGTTAACATGTCCTGCTTGATGCATTTATGAAAAAATAAAAGAACATTTCTTTCTAGCTGCAGTCTACTTTCTCTCTCCCTCAGAAAATGTGTCCTGGCCAAAAAGGATTACATGCTTAAAACCAAATCAGTCAAGTTTTCTAGGCTTACCACTGAAGGAACCACTGGATGTATTGAGTCCCCTGTTCCTGTGCCGATTGCCTCTGCAAATAGCACCACATACTGAGACACCTGGCTGAGGAATGTTTTTTTGCAGATATCTGTATATACACCCCAAAAACCAGACACCAGGAATGACACAGTAAAGCAATAGAAAAAAGTATATAGCAACAGGATAAACAGAAGAAGAAACATACTGTGATGCATAAAATGCAGAGAATTATACTGCGATGGTTAAACAATAAGAGAAATATACTGCAATGATTAAGCAATAGAAGAATTTGTTGCAGCAACAATAATTGTTATGAAGCACATCCCCTCCTGAACATTGTACTGGACAGCCTTAAATATATATACCACAATAACAGTTCAGCAATCAGTAATATGTTACACTATATTTTCTGCTGATAAAGGGCAAGATGGAGAAATCATACAGATAAAGACCACATCCCAAATATGAAAAATTTCAAAAGAGAAGAACAGGGCAAAGAGGTAACAAACCTCAGGGACTTTAACGGTGTTAGGTATAGAGATCAGAACTCATTGGGTAGCATTAAAATTTTAATTATTTTATTTAATAAAGAAATAAAAAACATGAGAAGAAAAAATACATCCGTATAACAAAGTACATTGAATTAATGAAGCATATCTCGACATGTTTCACTCGATTGAGTTTCTTCAGGAGATTGATGGCGTGACTCTTTTTATACTAGAAATGAAAAAACAATTTCAATATATCTCATGAACGTATTGAAAAGCAATACATAAACATGACTGAGCATGCAAATTGGCATAGAATAATAACAAAACAATGCATGAATTGTTTACAGGGAAAACCAAAATATTAAAACAAAAAGGGGCATAGAAACATGTGGACACAGAAAGGAACCAAACCTTACCAAAACTGTTTCAATCTCAAAGAGATATCAATGAGGTAAAAATATAGCGATGAAATCAGTTTATGCGTGTGTCATCCCAATCATCCAAACTTGGACACCCTGGCTGCTTGCATAGAGAAGCTAAAGAGGTAATATTTCAAAAAGAAATATATAATGAATAAATAGGGCTATATAGAGCACAATGTGATGGCTGCTGCTGTGAGTATTGAAAACACCCATGGCCCAGCATAAGTTTAAAGGAAAAAATTACCTTAAATATAAAAGAGGTTGAATCAATAAGTTAAACTGGTCCTGCTGACAGTACATAACTGGATGGTAATACCCAGGTACCGGACATCCCCCAAAAGAAACAGGCAATACACTGGCCAAATGATTGATTAAGTGTGCAAAAAATGCATATTAAATACTTCGCCAGATGACAAATAAAAAATATAACTTGCATATATATTGAATGTATGCATATAAGGTCTAACAGTGGATGGTAATGTTTGGCTCATTAATACAGTAACCACATATTTGTACAAATATCATCTATAGTAATAAAGACACTAAATGTATAAAAGTATCTCAAAATATCAAAATGATAATCAACTATTGGACAGCACAGAGATAAATGAATAAAGATGAAAGAATGTAGGACAGGAGGGGGGAGGGGGGAGGGGGGAAAAAGGGCAAGGGGGAGGGAAGGGGGGAAAAAAGGGAAAAGTAGGGGGGAGGGGGGGGAGAAAAAAAGGGGGGGGGAGAAGGGAAGAAAGGGAAGTGGGGAAGGGAACAAACAAACTAAAGAAAAGGCTTGAAACTCAAGGCGTCGTTGAGGCCTGGGGGTCTGAGGGCACCAAGGACAGAAATCCAATGTGCCTCGCACTGCAATAAACTCTTGTCATTGTCGCCCCCTCTTTCATTAGGGGGGAACATGCTCAAGAGCAAAAAAGTGCATTTTGGTGTCATCGAAATTGTGATATAGGCCCCTGATGCGGTGGAAGAAAGGGCGTTTTGTTTTGCCGACGTAAAATGCATCACAGTCGCCAACCATGAGATAAACTACTCCAACGGACTGACAGGTAGCCAAAAAATTGGGCCTGTACATACGACCGCTGGGCAGAATGATGTGCTTGGATGCGTACAAATGACGGCAGAAATTGCATTTATGGCAGGGCCCTGTGCCCCGAAATTTAGCCTTAACAGATGGCATAGAAGCATAATGGCTACGCACCAACATATCTCTCAATGACCTGGATCTCCTAAACGTTATTTCTGGGAACCCTTTGAGATGTTTAGATACATTTGCGTCTCCTGTGAGGAGGTACCTGTCACGTACCTGGTAGGTGGAGCCCGGAATGCAGGGAACGGCCTCTCGTATACCTCCGACTCGGGAACCCCTGGTAGTGATGACAGGGGCTCGGGAGTGCGAAGGGGCACAAGTGCCTGACTGGAAGGCTGGAGCAGAGAGCTGGATCAGGTAGTCAGCTGGGAGGTGTCCTGTAGTCCGGCAGCAGGATGTAGACAGCAGGGAGGTGTCTTGTAGTCCACCAGCAGGATGTAGACAGCAGGGAGGTGTCTTGTAGTCCAGCAGCAGGATGTAGACAGCTGGGAGGTGTCCTGTAGTCCGGCAGCAGGATGTAGACAGCAGGGAGGTGTCTTGTAGTCCACCAGCAGGATGTAGACAGCAGGGAGGTGTCTTGTAGTCCAGCAGCGGGAGGTAGACAGCAGGGTACAGGCAAGCCGGGTCAAACACAGGCGGGCAGATCAGGTACAGAAGGTAAATCCGGGAGAGTAGTCAAAGTCCAAAAGCCGGGGTCAGGGCAGGCAGCAAACAGAGTAGTCAGGAACAGTCCAACAGGTATCAGGTAGCAATATGCAATTAACAGGGCACAAGGGGTCTTCAGGAACGCTGTAGACCGGACAGCAAGGCAGCAGTGGAACAGTCCTCCTTAAATAGCCTCTTTGGCGCCAAGTGCTGTCACAGGGCGCCGCTATTGGCGCTATTGCGCATGCGCGTACGCACGGTCACGCTACTGGCGCTACTGCGCATGCGCGTACACACGTTAGCGCTTTTGGCGCTATTGCGCGCGCGCGAGCGCCGGATGGCGCTTCTGTGCACAGGCATTCCTTTAAACTTTAGTTTGCTGGGATATTTGCAAGAGGGCTTTTCCTGACATTGCCCCCCTCCAATGGGCAGCCTCCGGATGCCCAACTGGGCCATTTTACTAGGATGAGCTCTCTTAAAGGCTAGAATTAATCTTTTGGCATGGGTGTTAGTCTCTGGTTCCCAAGAGTTATCCTCAGGCCCGTACCCCTTTCCATTTAACCAGATATTGAATCTGGTTGCGTCTTTTCCGGCAATTTATGATTGATTCCACTTCAAATTCCTGCTCACCGTCAATGAGTACAGGTTCAGGAGGACCAGTGTTTCGGTGAAGGAAAGGATCCGGGACTGAAGGTTTAAGAAGGGCCACATGAAAGACTGGATGAATATGAAATGACTCCGGTAATTTTAATTCGTAGGCCACATCGTTGATCTTCCTTATCACTGGGAAAGGACCCACAAACTTAGGGCCCAATTTCCTGGAAGGGCAAGCCAACTTCAGATTCAAGGTAGACAGCCAGACATGATCCCCTATCTTCAGATTAAGCTCACCTCTCCTCTTCTTATCAAAAGTAGCCTTGTTCCGTTTCTGGGTCTTTGACATGGTCTCTTGGAGTAGCTTGTTGTTAGAACTGAAAAAACTCAAGGTTTCCTGGACAGCAGGCACCGAACATTCCGGAACATTGTTGGACAAAAATAAAGGATGAAAACCATAATTTGCAAAAAATGGAGACTGATTAATTGCAGAATGAACAGAGTTATTGTAGGCAAATTCAGCCAGAGGTAATAGAGAAACCCAGTCATCTTGGGAAAAACAGGAATAGCACCGTAAGTATTGCTCCAAAGTCTGGTTAGTTCATTCAGTCTGACCATTAGTCTGAGGATGGTAAGCAGAAGAGTAGGAGAGGTCAATTTCTAGAGATCCACATAGAGCTTTCCAGAACTTGGAGGTAAATTGTACCCCTCGATCCGACACAATGTTTGCTGGTATGCCATGGAGCCTTACGATTTCTTTAATAAAAACTCTCGCAGTCTCTGAAGCAGAGGGGGTACCTTTCATGGGTAAGAAGTGGCTCATCTTGGAAAGTCTATCGACCACTACGAAAATAGTGGTGTAGCCCTCTGATGGTGGTAATTCGACGATAAAATCCATGGAGATCATCCTCCATGGTCTTTCTGGAACAGGAAGTGGTCTTAGCAACCCCCACATCTTGGTCTTGCTGCCTTTGTTTTGGAGGCAGGTAGTGCATGATTCCACGTAGTGTTTACAATCCTCCCCTAGCTGAGGCCACCAAAATGTGCGTTGGAGCAGTTCGGAGGTCTTGTGTATCACGAAGTGGCCAGCTAATTTGTGATCATGGCAAGATTTAAGAACAGCAACCCGTGTTTGTTGGGGTACAAAGATCTTATCCTTGTACCATAGTAATTCATCTCTGGACTGTAGGGTGACATCTGCTGGAAGGGGAGTTGCTGAAGACGCCTGTCTAATTTGAGACAGCAAGTCTCCTTGGAGCATCAGAAAATTCCCAGGAGCAAGGATGGTGTCTGGAGAAAGAGGAACTTCAGGTTCACTGAACATCCGGGACAGGGCATCAGGTTTGGTATTTTTTGATCCTGGTCTGTAAGTGATGTGGAAAGTGAACCTGGTGAAGAAAAGTGCCCACCTGGCCTGGCGTGGTTTCAACCTTTTGGCAACCTTCAGGTACTCCAGGTTCTTATGATCGGTGTATACCAGAATAGGATGAGCCCCTCCCTCCAGGAGGTAGCGCCATTCCTCAAGTGCGGCCTTGATTGCTAGTAGCTCCCTGTCCCCAACATCGTAATTTCTTTCGGGTTCTGTTAACCTGCGGGAAAAAAATGCCACTGGGTGCAATAGGGCCTTGGGGCCCTGTCTCTGCGAGAGTACTGTTCCCACCGCTATCTCGGAGGCATCTACTTCCAATATGTAGGGTAAGGCCGGATCGGGGTGCTTCAGGACAGAGGCCGACACGAATTGGTCTTTCAGGGAAGTAAAAGCAGCTTGAGCTTCAGGAGACCATTGGAATCGGGTGCCTTGACGAGTCAGTTTTGTGATGGGAGTGATGATGGAAGAGAATCCCTTGATGAATTTACGGTAAAAATTTGCAAATCCCACAAAGCGCTGTATTCCCTTTTTGTCTGTCGGAGCTGGCCATTCCAAGATGGCAGAAACCTTCTGTGGATCCATCTTGATGCCATCTATGGAAATAATTAGACCCAGAAACTGGATGCTTTGGCGTTCAAATTCGCACTTTTAGGGTTTGGCGTATAGGCCATGTTGGCGGAGCCGGGCTAGAACTTTCTTGACATGCTCTTGGTGGATAGGCATAGAAGAGGAAAAGATCAGGATATCGTCCAGATATACTATGACGAACAGGTCAAGATAGTCTCTGAAAATGTCATTCACAAAGTGCTGGAAAGTGGCGGGAGCATTGCATAACCCGAAAGGCATCACCAGGTATTCAAAGTGTTCCGAAGCGGGTGCGGAAGGCAGTCTTCCATTCGTCCCCGCTTCGGATTCGGACTAAGTTGTATGCTCCCCGAAGATCAAGTTTTGTGAATACGGCTGCACTTCCCAACCTCTGGAATAGTTCGGGTACCAAGGGTAAAGGGTACCGGTTTTTGATTGTAATCTTATTAAGATCCCGGTAGTCTACGCAAGGGCGTAGGGAGTGGTCCTTTTTCTCCACAAAGAAGATTCCTGCCCCAGCTGGTGAAGTGGAAGGCCATATGAACCCCTTTTCCAGATTCTCATCGATGTATTTTTTAAGTGTGGCAAGCTCCATCTCGGTTAAGGGAAAGATTCGCCCAAAGGGGACCTCTGCCCCGGGAAGAAGTTCGATTGGGCAGTCATAGGGTCTATGTGGGGGGAGTGTTTCTGCCCCTTTCCGACTGAACACATCCACGAAGTCATGGTATGCTTCTGGAACGGTTTGGCAGTTTTCAACATCGGTTTCAAGACAAAGTAGGGGAGATGGAGCAGTAGTAAATCCTTGTAGGCAATGTTGAAGGCAGTAAGGAGAGGAAAAGCTGATGTTTCCAGTAGACCAGTCAATTTGTGGGTTGTGAGCTTTGAGCCAGGGCATACCCAGTATGATGGGAAACAGGGGTGACTCAATGATGTCCAGGCGGAGTACTTCTCGGTGGTTGCCGGAAATGATGGTGTCTAGAGGAACTGTCTCTTGTGTTACGGGTCCAGATTTGATAGCCGATCCGTCGGCCAGGTGTACAGACAGTCCCTGTGCTCTGGGTCGTAGAGGGATCTGGAACTTGTGAGCAAATGATAAGTCCATAAATCCGCTACAGGCCCCGGAATCAATTATAGCGGTTGCCCGGATGTTCCCTCCTGGAAGCTGCAGAGAGATGGGAACAGCCAGGTGAGTTGCATTGTTAAACACAGCAGATAAGGAAGTTGAATAGAGGGTAGTATGCTTACAGGTCTTTGCCGGACAAGTCCTCACGTAATGTCCAGATTCCCCGCAATACAGGCAGAGGTTGTTAGCCCGCCGGCGCTGTCTTTCTTCGGGGGTGAGAGAAGGACGGATCAGGCCGAGTTGCATCGGTTCAGAGGTATCGGTAGAGGAGTGTGCAGGAGGGTTAGGTACACGTGGTAACATCCACACTGGGCGAGAGGGACCAGTTGCGCGTTCAGCCCTGCGTTCTCTTAAACGTCTATCAATTTGAATTGACAGGTTGATGAGGTCTTCAAGTGTGGCAGGAATGCCTACCCGGACTAATTCATCTTTTAATGGTTCAGAAAGTCCCATGCGAAACTGGTAGATTAGGGCGGCGTCGTTCCAGTTTGTGTCGGAACTCCAACGTCGGAATTCAGAGGCATAGTCCTCTGCCACCCTACGGCCCTGCTGAAGTGAGAACAGTGCTGCTTCTGCGGTGGCTGCCTGTTGTGGGTCTTCATACAAGAGCGCCATGGCTTGGAAGAAGGTTCCCAAGTGGTCGAGGCAATTGTTCTTCTGCTCCAGAAGTCGATGGGCCCATGCCTGAGGTTCGCCTAGTAGGAGGGAGATGACAAACCCTACTTTAGTGGTTTCTAAAGAAAAAGTCCTGGGTTGTAATGCAAAGAAGAGTTCACAGGCATTACGAAATGCTCTAAACTTGCTACGGTCCCCGGAAAACCTTTCTGGTGTAGGTACTTTGGGTTCAGGCGGCAGCATGACCACAGAGGGAGCAGCAGATGGACCCGGAGCTGGATTAGAGAGAACTTGGACACGCTCCTCTAGTTGCTTATAACCGTCTTGTAAGTCTTTGACAGCTTGTGTAAGTCCAGCTAGATGACGGCATAAGTCCTCCATGGGCGACGTCCCCTGCGTGGGCTCGGACATGGCTGTCCGGTACTGTCACGTACCTGGTAGGTGGAGCCCGGAATGCAGGGAACGGCCTCTCGTATACCTCCGACTCGGGAACCCCTGGTAGTGATGACAGGGGCTCGGGAGTGCGAAGGGGCACAAGTGCCTGACTGGAAGGCTGGAGCAGAGAGCTGGATCAGGTAGTCAGCTGGGAGGTGTCCTGTAGTCCGGCAGCAGGATGTAGACAGCAGGGAGGTGTCTTGTAGTCCACCAGCAGGATGTAGACAGCTGGGAGGTGTCCTGTAGTCCGGCAGCAGGATGTAGACAGCAGGGAGGTGTCTTGTAGTCCACCAGCAGGATGTAGACAGCAGGGAGGTGTCTTGTAGTCCAGCAGCGGGAGGTAGACAGCAGGGTACAGGCAAGCCGGGTCAAACACAGGCGGGCAGATCAGGTACAGAAGGTAAATCCGGGAGAGTAGTCAAAGTCCAAATGTTATCCTTATCTGCTCTCTGCAGTTGTTTTGCACAGGACAGCCTGGATCCTCCTCTTCTCGGGTCCCTGGCTGGAGCTCCTGGCCCCTCCCTCCTGTTGAGTGCCTCCACAGCAAGCAGCTTGTTATGGGGGCACCCGAGCTGAACTTCAGCACCCTGTGTCCATTCAGACACGCAGCTGCAATTTGCCCCCCCTCTCTTTCCTGATTGGCTAAATGACTTTGACAGCAGCAGGAGCCAATGGCGCGGCTGCTGTGTCTCAGCCAATCAGAAGGGAAAGTCCCGTACAGCTGAGGCACTCGTGTACAGCAGTGGATGGAGATGGGGCTCAGGTAAGAATTAGGGGGCTGAGGGGGGCTGCTGCATTAAGATAAAAAACCTTCTGCCTTTACAATCACTTTAATCACCACTAACGGCAACCCTAAAAGCAAGAGGTGACTGCATCCAGCAACTCATACGACCTCAAAATCTAATCTGAAATAGTTAATAATGAAGGAGCAGAGATGTTTGAGCCATTAGATTAGGAGCCAGGAAGACGGATTAATTGCTATGCCAAGGAAAAGCTAGTGGTCAACTGTATCAAAGGCAGTAGAAAGGTCTAAGTATGGAGTAGTGGCCATTGATTTTAGCAGTAAGCCAATAATAAGCTTTAGAAGGGCAGTTTCAGTGGAATGTTGTGGGTGGAAGCCAGACTATTATACCAGAGTTTCCCACGCTACCATGCACATTTTTAACCAAATTCAATAAATAATATAAATTATTGCTGCAGCTGTTGTCACGTGTTCCTACACCAAAAGCCAGACTGTAGGGGCTCAGGAAGGTTGTTATCAGTGAGGCAGCTGCACAAGCGATTGTACTTTTACAAAGCATTCATGAATTTTGGAAGCAAGTGGGAAATGGGTCTTAAGTTGTTTAAACTGGTGGGTCCAGTGAGGGATTTTTAAGTGTAGGCATGTTTGAGAGACGTGGCAAAGATGCTGGTAAAGAGGGAGAGATTAAAAATGTGATGGGTGATGGATCCTTAAAGCTCAACTGCAGGCAAACAGCTAAACACACACACATAAAGTACATACCTATCAAAGAATAGGTACATTGCCTGTCTATCCAGTTCTTAGATTTACACACCACAGCAGCTGGCTGCTTGTGCTGCTTCTCACCCTCCATGTCTCAGCTTTGTGATAGGAAGCTGCAAAAAGCTGTCACCAAGTTAAATTCGAGGACTAATACAACTTGCATTAAAAAAAATAAATGATGCATTGATTAATAAAAAAGCTCCATTTATGTATATGTTTTATATTTGTCTGGACTTCGAGCAGCACAATATCCCATGAGTGGTCATAGTATTAATAATTGCAACACCTCCCCATTATTCCAACATATTGGTATAGCAAAGTGGAAAGCCACCTGATCTAAACAAGCCCACTGTCTTGGTAAAGGCTACATACGTTATCTTAAAACCACTTGTTCCCGCTCCTCCTACCTATGCTGTATAGGGCTGGTAAAAAAAAAACTTATTTCAATCTGCTCTGGTCTGGTCACGAGATACAGAAGCTCTGACTCTCCAAATGTCATGGAGCAGTTGCTGCAGGGGAAAGTTGGAAGCATGGGCAATGGAAGCTGCTGTGTTAGCAAGTGCAGTTAACTTGCCTGCCACTAGATGGCTCCATTGCCATTATTGCAAGGTAAGGGGAAAATTATAAACAGGTGTTAGCTCTCCTTTTAGAGAAACTTCTCCATTGGTGATGTAATGGGTAGCATCATAAATGCCAGCTTTAGGTGGGGCCCAAGTGTCCAGGGTATGGGAACTGGACACCCCAGAGCTGCTAACATGTAGCCCTATACAGAGCTGATCCAAGGCACCTTTGCAGGGCTGGCTGAATTCCAAGGCAAGGTGGTACAGATCAGTTGTAGTTGACCTGCCTTTCTTCTGCAGGTCCTGCAGCGGGGTGTCTAAGGCCTTGGAAGCCTGTACAGAGTCCTCCTAAGTGAGTCGTGGTGAAAGCCTGAGAATGAGTATGTCATTTGGGAGAGTGCCTGGCTAGGCAAAGCTATAGACAGGACATTTGAAAACAGACTGGTATACTAATGGAAGTACCTTGTTCCTCCTGATCCTCAGTTGCGGGTCCTGGGACTTGGTGATAGAAGCTTGAAGCTGTGGACTTAGTATATGTAGGAAGGTGATCCCAATACTATGGTACTCCCAAGGAGTAGAGGGAAGATGGCTTATTAAACAATGTGTACTTGTGCTCTGCACTGAAGTGACTGCTACAGAATGTCTAACCCCACATATCTAGTATGTCAAATGTGATATGTCATAGGGGCTTAAATAAAGATGTGAAGTTGCAGTTAAGTGCTAAGATGCTAGATCTGTATGTGGAAATTCCTTTATTCTGAATATTTAGGCCTCTGACTGGGGATGTCATGAGCGGGCCTCTGGCCTGGAGCATGATACAATATGGCAGAGAGTTTCTCTCAACTCGTGGGTGACCACTTGCAAAGCTATAGTGGTCACGGGGTAGCAATTGCAACCCGGCCCCATGCTCCAGGGGCCTGTGCAGCAATAGAACCAATGCCCTCGATTTCCTCCTGCAGCCGCTGGAACCTGTGTGCCCCCTTGTCCCCCAGCTCCAGCCCCCCACCCCGCAGTCCATAGCTCTGCCGGCTGCTGGGGATGTTTCAGGATGGAGAGCAGGAGAGGGGGGTGGTAAATATGTAATTTACTGGCCCCTTCCTTTTCTGAATGAACACAGTGAGTGATCAGTGCTTACATCACTTACTGCGCTAATTTATAACTGAAGCATAGGCCAGGTCAACTTTTGCATCGGGGCCCACAAGCTTTAACCACTTGCCGACCGTCGCACGCCGATATACGTCCAAAGTTTGCCGGTGGATATCACTGTTATGGCAGCAGCTAGCTGCCATAACTCCAGTATCCCCATTTTCGTGCAGCGGTTGGCTTTCAGATAAAAGTGGTCTCTGCGGTGGATTCGCTACGAGATCACTTTTATCTGTGGCGGAAGAGGGCACCCCTTCCCGCCGCGATCCGGTGCCCTCCGCCACTTACCGGAGCCGTCCGTAGCAGCGGAGGCGATCGCGTCCTTCTCAGTGCTGTGCCTGGAGACGAGTGATGCTAAGATGGCGCCCACTCGTCTCCATGACACTGCTGGGCAGAAGCGACGTCAAAACGTCACTTCCGCCCATACGTCTTAAAGGCACATTTTTTTCAATGTCATTTTTTTAAATGACTTTTTTTTTTAATTGCATTTTAGTATAAATATGAGATCTGAGGTCTTTTTGACCCCAGATCTCATATTTAAGAGGTCCTGTCATGCTTTTTTCTATTACAAGGGATGTTTACATTCCTTGTAATAGGAATAAAAGTGACACAATTTTTAAAAAAAAAAAAAACGTGTAGAAATAAATAAAATAATGTAAAATAAATAATAAAAAAAAATAAATTAAAAACCCCCTGTCCCGACGAGCTCGCGTGCAGAAGCGAACACATATGTAAGTAGAACCCGCATATGAAAACGGTGGTCAAACCCCACATGTGAGGTATTGCCGCAATCTTTAGAGCGAGAGCAATAATTCTAGCCCTAGACCCCCTCTGTAACGCAAAATATGCAACCTGTAGAATTTTTTAAACGTCGCCTATGGAGATTTTTGAGGGTAAAAGTTTGACGCCATTCCACGAGCGGGTGAAATTTTGAAGAGTGACATGTTGGGTATCAATTTACTCGGAGTAACATTATCTTTCACAATATAAAAAAAAAATTGGGCTAGCTTTACTGCGCAAATACGGTGTGAAAAAAAGTATTGCAATGACTGCCATTTTATTCTCTAGGGTGTTCGAAAAAAAACAATATATAATGTTTGGGGGTTCCAAGTAATTTTCTAGCAAAAAAACCTGTTTTAAACATGTAAACACCTAAATTCCGGTGAGTGGTCCTAGCCCTAATGCTGCATCAACGCTGTTACCCTTAACAGGCTTACCTAGCTTCGAGAACCCCCGTGGCTCCTCTGCACCTCCGGGCTTTGTCTGCTGGCTACCCACTGTTTGTTTCCGACAGAGGTACCAGGGGGGGGTGTGTTTGCCCGGTGGTTGTGGTGAGTGAGAGCGACCAGCCGTACAGGAGTATTTGCCGCGTTGCGGAGCGTAGTCCAAGCGACTCACTACTGCAGCGTCTGGTTGCTCGGCGACGCTTTGCAGTATCGCGATAGATCGAGTGGAGCCCGCGAGTCCGTGAGAGACGGACGGGAGACGGGCATCGGCTACGCCGTGCATGCCTCACAGCGAACATCGAGTAAAGGGATCCCGGACGGAGGCCCTCTGGCACGGGCACATCATCTGCACATTTCCCGGGAGGGAATAGGAGTGAGGTAACAAAAGCGGAACTGAAATATATCTGATATATATAACAATTGTGGTCACTCGCCACAGAGTGCTTGGGGGTCCATTATTATTCCTGAAGGATTGGATATCTCAACTAATTGAGGTGGGGACTTTCTAATACCCTTTTAAATAGCCCAATTTAGCTTGCTATATTGCTGCCTATTTTACCATGACTAGGAAGAAGGGGGATGATCAGCAGCAACAGCCCCAGGAGAACTCATCCTCACAAACCACCCGTTCATCCAAAGAGAAGGGGAATCAAAATGTATCTGCAGTGGCAGCCGCAGCAAAATTAGAAAACTTTGCACATACACCCTCGCAATCCCCAGTTAAGGGTAATCAGTTTCCTCCAGAGAAAACATTGTCGGGGGGTCTTGGCGACAGAAAGAGCCTGGGGAAAGTGACAGTTAATCCGTCCGTCAGTACGAGAGTAGCGAATAAAAAAAGTCCTGAGAGGGATCACCTGGGAAAAGCTACGGATATTACTCCTAATTCAAATACATCTAGTGAACAGGAGCCTACTTTAAAAGAGGTATTGTGTGCAGTAAATGCTTGCAGGAGGTCGCTGAGTGAGTTGTGTGATGAGTTAAGAGACCTTAAGGAAGAACTCTGTAGTATGAGACAAGAGCTTCAGAAAACAGTGGAGGGAACCGATGGCTTGGAGGAGAGGTTAAATCAAATAAAAGATATCGTACATCCAATGCGGCAAGACTTTAAAAAAATGCAAGCCCAGTTAGATGCTAATAAATTCAAAATGGATGAATGGGAGAACAGGTTGCACAGACAGAATGTGAGAGTAATGGGTCTCCCTGAGAGAAGCGAGGGCTCCCGTCCTGAAGAGTTTATGGAAAAGTGGCTCAGGGAGGTTTTGGGGCTGAGACTTTTTTGCATCTCTTTGCCATCGAGAGAGCACATAGAGTGCCTTCCAGGTCTACATATTCGGGGGGTCACCCTAGACCAATGATAATGAGGTTTTTCAGCTACAAAGACAAGATGATATTGATGCAAATGTCTAGAGAAAAGGGGGACATTTTCTATAATGGTGTTAGAATATCTATATATCCAGACTACTCCCTGGACCTGCAAAAGAGAAGGGCAGGCTTCTTGGACATTAAGCGAACCCTACGGAACTATAATATACCATATGCTCTACTATACCCAGCGCGGCTGCGTATTGTGGCCCTAGGGGCAACCCACTTTTTTGAATCTATCGGAGGGGTCACGGAGTGGCTCAAAGAGAATAAAAAGAACTTTTAGTGTTGGAATTTAAACTATTTATGTTAAATGAGGGCTCTCCCCCATATATATGTTTTTTTGGTTTTTTTTGAAGAGGCTGGGAGGGGGAGGGGCAGGTTGGTGAAGTTGCTAATGAGAGAATTAACAGGGTTGGGGGTGGGGGTTTTCTTATGGTGACAGTGTCACAAGGGATGTGGGTGTGGGGCGGGGAGTGAGGGGTGGGAAGAGGTCGACAGTAAGTGTAAATGATACACAATTAGAGTGTGGGGTAGGGGTGTGGATGGATCAGGTTGAGGGGGTTAGAAAGGTCACAAGGAATGCCCCTAGGGTAGGCCAAGATAGGCAAAGGGGAGGGAACAAGAGGTCACTTAAGGGAATGGGAGTTAAAGTGGTAATAGTAATAGTAAAAAGTTATAGAGCACTGATATTAAGGTTTGGGAGGGTGAAGAAAATTGAGTACAAGCACTTAAGCCACACAAAAATAAGAAAGAATAGAAAGGAAAGTTTAGGTGGTGGTGGGGGAGGGGGATAGGAGACGGGGGTATTCTAAACCCGATCTCTCCCAGTTCCCTCCTCACAGTATTAGCACTGATTGCAGTTTTTGGGGTTATAGTTGATCTAAAGCAAATTGCCAATTGGCTGTTAGGAAGAAGGGCACATTTGTTAGATTGGTGTTGTCAAAATGGAGGTTGGAGATTTTTGTTATATAATAGAGCTGTTCTAGAGCAGCCTTTTCCTTCAGCTTTGATTTTTTTCTCATTGAGCTGGGAGTCAATTTTTCCCCTGCTCTTGGTATTTATTTTTTTGGTATTTTTTTTTCTTATTTATCCAATGCAGTTCAGAACATTTGGAATAAGCTCCTGGAACATTAGGGGTATGAGTGACTCCATTAAAAAAGCTACTGTATTTTCGGAGTTGGAATCTTATGGTACCGAACTGATATGCCTGCAGGAAACACATTTGACTAACGAGACTAAATTACAAATTAGAAATAAAAAATTCCAGACACAATTCCACTCAGTGTACTCCTCTTATTCAAGGAGAGTGAGCATTCTGGTTAAGAAAGGGCTTGTGTTTTCCTGCAGGGATGTCAGTATCGATAGGCTGGGTTGCTTCATTTTTTTGTACTGTTCGATTGAGGGTAGGCTATTTGTCATAGCAAATCTGTATATTCCTCCCCCATTTCGGATGGAGATTTTGTATGAACTATTGGTGTACTTGGAGGACAAAAAAGATGTCCCGGTTATAGTGGTGGGGGACTTTAACGCAGTGCTTGATAATAAATTGGATAGGTTTCCGCCTGGGTCTAGCGGGGGAAGAGTGTCGGAAGGCCGTCTGGCACAGTTCTTTGAGGAGATTGGATGGTGTGACTTATGGAGAGCTCGCAATCCTAATGACCAGCAATACTCCTGCTTTTCAGGGTCTCACTGCACTCTTTCCCGCATTGATTTGGCCATAGGTAACCGAGAAGTTCAACCTTTAATAGGCACAATTGAATATCGCCCAAGGCAGGTATCAGACCATTCATCACTGACAGTAACGGTAATTGCGCGTGATAGTAATACTCAGAGAACGTGGTCATTAAATCCAATATGGTTGGAGATAATAGGGAATAGGGACGAAATAACAACAAGATTAAGAGAGTTTATAGAGCATAACACAGGATCTGCATCGGAGGGTGTGATCTGGGACTCCTTAATATCTTAGGGGGCTCCTAATCCAACAGATATCAAAGGTATAGAAGCAAACAAGGGCAAGGGGAGAGTATATTAGAGAGGAGATTTTGGAGACAGAGAGAAATTATGTGACGGATCCAAACCTGGAAAACCGAGAAATTTGGGTAAAGAAGCAACAGGAATATAAAATGGAAAAAATTATAATTGCTGAAAATAGGAAACTCTTCCAGAAGCAAAAGAATTTTGAGGAAGAGGAAAGAGTGGGCCGGATGTTGGCTTTACTGGCCAGAACTAATTCTCCCTCTTCAACAATCCCTATGATTAAGACAATAGGTGGGGAAATCTCGTCCGATCCTTTGGTAATCAGGCAAACGTTTTTTGGAATTTTATAGTGAGCTATATAAGTCAAGACAGTGTCCAGAACGGGGAGAGATGGAGAAATTTTTGGAGGGAGTCAAGCTGGCGGTTCTATCGGCAATAGATATGAATAGTCTGGAAGTTCCCATAACTCTGGAGGAATTGAGGCAAGCTATAGCGGAGATGCCCAATCAGAAGTCCCCGGGTCCAGACGGAGTGCCTTCTGAAATCTACAAACAATATGGGGAGGTGTTGGTTCCAGAGCTTTTGAAGACACTGAACTGGACGGCTACAGTTGGTAGGCTGCCCTCTTCGATGTCTGAAGCTAATATAGTATTAATCCAGAAGGAGAGGAAGGACCAACTTGACACATCTTCATATAGACCAATATCATTGTTGTGCTCTGATGTCAAGATTTTGGCAAAGGTCTTGGCAACTAGGCTAAACAAATGCATCTCTAGTCTTATACACTTGAACCAATCTGGGTTTATACATAACAGGTCTACCAGCATAAATATTAGAAGGACATATCTGAATCTATAGACCCCGGTAGAGAATAAGGGCTCCAGAGTTGTCTTGTCCTTGGATATTGCCAAGGCATTTGACACTCTGGAATGGGGGTATCTATGGTGGGTACTGGAGAAATATGGTTTTGGTCCCCTATTTATTAGATGGCTTAAAATATTATATCAACACCCTAGCGCCAGATTAAAAATCAACAACGAATATTCGGAAAAGTTATCCCTTGAGAGGGGTACGAGACAGGGGTGTCCGTTGTCACCCCTGTTGTTCGCCCTAGCAATGGAGCCTTTTGCTGAGGTAGTGAGAAACTCACCTGGTTTACAGGGGTATAAAAGGAAATCGGGCGAAGAAAGAATAGCGTTATATGCTGATGACGTTTTACTCTTTCTGGGTGATATGGGGCCATCATTAGTAAAAGCGATGCAGTTGGTGGAAGGATTTGGGGGATTCTCAGGGTTGATAGTCAATTGGGAGAAGTCTATGCTTCTCCCGGTTGACTCGACCACTGGCTCTCCCCCTCAGGGTATACCCCGTGTTAAAATAATGAAGATTAAATATCTGGGTATAGTTTTGCCTAACAACCCAAATCACTATATTAGGGATAACTTAGCTCCACTCCTAGAGAAATTCAAAAGGAAGAGGGACATTTGGTGTCGACTCCCTTTATCTGTGGCAGGCCGAGCTAATCTGGTCAAAATGATTTGGATGCCACAACTAATGTATATACTCCACAACTCCCCGGTTTGGATCGGAAGAGATTAGTTTGTAAAAATAAACTCTCTCTTCCGAGAGTTAATATGGAGGAAGGGTCAGGTTAGGATTAGCCTACAAACCTTGCAGCGCCCTGCTAGGAAGGGGGGATTGGCAGTTCCCCATCCATATAGGTACTTTCTGGCTGCTCAGTTGCAGCACTTGGGGGGTTGCGAGTCCCTGGGAGAGGCGAATACTAGCGGGAAAATTATGTTAGCAGGCAACCCACGTAAATCTTTAGCAGGGGCACTGGAGGCCGGGTCACTTCGATGCGAGTTTCCAACATATAAGATGGTTACCAAAGTTTGGCAATCAGTTAAGAAAGATATGGGGTACAAGGGCCTTACTGAGTTTTCACCTATATGGCATAATAAGCAGTTGCAGGAGTTAAAATCTATAGAGAAAAATAGGTTGTGGGAAGGACACGGTATATATAGGTTGGCCCAATTGTTTGATGGTAATATATTAAAGTCTTTCACTGACCTAGGACGGGAGTTTGGAATTCCAAAGGAAACATTTTACTGTTACCTTCAGATCAGGCATGCTTTGGATAAACAATTTAGGACTAAGGCATTGGAATGGTGTAAAGCACAGCTTCTTAACAAAATAGCTCAGACAACCAGCTCCAAGGGCTTAATATCAGTGATTTATGGACAATTGACGTCCAGAATGACAAGGTTACAAACACTCTCACGCACCAGGGAGAGGTGGGAGGCTGATGTGGGGGAGTTGGCAGATGATCAGTGGGGTAGGATTCTGGAGCTTGGCCCGTTGGTGTCTGTCTCTCCGTCGCAGCTGGCTTCACACCTCTTGCTGGTGCACAGAGCTTACTACACTCCCAAGAAGATGCATAGGTTTGATCAAAGAACGGATGATAAGTGCCCCAGATGTCTAGAGACGGGGGATCTTATCCATATGATGTGGAGATGCCCGAAATTAGTTAGATACTGGTCCAAGATCCTAAACATTATTGAAACCAGGTTTGGGATTAGATTGGAATTTGAGGCCAAGATATGCGTGCTGGGTTTAGTTAGACATAATATCGGGAATGGTAACACAGTTACAGCAGTGGTAAGATGTCTATACCAAGCGAGGAAGCTGATAGCGCAATCCTGGCTGTCAGTGGTGCCCCCTACCCCGGAAGAATGGGTTAGAACAATAGATGCCTTGGTGAGAACAGAAAAGACAATTCACACTAGAAGGGGAAGCTATAGAAAATGCGTAAAGATTTGGAAGCTATGGCTCCAAGGAATGAATAATACTTTATGAAATTCTAAAGAAGGCTTGTAGGAACTCCGTGGCTTCGAGGGTAATGCAGTGAGAATAGATGAAATGAGAGATAAATAATAAACTCCTAACCGGTTAATATGGTATGATAGGCTCTAGGTTAGGGTCTATTAAGAGTGACAAATGGGTTAGGGTGGGGGGAGGGTTATAGGGTTATAGGGGAGCGGGGAGGGGTGGGTATGCTTAGGGACTAGGTTAATGGAAAATATGGCTATTGTAATGATAACCGTTTAAGACATTGTATGGATGGTTAATGGTTTTTAAACGTATTATGTGATACTTTTTTGTAAATTGTATAGTCTGAAATTTAATAAAAAAGATATAATTAAAAAAAAACAAAAAAAAAACACCTAGATTCCAAAACGAGGCTGGTCCTTAAGTGGTGAAGTTGGGGACTTTTACAGTTTGGTGCCAATACCTGCCCAATCACAACTCTGAACTGGATCGATTTTTATTCATTCATTTGTATTTGTAATTAAATCAGTGTGCACTGCCAGAAACTTGTATGAATTTACAATAAGTGAATTTACAATAAATCATTCTGCCATGACTGTCAATGGAAACACAAAGCCATCTAAAGCAGTTCAAATGAAGATCAACTGCACCTGCAATAAATTCTGAATGATCTCAAAAGCATATCAAACTGATGTCAAAAGTTCGCTTACTTTGCAATTAAAGCCCATTGACAAGAGCCCTATGGGGAACAGATCTGATCTAAAATCTGAATAGTGGTTGAACAAATAGTCCCTTGGTATGAGGGTCTAATATAAATATTAAAATATAAGGGATTTGGTGCTTTCATATTATTTGAAAACACCATGGTATAGGTTGAAATTCTTCCTTATGCACTTCCTATTCCTTTTCATTGCTAACTGATCACCATATTCTATATCTGCCATCGATCTAAGATTGGGGAGATTAGTGGGACATATACTGCCAAAAATAATATTCTTGCTTATATGCTTGCTTTACATATCTGTAAACATTTTGTAACTTCCTCAACACTGATACAATCAATTCTCCATCTACAGTCGACATCACAGTTAAAGTGTAAGCCCAAATTATGCAAAAACCACACACAGACACTAGGCACAATTCATGAGAAATATAAAAACAAAAATAATTCTGCGCTGGGGAAGATTTTAACACATTTGGTGTAGGCTACAATTAATGAGAAACTTAACTGCATCTGAGCGCCATAAACTGAAAATGCTATTTAATTAATTTTTTAATATTTAAAGAAAACCCCCCTATCCATCCACTTAACCTAACTTATAAACACCCCAAAGCCGTGGCCATCTTGAGTAACTGCAGATAGTTCATGTAGCATTGTACTTCCTGGACCCCATCCACCCTTGGGTCAGACATGCAGGCAGAAGGGTATGCTTAGCTGAGAAACCCCTGCTCCTCCCCTCCAGAATAAAGTGAAAAAATGGCCATGAAGACTCCTGGGATGTACAGTATGTATATCATTTTAGCCTAGGCCAGAAAAAGGAAGCAACTGAAGAAATGTAAAAAAAAAAAGTTTAAAACAAGTAAATATAATATACCTTACTATTTACTAATTTTTCAGTTATGCGAGTTCAGTTATGTTTTAACATCACATAGCTCAATGTTAATTTAGAAAATCAATTAGACACCTTTTTTCGATCATCAATTTTTTCCCAAGATTAAGTCAATGTGACGAAACATGTCAGGGCGTGGCTGTACAACAACCATCTGAGTCAGCATGTGACGTAGGACATGCTGAGCCGAGTCAGGAAAGCGGAGATCCAAACCCGAGGAGCGAAGTGTAGCGAGTGGTGATTGAACCTGTATATACACAGATGGATATTGGATATTTCGTTTAAACCTACCTGTAAGGTTTATCACGCCTATTTGCCAAAACACGAGAGTGTGAGGCATATTTGTCTGGTGAGTTTTGAATCTAACAGGAGAGGAATCACTGGCATGTGTGGTTTGGTGGATAATTTAAAGAATTCTGCACATCATCTACGTTGTTCATCAGTTTATGGACTTTATGCACATATTTAGCACTTTCACCATTGGCACAGGGTGATCTTTGTGATACTATTACAAGTATTCATGTTATAGGGCTGTGCAAACGGACACTCACTTTATCACAGTCTAAGTGTCACTGTAGCGCCGTTTATATTAATTTTCTTTAGTCTTATTGCAAGTTAATATTTTCTTACAGTGTCATTTATGTCTGTTTCACAATATTACATTTCACACATGCTTTAAAGCTTAAGTGTAGTCATAATAATAAAAAAAATATATACACAGAGACATATATATATATATATATATATATATATATATATATATATATATATATACAGGGCTTTTTTTCTCAGAGAATAGGTGCAGGAACCCACCCTCCACAGTCAACTCTCCGCCCCCTCACCCCCCCCAACTCCACCCCTATTCCCGCCCCCAATACCGCCATTCCTTGGGAAAATGAAGTAAAGTGTTCTTTACCTTCTCCCTCCCTGTCCACAGCTCACCTCCCCATCCACAGGTCACCTTCTTTTCTCTCGTCCACAGCTCACCCCCCCCCACACACACAGGTTACCTTTCCCTCCATGCACAGCTTACCTTCTCTTCTCAGTTTACCCCCTCCCCTCTCCACAGCTCACCCCCTCCTCCCTCTGTTTACCTTCTCTTCTCTCGTCCACAGTTCACTCCCCCACAGCTCACCTCCCTCCCCCCACAGCTCACCCTCTCCACAGTTCACCTCCCCCCCACAGCTCACCCTCTCCCCCTTCCTCTTCACAGTTCACCTCCCCCCACAGCTCACCCTCTCCCCCCTCTCCACAGTTCTCCCCTTCTCCACAGTTAACCCCCCTACAGCTCACCCTCTCCCCCCTCTCCACAGTTCTCCCTCTTCTCCACAGTTAACCCCCCCTCCACAGCTCACCCTCTCCCCCTTCCTCTCCACAGTTCACCTCCCCCCCACAGCTCACCCTCTCCACAGCTCACCCTCTCCACAGTTCACCCCCCACAGTTCACCCTCTCCACAGTTCACCCCCCCCCCACGGCTCACCCTCTCCACAGTTCACCCCCCCACAGCTCACCCTCTCCACAGTTCACCCCCCCCACAGCTCATCCTCTCCACAGTTCACCCCCCCACGGCTCACCCTCTCTACAGTTCACTACCCTCACAGCTCACCCTCTCCCCCTTCCTCTCCACAGTTCACCTCCTCCACAGCTCACCCTCTCCACAGTTCATCTCCCCCCACAGCTCACCCTCTCCACAGGGTGAGCTGTTGGTTCCAGAGCTTTTGAAGACACTGAACTGGACGGCTACAGTTGGTAGGCTGCCCTCTTCAATGTCTGAAGCTAATATAGTATTAATCCAGAAGGAGAGGAAGGACCAACTTAACACATCTTTATATAGACCAATATCATTGTTGTGCTCTGATGTCAAGATTTTGGCAAAGGTCTTGGCAACTAGGCTAAACAAATGCATCTCTAGTCTTATACACTTGGACCAATCTGGGTTTATACATAACAGGTCTACCAGCATAAATATTAGAAGGACATATCTGAATCTATAGACCCCGGTAGAGAATAAGGGCTCCAGAGTTGTCTTGTCCTTGGATATTGCCAAGGCATTTGACACTCTGGAATGGGGATATCTATGGTGGGTACTGGAGAAATATGGTTTTGGTCCCCTATTTATTAGATGGCTTAAAATATTATATCAACACCCTAGCGCCAGATTAAAAATCAATAACGAATATTCGGAAAAGTTATCCCTTGAGATGGGTACGAGACAGGGGTGTCCGTTGTCACCCCTATTGTTTGCCCTAGCAATGGAGCCTTTTGCTGAGGTAGTGAGAAACTCACCTGGTTTACAGTGGTATAAAAGGAAATCGGGCAAAGAAAGAATAGCGTTATATGCTGATGACGTTTTACTCTTTCTGGGTGATATGGGGCCATCATTAGTAAAAGTGATGCAGTTGGGCGTGGCCTGACTCTACATGGAGTAGGACGCACTTTGAGCGGCTCCACACAGTGATCCTGTAATCCAAGGCATCCTACAACCCACGGACGACATCCTGACCTGGAAAACACCCCCCAGGACTCACTGAACATCAGACATCATGTCCCCGTCGAAATCGCAAAAATCGGCCTCGGCAAAACTGGACCAATATCGCCGTCAGGAAAAGGAAGATCAGGAGGAAAATGGCGGCGCCGAGCAGCATGGTACAGAGCGCACGGCGGGAGACACAGACAAGCTGCTGGAAGCTATCACCCTCTGCCGTACATCGCTTGCCTCTCAAATAGAGGAAGTGAAGGTGGACATATCCCTGATCAGGCAAGATCTCCACAAACTGAGAGACAGAGTCAAGGAGACAGAGACCCGCATCAGCGTTGCAGAAGACGCCATCCCTCCGCTCCAGACAGGGATGGAGCAGATGAAACAACACATACAGCAACTGTTCTCCAAACAAGACGACATTGAGAACAGGAGCAGAAGGTGTAACATCCGCCTAATCGGCCTCCCGGAGGGAGCGGAAGGTAAAGATCCAACTACTTTCCTAGAGCAATTGCTCACAACTACATATGGCAGAGAGGCCTTCTCCCCCATGCTGGCAGTAGAAAGGGCACACCGCATGCCCGCCAGACCACCGCCTCAGGGAGCCCCGCCACGCACATTTATTGCAAAACTCTTAAATTACAAGGACAGAGATGCAGCCCTGCGGCTGGCAAGGGAGAGAGGTAACATCCCAGTTGGCAATGTTAAAGTTGCACTGTTCCCAGATTTTTCGGCAGAGGTGCAGCGACGCCGACAAACCTTTATGGAGGCCAAACGCAAACTCAGAGACATGCATTACAAATATGCAATGCTATTCCCCGCAAAACTCAGGGTGGAACATGATGGACGTGCATCGTTCTTTGAAGATCCAGCAGAGCTGATGTCATGGATTGAGCGACGGAACGCTCCAGCAAGAGCAGACTGAAGGTCGAGTGAGTATGAAAGATATAACAGAGACTGTACGTATCAAAACCCTGACTTACCTGAGATGAAAAGACTGTGATAACCTTAATCTCTGCAGCTCTGCTGCATGATGTATCAATGTACACCAGTTGTTAACCTTGTGGACGGACTGTGTCAAGCTGCAGAGACTGCCTTTTCAATCACACTTACCCATTATCCCTCTCCATTACAAACAAAGGGTTAAAACACAAATTGGATCCGTGGGACAGTATCAAGGCATAAAGATCTGCAACAACTACCAAGTGCCCCCCCTAGTGGGTCGTGGCATGATGTTTTTCCCCTAGACTTTGCCTGTTTTTTCATTTTTCCCCTTTATACATGAAAATCTTCTTGTTTTTTTCCTTTACTTTGTCAGCTACAGTTGTAGCAGGAGCCTCGGACTGACAAAGTCTCGCTGGCAACTTGTGGAGTTCAGCGTGACTTACCCCCAGATGCCCCAAGAGAGGATGGCTTAAGAGACAGGCACAGATATCGAATCAAACGATTCATCCGTCAGGCAAACTTGCTCTTCACATTTAAACTTACTTTTTCCTATGTTTTCTTTTTTTTCCTATACACCCTGTCGGGTGCTGTTTTCTCTTGGCGGGCATTACAAGTTCAGTTATGGGAGTATGCTCGCATCAGTTGGGGAAGATGCAGGGCTGGGAGGGGGGAGGGGGGAGGGGGATCAAAAAAGGTTAAAAAGCAAATGTATGATGTGTGTTCAATGCATAAAGTGCTCATGTGTACGAGATCTCAAAGGTATTACTTGAAAGATTGCTGGTATATACTGTATCCAATGTTAAGATACGACAGATTTATTATAACCCATGCTCAGATTAATAGGTACATCCATAGCTATAAAATAGGTAAACGGGGAATCCAATGTTGAGTGCAACACTGAAGTTTCTTACTTGGAATGTGAGAGGACTACGTGACAAGGTCAAACGCACGGCAGTGCTTGCATTCCTTAAGAAACAAAGAGTAGACATAATGACATTAGTGGAGACACACGTGGAGGGCAGACTACAAATGGCACTCCGCCGTCCATGGGTGGGTTGGACATTCCACTCAACGCACACACCTCACTCCAGAGGAGTATCGATACTTATTGCAAAATCTGTCCACTTTGAATTAAGTGAAATCCAAACGGACCCAAAAGGCCGCTATGTATTCCTGTCCTCCAGAATCCACGGAGAACCCTTCTTACTAATGGCCTTCTATGTCCCCCCCCCCATTCTCCATCTCAATTCTGCTAGAAGGAATTGCTTTTATGGCTAAACATCCCCAAGCCTCAGTAATTTGGATGGGTGATTTCAATACTACATTGAATGAAAAATTAGACAGACTCAGACCTTTAACAACAGACACAGCCCACACCGGAGACACCAGAATGCTAAATCTCATTTCCCCCGTCCATTTGATAGACACGTGGAGACATAGATTCCCAACTAAACTAGCCTATTCGTGCTTCTCATCTTCACATAATACCATGTCCCGCATTGACCTTATATTAATATCACAAAAACTCATCCCAAGACTTCTTGACTCAGAATTCGGCCCCAGAATACTTTCTGATCATACCCCATACTGGATCAAGCTAAAATTCCCACTTGATATGCCGCCACGGCCGTGGCGTCTGAATCCCTTCTGGCTGTCCCTGCTCCCCGAGGAGGATGACCTTGCCAATGAATGGGAAAATTTTTTTACAGAAAATGCAGACTCTGCTTCCCCCCTAGTGGTGTGGGAAACCTTTAAACTACATGCACGCTCCTCCCTGACTACATACATCAATACCTTAAAAAAGGGGTCGATAGAAATATATAATAAAGCAACACTAGATCTTGCATCTACAGAAAAAACATATAAGGCGGATCCCTCCCCTGCTAACGCTTCCCTTCTTAAGTTGCAAACTAGAGTGGTGAACCAAATACAGTACACGAAAGCTAGACAGAAATTATTTTTCACCAAACAGAAACACTTTGAGCAGGGGGAGAGGGCTGGCAGACTCTTGGCTTATCTGGTCCACAGCGAGGACAAACCTCCAGTAGTCATTACACTGCAGGACCCAGAGGGACAAAAAATCTCAGACCCCCCAATAGTATCATCCAGGTTTGAGGAATTCTATAGAGACTTGTACACCTCCACAGTGCGAGGCGAGTCCACCGATATGGACTGCTTCCTAGATGGAGTGGTGTTTCCCCAGCTTACTGAGGACCAGATCAGCCTTCTCGAGGCCCCTCTAACGGTAGAGGAGATCGCGACGGCGATAGCCAGTTTTGCCAGATCCAAAGCCCCAGGCTCAGATGGCCTACCTATAGAGTTTTATTCACAATACAGCGAGGTGATTACCCCCAAACTACTAACCTTATATAATGAAATGTTCAAGACTTTTACCCTCCCATTATCTATGAGAGAAGCCACTATAATTTTAATACCCAAACCGGGTAAAAACCCAAGCCTACCGGAATCCTACCGTCCCATATCACTGTTACAAGTAGATATTAAGATCCTTGCCAAAACACTCTCCATTAGACTAAATCAGGTCATACTAACCCTCATACACCCGGATCAGGCGGGATTCATGCCCGGCCGTAACACCTCCTTCAACCTTAGGAAATTATTTATAAATTTGCAAGCTTCACACGAAAACGTTGGCACAAGAGTGGTGGCGACTCTAGATACGGCCAAAGCATTCGATTCGGTGGAGTGGACGTATCTGTGGAGCTGCCTGGGGAGATATGGATTTGGCCCCAATTTCATCAAATGGGTCCAATTACTGTATCAACAGCCCGCAGCCAGAGTGGTGGCGAACGGGTGGCCGTCTCAGAAGTTTGACCTCAGCAGAGGCACGAGACAGGGCTGCCCCCTCTCCCCGCTACTTTACGCGCTGGCGGCGGAGCCACTTGCCATATCTGTTCGGGCGGACACAGAGATTGAAGGACTTAGGCTTGGGACACTCACGGAAAAAATCAGCATGTATGCTGACGATACATTATTATACCTAGCTGACCCTGGACAATCCCTCTACAAAGCTCTCCGGGTGATCGAACAGTTCGGGAAATTTTCTGGACTCAAGATCAACTGGGAGAAGTCTCAAATCTTACCAGTTGATAGCTTTCCGCTTACAGGATCCCAAGCTGAACTACCACTACAAAGAACTGACAGGATTAAATATCTGGGGATACACATTTCCAGAACCCCATCAGATTATATGACCCTGAATATTAAACCAACACTTTCACTCATCAGAGCCAAAATTAAAGCCTGGACCCGCCTACCCCTGGGAGTCTGGGGCCGTGTAAACCTGATAAAGATGGTCCTACTTCCCAAAATATTATATATTCTTTGGCACGCCCCGACATATATCCCCTTAAAATACTTTAAGACGATTGAAACCCTACTCAAACCCTTTATCTGGGGGAACGGCAGACATAAGATATCATGGCAGACTCTCAAAAACCCAACGGACATGGGAGGTACAGCGCTCCCTGACTTTAACCACTACTACATAGCTTCCCAACTGTCACATTTGTTTCATATAGACAAGACAGACAGTGAAAGATTTCTGACTTTGCTGTGCCCAAAATGGGCACAGCAAACTACAGATCCAATATATGGTATAACCATGGGCACAAAGGTAGTGGAGGGCAGAGTAGACAAGAAGTCCTTACTTTACCATTATAGACGCATCTGGGAGCTGGCAAATAATAAACTAAATATTCCCTTACACAATGACCACACTCCCCTATGGTACAACAGAAATCTCCAAGAGTTTCAACACGTACAGGATCCAGGGATCTGGATCAGAAAGGGAATATATTATCTATACCACATAATATCAAATAATACCCTCAAAGACTTTAACACTCTGAAAGAGGAATTTACACTACAACAAAACATGTTCTTTAGATACTTTCAAGTGAGGCACGCAGCCCGCACACAATTTTTAAAAACCTCATTACAACCTACACCCAACCCCTTAATTGCAATCATAAAAGACACGGACCCCAAAAAATTAATTTCTTGCTTCTATAACATGTTAAATGCCCCCATATCGGCTAGAGTTGCATATGTACCTAAACCACGATGGGAGGAAGATGTGGGCCAGATGGAGAATGAGGAATGGGAAGAAGCGTTAGAATCTTGTAAAGAAGTATCGCCCAAACTCTCAGACAGATTAACACAAATATATATACTACATAGAGCATATCTAACCCCACTCAGAGTAGCCAAATTCAACAAGAACCAACCAGCTAAATGCCCAATGTGCGAATCCACAACCGGTACATTCTTCCACCTCATCTGGTCCTGTCCGCGAATCCAGGGACTATGGCAACAAATTGTAACTTTTTTGCATGACAACATGGGATCCCCTGTAGCGATCGACCCAAAACAATGTTTGCTAGGGATTTTCCCTAACCCCCCTGACAAGTTCACCAAAATTTTCCTCCAGGAAACCCTATTTTCTGGAAGGAAAATAATAGCCAGGAAATGGATGAGACAGACACCACCAGATTTTGGAGAATGGCGAGCTGACATAAATGCAACTCTCCCCTATAAAAAATATATCTACATTAACAGAGGCTGTCCAGACAAATTTAACAAGATCTGGGATCGATGGACGCAAGATTCAGAAACATGCTCTTAAATAACGCACATCATTATTATGGTCGTATTAGCCCCTAGGAACACACATATTGTTTAAATGTACTAACCTCATAGAGAAGTTTAAAACAACTTCATTGTATGTGGAATGCAGATGATTACATAACACGATTATATACTGCCTTATTTGAATGTAAGCACAAGTATACATTGTAATACCTGTATGCACTTTCTTGCTCAATAAAACTTTGTTATAATGAAAAAAAAAAAAAAAAAGTGATGCAGTTGGTGGAAGGATTTGGGGGATTCTCGGGATTGATAGTCAATTGGGAGAAGTCTATGCTTCTCCCGGTTGACTCGACCACTGGCTCTCTCCCTCAGGGTATACCCCGTGTTAAAATAATGAAGATTAAATATCTGGGTATAGTTTTGCCTAACAACCCAAATCACTATATTAGGGATAACTTAGCTCCACTCCTAGAGAAATTCAAAGGAAAAGGGACATTTGGTGTCGACTCCCTTTATCTGTGGCAGGCCGAGCTAATCTGGTCAAAATGATTTGGATGCCACAACTAATGTATATACTCCACAACTCCCCGGTTTGGATGGGAAGAGATTGGTTTGTAAAAATAAACTCACTCTTCCGAGAGTTAATATGGAGGAAGGGTCAGGCCAGGATTAGCCTACAAACCTTGCAGCGCCCTGCTAGGGAGGGGGGATTGGCAGTTCCCCATCCATATAGGTACTTTCTGGCTGCTCAGTTGCAGCACTTGGGGGGTTGCGAGTCCCTGGGAGAGGCGAATACTAGCGGGAAAATTATGTTAGCAGGCAACCCACATAAATCTTTAGCAGGGGCACTGGAGGCCGGGTCACTTCGATGCAAGTTTCCAACATATAAGATGGTTACCAAAGTTTGGCAATCAGTTAAGAAAGATATGGGGTACAAGGGCCTTACTGAGTTTTCACCTATATGGCATAATAAGCAGTTGCAGGAGTTAAAATCTATAGAGAAAAATAGGTTGTGGGAAGGACACGGTATATATAGGTTGGCCCAATTGTTTGATGGTAATATATTAAAGTCTTTCACTGACCTAGGGCGGGAGTTTGGAACTCCAAAGGAAACATTTTACTGTTACCTTCAGATCAGGCATGCTTTGGATAAACAATTTAGATCTAAGGCATTGGAATGGTGTAAAGCACAGCTTCTTAACAAAATAGCTCGGACAACCAGCTCCAAGGGCTTAATATCAGTGATTTATGGACAATTGACGTCCAGAATGACAAGGTTACAAACACTCTCACGCACCAGGGAGAGGTGGGAGGCTGATGTGGGGGAGTTGGCAGATGATCAGTGGGGTAGGATTCTGGAGTTTGGCCCGCTGGTGTCTGTCTCTCCGTCGCAGCTGGCTTCACACCTCTTGCTGGTGCACAGAGCTTACTACACTCCCAAGAAGATGCATAGGTTTGGTCAAAGAACGGATGATAAGTGCCCCAGATGTCTAGAGACGGGGGATCTTATCCATATGATGTGGAGATGCCCAAAATTAGTTAGATACTGGTCCAAGATCCTAAACATTATTGAAACCAGGTTTGGGATTAGATTGGAATTTGAGGCCAAGATATGCGTGCTGGGTTTAGTTAGACAGAATATCGGGAATGGTAACACAGTTACAGCAGTGGTAAGATGTCTATACCAAGCGAGGAAGCTGATAGCGCAATCCTGGCTGTCAGTGGTGCCCCCTACCCCGGAAGAATGGGTTAGAACAATAGATGCCTTGGTGAGAACAGAAAAGACAATTCACACTAGAAGGGAAAGCTATAGAAAATACGTAAAGATTTGGAAGCTATGGCTCCAAGGAATGAATAATACTTTATGAAATTCTAAAGAAGGCTTGTAGGAACTCCGTGGCTTCGAGGGTAATGCAGTGAGAATAGATGAAATGAGAGATAAATAATAAACTCCTAACCGGTTAATATGGTATGATAGGCTCTAGGTTAGGGTCTATTAAGAGTGACAAATGGGTTAGGGCGGGGGGAGGGTTATAGGGGAGCGGGGAGGGGTGGGTATGCTTAGGGACTAGGTTAAAGGAAAATATGGCTATTGTAATGATAACCGTTTGAGACATTGTATGGATGGTTAATGGTTTTTAAACGTAGTATGTGATACTTTTTTTGTAAATTGTATAGTCTGAAATTTAATAAAAAAGATATAATTAAAAAAAAACAAAAAATAAAAAACACCTAAATTCCAAAACGAGGCTGGTCCTTAAGTGGTGAAGTTGGGGACTTTTACAGTTTGGTGCCAATACCTGCCCAATCACAACTCTGAACTGGATCGATTTTTATTCATTCATTTGTATTTGTAATTAAATCAGTGTGCACTGCCAGAAACTTGTATGAATTTACAATAAGTGAATTTACAATAAATCATTCTGCCATGACTGTCAATGGAAACACAAAGCCATCTAAAGCAGTTCAAATGAAGATCAACTGCACCTGCAATAAATTCTGAATGATCTCAAAAGCATATCAAACTGATGTCAAAAGTTCGCTTACTTTGCAATTAAAGCCCATTGACAAGAGCCCTATGGGGAACAGATCTGATCTAAAATCTGAATAGTGGTTGAACAAATAGTCCCTTGGTATGAGGGTCTAATATAAATATTAAAATATAAGGGATTTGGTGCTTTCATATTATTTGAAAACACCATGGTATAGGTTGAAATTCTTCCTTATGCACTTCCTTTTCCTTTTCACTGCTAACTGATCACCATATTCTATATCTGCCATCGATCTAAGATTGGGGAGATTAGTGGGACATATACTGCCAAAAATAATATTCTTGCTTATATGCTTGCTTTACATATCTGTAAACATTTTGTAACTTCCTCAACACTGATACAATCAATTCACCATCTACAGTCGACATCACAGTTAAAGTGTAAGCCCAAATTATGCAAAAACCACACACAGACAGTAGGCACAATTCATGAGAAATATAAAAATAAAAATAATTCTGCGCTGGGGAAGATTTTAACACATTTGGTGTAGGCTACAATTAATGAGAAACTTAACTGCATCTGAGCGCCATAAACTGAAAATGCTATTTAATTAATTTTTTAATATTTAAAGAAAACCCACCTATCCATCCACTTAACCTAACTTATAAACACTCCAAAGCCGTGGCCATCTTGAGTAACTGCAGATAGTTCATGTAGCATTGTACTTCCTGGATCCCATCCACCCTTAGGTCAGACATGCAGGCAGAAGGGTATGCTTAGCTGAGAAACCCCTGCTCCTCCCCTCCAGAATAAAGTGAAAAAATGGCCATGAAGACTCCTGGGATGTACAGTATGTATATCATTTTAGCATAGGCCAGAAAAAGGAAGCAACTGAAGAAATGTAAAAAAAAAAAGTTTAAAACAAGTAAATATAATATACCTTACTATTTACTAATTTTTCAGTTATGCGAGTTCAGTTATGTTTTAACATCACATAGCTCAATGTTAATTTAGAAAATCAATTAGACACCTTTTTTCGATAATCAATTTTTTCCCAAGATTAAGTCGATGTGACGAAACATGTCGGGGCGTGGCTGTACGGCAACCATCTGAGTCAGCGTGTGACGTAGGACATGCTGAGCCGAGTCAGGAAAGCGGAGATCCAAACCCGAGGAGCGAAGTGTAGTGAGTGGTGATTGAACCTGTATATACACAGATGGATATTGGATATTTCGTTTAAACCTACCTGTAAGGTTTATCACGCCTATTTGCCAAAACACGAGAGTGTGAGGCATATTTGTCTGGTGAGTTTTGAATCTAACAGGAGAGGAATCAATGGCACGTGTGGTTTGGGGGATAATTTAAAGAATTCTGCACATCATCTACGTTGTTCATCAGTTTATGGACTTTATGCACATATTTAGCACTTTCACCATTGGCACAGGGTGATCTTTGTGATACTATTACAAGTATTCATGTTATAGGGCTGTGCAAACGGACACTCACTTTATCAAAGTCTAATGCCCCATACACACGGTCGGATTTTCCGATGGAAAATGTCCGATCGGAGTGTGTTGTCAGAAATTCCGACCGTGTGTGGGCTCCATCGGACATTTTCCATCGGATTTTCCGACACACAAAGTTGGAGAGCAGGAGATAAAATTTTCCGACAACAAAATCCGTTGTCGGAAATTCCGATCGTGTGTACACAAATCCGACGGACAAAGTGCCACGCATGCTCAGAGTAAATAAAGAGATGAAAGCTATTGGCCACTGCCCCGTTTATAGTCCCGACGTACGTGTTTTACGTCACCGCGTTCAGAATGATCGGATTTTCCGACAACTTTGTGCGACCGTGTGTAGACAAAACAAGTTTGAGCCAACATCTGTCGGAAAAAATCCTAGGATTTTGCTGTCGGAATGTCCAAACAAAGTCCGACCGTGTGTACGCCCTATAAGTGTCACTGTAGCGCCGTTTATATTAATTTTCTTTAGTCTTATTGCAAGTTAATATTTTCTTACAGTGTCATTTATGTCTGTTTCACAATATTACATTTCACACATGCTTTAAAGCTTAAATATATATACACAGATATATATATATATATATATATATATATACAGGGCTTTTTTTTCTCAGAGAATAGGTACAGGAACCCACCCTCCACAGTCAACTCTCCGCCCCTCCACCCCCCCAACTCCACCCCTATTCCCGCCCCCAATACCGCCATTCCTTGGGAAAATGAAGTAAAGTGTTCTTTACCTTCTCCCTCCCTGTCCACAGCTCACCTCCCCATCCACAGGTTACCTTCTCTTCTCTCGTCCACAGCTCACCCCCCCCCACACACACACACACAGGTTACCTTTCCCTCCATGCACAGCTTACCTTCTCTTCTCAGTTTACCCCTCCCCTCACCACAGCTCACCCCCTCCTCCCTCTGTTTACCTTCTCTTCTCTCGTCCACAGTTCACTCCCCCACAGCTCACCTCCCTCCCCCCACAGCTCACCCTCTCCACAGTTCACCTCCCCCCCACAGCTCACCCTCTCCCCCTTCCTCTCCACAGTTCACCTCCCCCCACAGCTCACCCTCTTCCCCCTCTCCACAGTTCTCCCCCTTCTCCACAGTTAACCCCCCCTACAGCTTCCCCTCTCCCCCCTCTCCACAGTTCTCCCCCTTCTCCACAGTTAACCCCACCTCCACAGCTCACCCTCTCCCCCTTCCTCTCCACAGTTCACCTCCCCCCACAGCTCACCCTCTCCACAGCTCACCCTCTCCACAGTTCACCCCCCACAGTTCACCCTCTCCACAGTTCACCCCCCCCACGGCTCACCCTCTCCACAGTTCACCCCCCCATAGCTCACCCTCTCCACAGTTCACCCCCCCACAGCTCACCCTCTCCACAGTTCACCCCCCCACAGCTCACCCTCTCCACAGTTCACCCCCCCCCACGGCTCACCCTCTCCACAGTTCACCCCCCCATAGCTCACCCTCTCCACAGTTCACCCCCCCACAGCTCACCCTCTCCACAGTTCACCCCCCCACAGCTCACCCTCTCCACAGTTCACCCCCCCACGGCTCACCCTCTCTACAGTTCACTACCCCCACAGCTCACCCTCTCCCCCTTCCTCTCCACAGTTCACCTCCTCCACAGCTCACCCTCTCCACAGTTCATCTCCCCCCACAGCTCACCCTCTCCACAGTTCACCTCCCCCCACATCTCACCCTCTCCACAGTTCACCCCCCCACAGCTCACCCTCTCCACAGTTCACCCCCCCCCCCCGCAGCTCATCTTCTCCATAGTTCACCTCCCCCCTCACATCTCACCCTCTCCCTCCTCTCCACAGTTCTCCCCCTTCTCCACAGTTAACCCCCCTACAGCTCACCCTCTCCCCCTCTCCCCAGTTCCCCCCCTTCTCCACAGTTCACCCCCCACAGCTCACTCTCCATAGTTCACCCCCCCCCCCCACAGCTCACCCTCTCCACAGTTCACCTCCCCCCTCACAGCTCACCCTCTCCACAGTCTACCCCCCACAGCTCACCCTCTCCACAGTTCACCTCCCCCCTCACAGCTCACCCTCTCCACAGTTCACCCCCCCACAGCTCACCCTCTCCACAGTTCTCCCCCTTCTCCACAGTTAACCCCCCACAGCTCACACTCTCCCCCTTCCTCTCCACAGTTCACCTCCTCCACAGCTCACCCTCTCCACAGTTCACCTCCCCCCCACAGCTCACCCTCTCCCCCTTCCTCTCCACAGTTCACCACCTTCACAGCTCACCCTCTCCACAGTTCACCTCCCCCCACATCTCACCCTCTCCACAGTTCACCTCCCCCCACATCTCACCCTCTCCACAGTTCATCTCCCCCCTCACAGCTCACCCTCCCCACAGTTCACCTCCCCCCCACAGCTCACCCTCTCCACAGTTCACCCCCCCCCCCCCACAGCTCACCCTCTACACAGTTCACCTCCCCCCTCACAGCTCACCCTCTCCACAGTTCACCTCCCCCCCTCACAGCTCACCCTCTCCACAGTTCACCCCCCCCCCCCACAGCTCACCCTCTCCACAGTTCTCCCCCTTCTCCACAGTTAACCCCCCACAGCTCACCCTCTCCCCCTTCCTCTCCACAGTTCACCTCCTCCACAGCTCACCCTCTTCACAGTTCACCTCCCCCCCACAGCTCACCCTCTCCCCCTTCCTTTCCACAGTTCACCTCTTTCACAGCTCACCCTCTCCACAGTTCACCTCCCCCCACATCTCACCCTCTCCACAGTTCACCTTCCCCAACATCTCACCCTCTCCACAGTTCACCTCCCCCCCACAGCTTACCCTCTCCACAGTTCATCTCCCCCCCTCACAGCTCACCCTCTACACAGTTCACCTCCCCCCCACAGCTCACCCTCTCCACAGTACACCTCCCCCCCACAGCTTACCCTCTCCCCCTTCCTCTCCACAGTTCACCTCCTTCACAGCTCACCCTCTCCACAGTTCACCTCCCCCCACATCTCACCCTCTCCACAGTTCACCTCCCCCCACATCTCACCCTCTCCACAGTTCATCTCCCCCCTCACAGCTCACCCTCCCCACAGTTCACCTCCCCCCCACAGCTCACCCTCTCCACAGTTCACCCCCCACAGCTCACCCTCTACACAGTTCACCTCCCCCCTCACCCTCTCCACAGTTCACCTCCCCCCCTCACAGCTCACCCTCTCCACAGTTCACCCCCCCCCCCCCACAGCTCACCCTCTCCACAGTTCTCCCCCTTCTCCACAGTTAACCCCCCACAGCTCACCCTCTCCCCCTTCCTCTCCACAGTTCACCTCCTCCACAGCTCACCCTCTTCACAGTTCACCTCCCCCCCACAGCTCACCCTCTCCCCCTTCCTTTCCACAGTTCACCTCTTTCACAGCTCACCCTCTCTACAGTTCACCTCCCCCCACATCTCACCCTCTCCACAGTTCACCCCCCCCCACAGCTCACCCTCTCCACAGTTCACCTCCCCCCTCACAGCTCACCCTCTCCACAGTTCACCTCCCCCCTTACAGCTCACCCTCTACACAGTTCACCTCCCCCCACAGCTCATCCTCTCCACAGTTCACCTACCCCCACAGCTCACCCTCTCCCCCCTCTCCACAGTTCACTTCCCCCCCACATCTCACCCTCTCCACAGTTCACCTCCCCCCACAGCCAGATCACCCCCTCCACCCCCACATTTCACAATTCACATTACCATGCGCAGTCCCCTCCCCCCATCCACAATTCCCCTTTTAACCTCTGTCAACATATCACCTCTGCACACCCCCATCCACTGCTTACACCCCCAGTCCACAATCACCTCTGCACTCCTATCCACAGCCTATCTTCCCCCCTCCACATTTCACTTCTGCGCCCCCATTTACAGCTTTAACTCTCTACAACCCCTCATCTTCCACCTCTGCACCCCAAGCCCCCCCTCCCCCCCCCCCAGCAATCTTGACCCTGTATACATTTCCCCTGCTCACAACTCTCACTTTGCACAATCTAACCTCCCAGCTCTGACCTCTGCAGAACATCCACAACTTCAGTCTCTACTCTCTGCACAACCAGCCCCCCTCCCCCCCTTTCCCTCCACAGCTATCTCACCTTCATTAGAGCAGTGCTGAGCAGTTCTGTCAAATCAGGCTCCCCCCAGCTCATTGTGCAGTCTCCTCTGTGCAGCTCCGCCTGTCAGATCAGTAGATCAGTGTAGCACAGAACCGAGGAGGAGTTTTAGAGAGCTCAGCTCCATGCTACACTGATCTGACAGACAGCAGGAGGGAGAGCTGCCTCTGAAACCCGATCAGTCAGCTGTGGAGCACATTCCTTGGATGCCTAGTATACAGAAGCTGAGGACAAAGTGACTGGTATAGAAAACTTCTTCTACCGGCTTCTGTTCTATGTGACAGACTGCAGAGGAGAGGGCTGCCTGAGGTGGCGGAACTGCGTTCCGGCAGAAAACAAGCCCTATATATATATATATATATATATATATATATATATATATATAAATATAAATATATATCTATATTTATACTGTATATATTAGTGGAACCTTGGTTAACGAGTAACACGGTTAACAAGCGTTTTGAAAGACAAGCAATGTTTTTTTAGACATCCTGACTCGGTTTGCGCTTTTTGTCTCGCAAAACGAGCAGAATTCAAGCTAATGGGGTGTGCAGTACTGCATTTGGCCAGAGGTGCCGGGACGCCGGTGACACTCAGAACGGTTCGGAGACGCTCGGAAATATTCGGAAACACTCAGAAATTCTCCGTTCCCGAGTGTTTCTGAGCCTTTCCGAGGGTTTCCAAGTTCAGCCAAGCTGTCCCCGAGTATTTCCGAGGCTCTCCAGGCGCCCCCCCCACCTCTGGCCACATGCGGAATTGCATGCAATAGACGTCAATGCTGAACTAATTATCTTTGTTTCCATTGACTTCTATGGGGAAACTTGTTTTGATATACAAGTGCTTTGGATTACAAGCATTCTCCTGGAACGGATTATGCTCGTAATCCAAGGTTCCACTGTATATATATATATATATATATATATATATATATATATATATATATATACAGTGCAGCACTTACCCCCGAAGGAGCGGCTTAATATTGGCTATATCCGTAATTCACGTTGACTACTCAACCCTCGCAGCCCATAGATTTAAAAGTCACAGTCCTTAATGCTTTTTCTTAATGCTTTATTCATCAACATAAACTGGGATGGGAGAAGGACTTCCTTTGAGATGCTCTTTTGTTACATTGTCATCCTTCAATGAATCATACAGGAAAATCTGAGTACAATTGCGGGTAGTCAAGAAATCATTTTTAAACGATTTCTTCAATCAGGGACGATGGAAGTAGATTTGATAGAGAATGAGTTGATAAAGAGTCACTATGAATAACTTCTTCATCTGGATAACTTTAAAAGGAATGATCCATATCTCTACATGTGTGCTTGCAGCTTCACTGCTACCTCTTTACCACTACTTCCCACCGACATGGTACTTCCAAATTAAGCTAAAGGAGAGCCATTCTGAATAACTCCTCCCGCTTGACTGATTGGAATCCCGGGGCAATGCTGAACTCAAAGTCATAGGCCATTACTGTCCATCTCACTGACTTGTGCACCAACAACCCTCAGTCTCTGGCAGTACCTTTCCCTTGGGCTTTCACTCACTTGATCAATAGTCCATGTGCCAATCACAAACGATCGATTGCCCAGTTTCCTTCCGCTGTGTTGCTACTTCATCTGCAATGATCCTCAGTTTTCTCTGCCTCTTTGTGGCCCGTTCCCCCCCCCCCCCCGCAGAGGCGGCCTAGGACATCCACGACTACAGGTGGCAAAATGTCGTCTGTTCCACCATGAGGACCGGATCTCCACCCTTCTCGCTAAGGTGAAACTCTGTTGGCCCCCCGGAGGGGAAAACCTCCAACTTCCCCTCCGGGAACCAGGCTGGCTCTCTCGCTCCTCAAAGCAGGACTGGACTTGACTCTCCCCGGAACCATGTGACCCCGCTTTTATATGAGAGTCCAGGGATTACCAAGCAAATTAATGATTGGCCGAGACCAACACATAAACCACCTGTCACTCAAATATGGAAATCAAACAAAACAGGCCTGCTGCAAATAGCATCAGCCTGTCTAAATTTACCTACAGTATAACAGAAAGCTAACAAGAAAGGTCACCTACTTAAAAGTAGGTGCCCGCTACAAACACCCCCACTTGAATCACAACTGTCCCCAGTTGTGGGGAATAAATTTCAAAGTGACTCTTTAAAATTTCAAGGAAGAAAGAGCATCTCATTACATCAATGGGAACGGGGAAAAGGGAATAAACATTAAACATGGTTAACATCACCTGTCACTGTATACAATATTGACACACAAAAAAAATATTTACATGGCCTGACTGTAGATCTCTACATTTAACACTCAATACAAGCGGAACCAAAGCACTGCTCCCGTGGGAGGAATACTGTGATTACCACAGGCCTTCTTCTATGGAATGGACAGCCGTCACATCTCCAATATACCTAAAAGAAAACACACAGTAATTCTAACTACTACACAAACATTACCACGCAGAGGGGGTTATAATCCTCTACCGGGTAATTTGAACAAATATACATTTCTTCATGGCATGTATGTTTCCATTGAGATAATCGCTCCCTCAAAAGGAGTCCAACAGTACTCCTGCAAAGTGCATCCTAATAGACATGCTCGGCAAATAAATCCGTCTGCTCGTTGGCAAAATAAACTTTCTGTATGGCTCTTAAATAAGAGTCCTTGAAGAAGTACTTGTGCTACAAAGGGATTCAAGCAGAGACAGCACACCCTAGTGTCCTTAACTTTGTCCTTGTTAGGCACCATGAACGTGAGTCTCCTGCTTAACAGTTTAATTGGGGAAAAACCCACCCTAACCCATCTGCCTCCCTGCAGTCAATCTGGGTAAAAGACATACACCTGTGAATACAATCCTGTTCACAAATAATATCTCGGGTCAGGCAACCTCTTTCGACTATCTCCCGGTCCTCTCACCGAGATAGAGTAACTGCGGGTATGTTGTCCAGCTTTTACCACCAATACTCTGTCCTTGTGGATCGCTCTTCTAAGCTTCCACTCTCGATGAATATCTTTGAAGCGAACCCAAACCTCACTGTCAGGTGTCCTTTTTGCCTTAGGAACATGAAGGTAGTTCCACACAAGTTCATCCTCCCATGATTCCAGGGAACTTTCCACAATGTCCATAACTTGTTCCGAGACATATGGATATAACCCCATTCTTGAGCCACCTTTCGCTGGACCTCTCTCTGAAATCTAGAGAGTCTAGGTAAGTCTTTAGCCTTTCCTCGGCCAGGCAAGACACACGCGTCAGTAGCTCTACTGACCCATTTCTGAAATTTAGCAGGCCTGCTAGGAACGATGGTGTTTGTCACATTAACTGGAGGTGCTGAAACTTTAACTGAACCGGACACTCCTGTGGAAGCCTCCACTGAAGTTGAACTCTCAATAAAACATTCCTCCTCACTTTAGTCAAACTCTTCGGGGGATGACCATTCAATTAGATCGCTCATCGATCCGTATTTCTGCAAGATCTGGGGTGATCCCCAATCTACAACCCGATCTTCCCTTACCCTGTCCGGCTCATCCGAGGGATCCCCCTCCTGTGGTTTAGGCTCCTTCCAGACAGGCAAATCAAAGGGCTCACTGCTAACTGGTTTCTCAGGTGTTCCCTCCGAAGACTGGGCAACAATTTCAACACTCCCCGGTTCCCCAGCCAAGTCACAGGCTTTCTCAGTAGATCCTACCTGATCTCCTGATGGCTCTGATTCAGCCGAATCAGAGGGGAGCTCCTCTACTGCTGCTGTAGGTGACACACGACCCTCTCTGGCCTTCCGAATCACCCATTCCCGCGCCAGACAAAGTCCCGTTTTTTCTTTAACAAAATAATATTTGACCTCCTGTTGGACAGGTCCCAATCTTGTTAACTGGATACCGCAACGTCCGCACTGAGCCCAGGCGATGACTCCAACTGTAGGCCTCCGACATCCAGGACATAGCATACAGAGTTTCTCTACTCCATCAATTATTCCCAACGCCAGTCCTCCGGTTAGCTCCAACCGAACACCGGTGTCAACCAGAACCCGGTCCTGCACATCAGATAGCGGCTGCATAGCAAACGTGTCCTCAACACCTTCCGCCATCTTGCTCTGGCGCGTGGCACGCTGAACACTGAAACTTTTTCCTCTGGGGCGTGGCTTCACCCCCCACTTGTTGGTTCAGCGCGCGAGGAACTGTAGCTGTATATTTTCAAAGTCCTCCCCAGCGACCCCTGGAGGCAGGTACTGTTATACTGCAGGCTATCTTGGCAACAATCACTGAAATGCAGGTTTTCGTTGCTATGGGAGATGGTTAGCGGCAAACGTGAAACAGATATCCCGGACGACGCACCCACATGCAGCGCTTACCCCCAAAGAGCGGCTTAATATTGGCTATATCCGTAATTCACTTTTACTACTCAACCCTCGCAGCCCATAGATTTAAAAGTCACAGCCCTTAATGCTTTTTCTTAATGCTTTATTCATCAACATAAACTGGGATGGGAGAAGGACTTCCTTTGAGATGCTCTTTTGTTACATTGTCATCCTTCAATGAATCATACAGGAAAATCTGAGTACAATTGCGGGTAGTCAAGAAATCATTTTTAAACGATTTCTTCAATCAGGGACGATGGAAGTAGATTTGATAGAGAATGAGTTGATAAAGAGTCACTATGAATAACTTCTTCATCTGGATAACTTTAAAAGGAATGATCCATATCTCTACATGTGTGCTTGCAGCTTCACTGCTACCTCTTTACCACTACTTCCCACCGACATGGTACTTCCAAATTAAGCTAAAGGAGAGCCAATCTGAATAACTCCTCCCGCTTGACTGATTGGAATCCCGGGGCAATGCTGAACTCAAAGTCATAGGCCATTACTGCCCATCTCACTGACTTGTGCACCAACAACCCTTAGTCTCTGGCAGTACCTTTCCCTTGGGCTTTCACTCACTTGATCAATAGTCCATGTGCCACTCACAAACGATCGACCTCCCAGTTTCCTTCCGCTTTGTTGCTACTTCATCTGCAATGATCCTCAGTTTTCTCTGCCTCTTTGTGGCCCGTTCCCCTCCCCGCAGGGGGCGGCCTACGACATCCACGACTACACGCGGCAAGATGTCGTCTGTTCCTCCATGAGGACCGGATCTCCACCATTCTCGCTAAGCTGAAGCTCCGTTGGCTCCCCGGAGGGGAAAACCTCCAACTTCCCCTCCGGGAACCAGGCTGGCTCTCTCGCTCCTCAGAGCAGGACTGGACTCGACTCTCCCCGGAACCATGTGACCCCGCTTTTATATGAGAGTCCCGGGATTACCAAGCAAATTAATGATTGGCCGAGACCAACACATAAACCACCTGTCACTCAAATATGGAAATCAAACAAAACAGGCCTGCTGCAAATAGCATCAGCCTGTCTAAATTTACCTATAACAGAAAGCTAACAAGAAAGGTCACCTACTTAAAAGTAGGTACCCGCTACAACAGTATCTCACAAAAGTGAGTACACCCCACACATTTTTGTAAATATTTTATTATATCTTTTCATGTGAAAACACTGAAGTAATGACACTTTGCTACAATGTAAAGTAGTGAGTGTACAGCTTGTATAACAGTGTAAATTTGCTGTCCCCTCAAAATAACTCACACAGCCATTAATGTCTAAACCGCTGGCAACAAAAATGAGTAAACCCCTAAGTGAAAATGTCCTAATTGGGCCCAATTAGCCATTTTCCCTCCCCGGTGTCATGTGACTTCTTAGTGTTACAAGGTCTCAGGTGTGAATGGGGAGCAGGTGTGTTAAATTTGGTGTTATCACTCTCACTCTCTCATATTGGTCACTGAAAGTTCAACATGGTACCTCATGGCAAAGAACTCTCTGAGGATCTAAAAAAAAGAATTGTTGCTCTATATAAAGATGGCTTAGGCTATAAGAAGATTGCCAAGACCATGAAACAGAGCTGCAGGACGGTGGCCAAGACCATACAGCGGTTTAACAGGACAGATTCCGCTCAGAACAGGCCTCGCCATGGTCGACCAAAGGGGTTGAATGCACGTTCTCAGCGTCATATCCAGAGGTTGTCTTTGGGAAATAAATGTATGAGTGTTGCCAGCATTTCTGCAGAGGTTGAAGGGGTGGGGGCCAGCCTTTCAGAGTTCAGAGCATAAGCCGCACACTGCATCAAATTGGTCTGCATGGCTGTCATCCCAGAATGAAGCTTCTTCTAAAGATGATGCACAAGAAAGCCCACAAACAGTTTGCTGAAGACAGGCAGACTAAGGTCATGGACTACTGGAACCATGTCCTTTGGTCTGATGAGACCAAGATAAACTTATTTGGTTCAGATGGTGTCAAGCGTGTGTGGCGCTAACCAGGTGAGGAGTACAAAGACAAATGTGTCTTGCCTACAGTCAAGCATAGTGGTGGGAGTGTTATGGTCTGGTGCTACATGAGTTCTCCCGGCACTGGGGAGTTACAGTTCATTGAGGGAACCATAAATGCCAACATGTACTGTGACATACTGAAGCAGAGCATGATCCCCTCCCCTCAGAGACTGGGCCGCAGGGCAGTATTCCAACATAATAACGACCCCAAATACGCCTCCAAGACGACCACTGCCTTGCTAAAGAAGCTGAGGGTAAGGGTGATGGACTGGCCAAGCATGTGTCCAGACTTAAACCCTATTGAGCATCTGTGGGGCATCCTTAAATGGAAGGTGGAGGAGCGCAAGGTCTCTAACATCCACCAGTTCCATGATGTCATCGTGGAGGAGTGGAAGAGAACTTCAGTGGTAACCTGTGAAGCTCTAGTGAACTCCATGCCCAAGAGGGTTAAGCCAGTGCTGGAAAATAATGGTGGCCACACAAAATATAGACACTTTGGGCCCAATTTGGACATTTTCACTTAGGGGTGTACTCACTTTTGTTGCCAGCGGTTTAAACATTAATGGCTGTGTGTTGAGTTATTTTGAGGCGACAGCAAATTTACACTTTTATACAAGCTGTACACTCACTACTTTACATTGTAGCAAAGTGTCATTTCTTTAGTGTTGTAACATGAAAAGATATAATAAAATATTTACAAAACTGTGAGGGGTGTACCCACTTTTTTGAGATACTGTATATATATATATGTGTATATATATATATATATATATATATATATATATATATATATATATATATATATATATATATATATACATACACACACACACAGTGGGATGGAAAGTATTCAGATTCATTTTTCACTCTTTGTTATATTGCAACCATTTGCTAAAATCATTTAAGTTCATTTTTTTCCTCATTAATGTACACACAGCACCCCATATTGACATAAAAACACAGAATTGTTGACATTTTTGCAGATTTATTAAAAAAGAAAAACTGAAATATCACATGGTCCTAAGTATTCAGACCCTTTGCTCAGTAATTAGTAGAAGCACCCTTTTGATCTAATACAGCCATGAGTATTTTTGGGAAAGATGCAACAAGTTTTTCCCACCTGGATTTGGGGATCCTCTGCCATTCCTCCTTGCAGATCCTCTCCAGTTCTGTCAGGTTGGATGGTAAACATTGGTGGACAGCCATTTTTAGGTCTCTCCAGAGATGCTCAATTGGGTTTAAGTCAGGGCTCTGGCTGGGCCATTCAAGAACAGTCACGGAGTTGTTGTGAAGCCACTCCTTTGTTATTTTAGCTGTGTGCTTAGGGTCATGGTCTTGTTGGAAGGTAAAACTTCGGCCCAGTCTGAGGTCCTGAGTACTCTGGAGAAGGTTTTCATCCAGGATATCCCTGTACTTGGCCGCATTCACCTTTCCCTCTATTGCAACCAGTCGTCCTGTCCCTGCAGCTGAAAAACACCCCCACAGCATGATGCTGTCACCAGCATGCTTCTCTGTTGGGACTGTATTAGACAGGTGATGAGCAGTGCCTGGTTTTCTCCACACATACCGCTTTGAATTAAGGCCAAAAAGTTCTATCTTGGTCTCATCAGACCTGAGAATCTTACTTCTTACCATCTTGGAGTCCTTCAGGTTCCTTCAGGTTTTTTTTAGCAAACTCCATGCGGGCTTCTATGTGTCTTGCACTGAGGAGAGTCTTCCGTTGGGCCACTCTGCCATAAAACCCTGACTGATGAAGGGCTGCAGTGATGGTTGACTTTCTACAACTTTCTCCCCCGATAGCTCAGTTTGGCCGGACGGCCAGCTCTAGGAAGGGTTCTGGTCGTCACAAACATCTTCCATTGCAGGATTATGGAGGCCACTGTGCTCTTAGAAACCTTAAGTGCAGCATACATTTTTTTGTAGCCTTGCCCAGATCTGAGCCTTGCCACAATTTTGTCTCTGAGCTCTTCAGGCAGTTCCTTTGACCTCATGATTCTCATTTGCTCTGACATGCACTGTGAGCTGTAAGGTCTTATATAGACAGGTGTGTGGCTTTCCTAATCAAGTCCAATCAGTATAATCAAACACAGCTGGACTCAAATGAAGGTGTAGAACCATCTCAAGGATGATCAGAAGAAATGGGCAGCACCTGAGTTAAATACCGTATATGAGTGTCACGGTAAACGGTCTGAATACTTGGGACCATGTGATATTTCAGTTTTTCTTTTTTAATAAATTTGCAAAAATGTCAACAATTCTGTGTTTTTCTGTCAATATGGGGTGCTGTAAGTACATTAATGAGAAAAATATGAGTGCCCCAAAGGGATATTGCGGGCAGTGGATCAACAAGGATCAAAAGATTGTAGATACTGATAAAGTACAAAGAGTTTAAATAAAATTATCAAAATTTTATTAATACAAAATATACAAAAAACACATACTGACATCTAAAAACATAGATACAATGAGAGCAATTAGTGTCAGAATACAACTGCTAAAATGCTGCAGTAAACCACAATGGGGGGCCAATGAATGGTCAAAGAGTAGAGTGGAACTGCAACAAAACACCCTACATGTTTCAGAAAAACACAAAAAGACTCATTTCTTTTTATGATGTGTAAATCGTTCCTCAGGGGTTTCAGAAAAGCAGATTATTGCATTTCTAAAAAGAGAAAATATAGGCATATATGTGCATAAGTAAATGTATTTTACATCTGCATAAACAATACAGAAGATGATAACATTGATTAAAAAGCCTAAATTCTCCAAAAGGGGCAGAAAAAACACATCAAAATAGATGCTAATCAAAAAAGTACTCACTAGGCATCTGTTTCTCTATTGCAATGGTAATGTACACAGAGATGTTATGAGATGGACTCCCACGCCCATAGGTCCAGTGGATAAAGACAGTCCTCACAACTGAATCCAATAGAATAATGGTTGAATGGAGAAAGGAGAAACCTTGGTTCTGAATGGGGCTAGCCTTCTGTCAGCAGGCAAGACAGCAGGTCAGGGCTCATGAGAACCGCCACAGAAAGGCATAAATGGTGCACATCTAAAAATAGTGAAAAACAGGGGACATTATGTATATTTGCGCATTGTAAAAAAGTGCGCGTTTAGATATGAGTATAAGTATACTAAGAGAAATGGGAGAGAGATCTCTCTGAATAGCTATGTGTAAATCAGGCATAAAGAAAAATAAATGAATAACTTACTTTTAACCATTCAGTAAGCTGGTCACTATGCAGGGAGCAGCGCTCCTCTCAGCTGTGTAGCAGGATTGTGTGTGTGTTTTTACTAGATTAAATACCTGATAATGTGGGGGTGGTATAGCAGGACAACCAATCCCGCTTAGTTTGGGAAGGTGTAGGCCCAGGAGAAGGTAATAAACTTTTAATGAAGGGCGAAGATAGGCACAGTTGTGTATGGAGAGCACCAGCCAATCGCAGCTCCCCAGCCTGAGCGGCGTCCGACGTCAGCCGCCAGATAGCGCGATGATGTCATACGTCGACGGAGGCCGCCGACACGGAGAAAGGGCAGCCTGGCAGGGCGATGGTGGAAAGCCCATTGCGCAGGCGCGGGATGCTAGATCGGGCGCATGCGTGCTGCTAACAGATGCCTCCGTCCCCGCAGAGCGTAAACGGAGGCCTTTCCGTGACGGGGAGCACCGACGAGCCATCCCAACAGGGACAAAGGAAAAAAGTATTAGGCCCAGACAGCTCAATGTTAATATAAAAGGAAATCTATATTATAATAGATGTTGTATAGGAGGAGTTTGCCAATATAACCTCGACTGACAGGACGTGGGAATCACATCTGTACAAAATAATGATGTTCCCTAAAGAACAAAGAAAAAAAGAAGGAAGGAGAATTTGCAATTAAACGTATAATGTATGAACAATAAAAGAAACAAATGTCGTTTAAATACTGGAGTGAACCATACTGTTTTGGCAATAACACAGTAATATGTCTAGTGTGAAGCATTGTTTGAGGATATCCTTCATACAGTTAATAGTCCAAGGATGATCAAAAGGTACAGCAGGATGGGAAAAAAAAGTGGGAGGGGAAGAAGAAAGGGGAGAGAGGGAGGAAAAAAGGGGAGAGAAAAGGAGAAAACATGAATAGGATTGAGAATTTAGAGTTCCTTATCATAGCCCCCTGTAGCAAAGCCTGGAAGGAAAGGTTTCAGATTAAAGGCTTCGTTGAGGCCGAGTGGCATGGTCGCATCCAGCCTTGATATCCAACGAAGTTCTCGTTGTAGGAGAATTTTATTAAAGTCTCCACCACGAGAGTTCGGGTGTAGGCGATCTAGTACCAGAACGGATATTTATACAAATTGATACAAATGCCATCATGTACTTCGGCTACCTGCCTTCCTAGCGGGAGATCATGGTCAGCTGTTTGCATAGCCCTGATGTGGCGGTAGAGTCTTTGCCATAGTTTTGTAGGGTTTTTCCCACATAAAAACAATTACAGTTGCATAGTAGCATGTAAACTACTCCCGTGGTCTGGCAGTTGGAATAGTGTCTAGGTACGAAGTGCATGCCATTGGGTAGATATATATTTTTCCTTGTGTCCATGTACTTACAATAGGAACAAGATCCACATTGGAAAGTGCCTACTGTTGTACATGGATCGCCTCTCTCTTGGCCTTTAAATTCGCTCTGAACCAGCAAATCACCCACGGAGGTGGCTCATCTGTAGGTGATTAGAGGCATTGGAGGCACAAAAGGGCCTATGATTGGGTCAGAAGTCAGTAAATGCCAGTATTTTTGGCATATCTGTCTGATTTTACTGTAGTCATTGGTATAAGTGGTAATTATTCTTGAGCTGGCGTTAGTAGTTGGGGTTTGTTTGGGAACCAAAAGTTCATGTCTATTCTTCACATTAGCACGTTGGAAGGCTTTTTTCAGGCATTTGTGGCTATAACCGCGTTCAAGTAGCCGGCTTTTAAGTTTATTAGCCTCATATTTAAAATCAGAGTGGTTGGAACAGTTGCGTTTTATCCGTAGATATTCGCCATAGGGGATTGAATTGATCAGTGGTTTGGGATGAAAACTAGATGGATGCAGTACCGTGTTCCCTGCAGTGGGCTTCCTGAAATGTTTACAAGATAATAGATTGAGTTCGTTGATCGAAATTCCAATATCTAAGAATGTAATTCTGGACATATCAGACAGCATGGTAAATTTAAGATTGAATTGATTCTTGTTTGGTACATCTAAGCATTCGTTCAAAAGGGATTGGGGGCCATCCCAGATGACGAAGATGTCATCTATGTACCTGTGCCACATGACCAAGTACATTAATGAGGAAAAAAATGAACTTAAATTATTTTAGCAAATGGCTGCAATATAACAAAGAGTGAAAAATTTAAGGGGTTCTGACTACTTTCCATCCCCACTGTATATATATATATATATATATATATATATATATATATATATATATATATATATATATATATATATATATATATATATATATATATATATATATATATCGTATCTCACAAAAATGAGTACATCCGTACATCCCTCACATTTTTGTAAATATTTTATTATATCATTTCATGTTGTGACAACACTGAAGAAAGGGCACTTTGCTACAATGTAAAGTAGTGAGTGTACAGTTTGTATAACAGTGTAAACTTGCTGTCCCTCAAAATAACTCAACACACAGCTATTAATGTCTAAACCACTGGCAACAAAAGTGAGTACACCCCTAAGTGAAAATGTCCAAATTGGGCCCAAAGTGTCAATATCTTGTGTGGCCACCATTATTTTCCAGCATTAACTTAACCCTCTTGGCCACGGAGTTCACCAGAGCTTCATAGGTTGCCACTGGAGTTCTCTTCCACTCCTCCATGACAACATCACGGAGCTGGGGGATGTTAGAGACCGTACGCTCCTCCACCTTCTATTTGAGGATGCCCCACAGATGCTCAATAGGGTTTAGGTCTGGAGACATGCTTGGGCAATTCATCACCCTTACCCTCAGCTTCTTTAGCAAGGCAGTGGTCATCTTGGAGGTGTGTTTGGGGTTGTTATCATGTTGGAATACTGCCCTACGGCCCAGTCTCTGAAGGGAGGGGATAATGCTCTGCTTCAGTATGTCACAGTACATGTTGGCATTCATGGTTCCCTCAATGAACTGTAACTCCCCAGTGTCGGCAGCACTCATGCAGCCCCAGATCATGAAACTCCTACCACCATACTTGACTGTAGGCAAGACACACTTGTCTTTGTACTCCTCACCTGGTTGCCGTCACACACGCTTGACACCATCTGAACCAAATAAGTTTATCTTGGTCTCATCAGACCACAGGACATGGTTTTAGCAATCCATGTCCTTAGTTTGTTTGTCTTCAGCAAACTGTTTGCAGGCTTTCTTGTGCATCATCACCTCTGCAGCAATGCTGGCAGCACTCATATGTCTATTTCTCAAAGACAACCTCTGCATATGACGCTGAGCACGTGCACTCAACCTCTTTGGTCGACCATGGCGAGGTCTGTTCTGAGTGGAACCTGTCCTGTTAAACCGCTGTATGGTCCTGGCCACCATGCTGCAGCTCAGTTTCAGGGTCTTGGCAATCTTCTTATAGCCTAGGCCATCTTTATGTAGAGCAACAATTCTTTTTTTCAGATCCTCAGAGAGTTCTTTACCATGAGGTACAATGTTGAACTTTCAGTGACCAGTATGAGAGAGTGAGAGCGATAACACCAAATTTAACACACCTGCTCCCCATTCACACCTGAGACCTTGTAACACTAACGAGTCACATGACACCGAGGAGGGAAAACGGCTATTTGGGCTGTCAGGTCACCTGAGTCCACGTGACAGATGCACCCCGTTGGGGTCTGGAGTGCCCAGCAAGGTAGTGGACCCTACGGCTGACTGCTGTGGATGGAGCCTGGGGTAGTTCAGGAAAGCAGGTACCCTGGAGCACCAACACGGCTCACACTGGGAGCTAGAGCATGAGATTTCCCAGGGTGCAGAATCTAAGAGCCAGCGTACCCCTGATGGTGGGGATGGACTTTGCTGCAGTCTTGCTCCAGGTCACGGCCCCCAGGGTCACCCAACTCACGATCACAGTAGACTACTGGAGGATAGAAAGGAAGCAGCAGCCTGGAACAACAAGGATAGTCAGGAGATAAGCCAAAATGTCAGGGCAACAAGCAGATAGGTATAGTCAAGAACAAGCCAAGGTCGGTAAACAGGATCAGACGTAGGACACAGACCAATGAGCACATGGAAGCCAAAACACACAAAATTGATCAGCAGGACTGGCTTGCAGTGCACAGGTTAATACAGAGTTCCCTAATTGGCGCTGGGGTGAAGCCATGCTTTTGAGGAGAGATTACTTAAGCAGCCAGGTGAGAGTGGCTGGTCTCTAAAGCTGACAGACAAACATTACTGCTTAACCATGACATGGGCCCAATTTGGACATTTTCACTTAGCGGTGTACTCACTTTTGTTGCCAGCGGTGTAGACATTAATGGCTGTGTGTTGAGTTATTTTGAGGGGACAGCAAATTTACACTGTTATACACCCGATTCGTATCGGTTTCATCTCATACATTCGTATCGGTTCAAGTTCATACAGCCGATTCGTATCGGTTTCATTTCATACACTCAACAGCCGATTCGTATCGGATTCATTTCATACACGTTACAGTCCGATTTGAATCTAGTCGCGTTGGTGGCACAGTGATTCACATCGGATTCATTTCATACACTCTACAACCGATTCGTATCGGATTAATTTCATACACTATACAGCCGATTCATATCGATTACATTTCACAGTCGGTTCATATTGGTTTAATTTCATACACTCTACAGCCGATTCGTATCGGATTAGTTTCATACACTCTACAGCCGATTCGTATCGGATTCATTTCATACACTCTACAGCCGATTTGTATCTGTTTCATTTCACAGCCAATTCATATTGGTTTAATTTCATACACTCTACACCCGATTCGTATCGGATTCATCTCATACACACTATAACCAATTCGTATCGGATCCATTTCATTCATGCTACAGTCCGATTCAAATCTAGTCATTTTGGCGGCACAACGATACGTATCGGATTAATTTCATACACTCTACAGCCCCAGGGGACATGTATCAATGCAAAAAAATTTTTAAAAAACTGACTTTTTTTTGGGAGCAGTGATTTTTTTAATGCTTAAAGTGAAGCAATAAAAATGAAATATTCCTTTAAATATCATGCCTGGGGGGTATCGATAGTATGCCTGTAAAGTGGCGCATTTTTCCCGTGTTTAGAACAGTTCCACAGCAAAGTTACATTTCTAAAGGAAAAACTGTCATTTAAAACTGATCGCGGCTGTAATGTATTGTCGGGTCTCGGCAATATAGATAAAACTAATTGAAAAAAAGAGCATGGGATCCCCCCAGTCCATTACCAGGCCCTTTGGGTCTGGTATGAATATTAAGGGGAACCCGAACCAAAATTTTAAAAAAAATTGCGTGGGGGTCCCCCTAATATCCATACCAGGCCCTTCGAGTCTGATATGGAAATTAAGGGGAACCCTGCGCCAAGTTTTTTTAAAAAATGTCATAGGGGTCCCCCAAAAATCCATACCAGACCCTTCAGGTCTGGTATGGATTTTAAGGGGAACCCTGCACCAAAATTAAAAAAAATGGCATGGGGTCCCCCCAAAATCCATACCAGACCCTTATCCGAGCATGCAACCTGGCAGGCCGCAGGAAAAGAGAGGGGATGAGAGAGCGCCCCCCCTCCTGAACAGTACCAGGCCACATACCCTCAACATGGGGAGGGTGCTTTGGGGTAGCCCCCAAAACACCTTGTCCCCATGTTGATGGGGACAAGGGCCTCATCCCCACAATCCTTGCCCGGTGGTTGTGGGGGTCTGCGGGCAGGGGGCTTATTGGAATCTGGAAGCCCCCTTTAACAATGGGACCCCCGGATCCCGGCCTCCCCCCTGTGTGAAATGGTAACGGGGTACAAAATGACCCCTACCATTTCACAAAAAAAGTGTCAAAATGTTAAAAACGACAAGACACAGCTTGGGGACAAGTCCTTTATTAAAAAAAAGTGTACCACGATATCCATTCATCTTCTTCTATCTCTCTGTGATGGACTGAAAAAGAAAAAAAAAAGCCGAGACCGATCCGCCTTTACGTTACCGGGTGGCCCCGCCCTCAGTTATATAAGAACTGTCAAAGGCACTGAAGGGTCACACGGCGGGAGACTCCCATTGAGGCGGACCGGTCTTGTCTTTTTTTTTTCTTTTTCGGTCCGTCGCGGCGTGAAGAAGAAAAGGAATGGACATTGTGGGACTTTTTTTTTTTAATAAAGGACTTGTCCCCAAGCTGTGTCTTGTCATTTTTAACATTTTGACACTTTTTTTGTGAAATGGTAGGGGTACTTGTACCCCGTTACCATTTCACACAGGGGGGGCTGGGATCTGGGGGTCCCCTTGTTAAAGGGGGCTTCCAGATTCCGATAAGCCCCCCACCCACAGACCCCCACAACCACCGGGCAAGGGTTGTGGGGATGAGGCCCTTGTCCCATCAACATGGGGACAAGGTGCTTTGGGGGGCTACCCCAAAGCACCCTCCCCATGTTGAGGGCATGTGGCCTGGTACGGTTTAGGAGGGGGGCCTCTCTCTCGCCCCCCCTCTTTTCCTGCAGCCTGCCAGGTTGCGTGCTCGGATAAGGGTCTGGTATGGATTTTGAGGGGGACCCCTACACCATTCTTTTTTTGATTTTGGCGCAGGGTTCCCCTTAAAATCCATACCAGATCTGAAGAGTCTGGTATGGATTTTTTGGGGGGCCCCTACGCCATTTTTTTTTTAATTTGGGGGGACCCCTACGCCATTTTTAAAAAAAATTGGCACAGGGTTCCCCTTAATTTCCATATCAGACCCGAATTTTTTTTTTTAATTTTGGTTCGGGGTTTCCCTTAACATTCATCCTAGACCCAAAGGGCCTGGTAATGGACAGGGGAGAGGGATCCCATGCTCTTTTTTTCAATGAGTTTTATCTATATTGCTGAGACCCAACAATTCATTACAGCCGGGATCAGTTTTAAATGACAATTTTTCCTTTAGAAATGTCATTTTGCTGTGGTACTGTTCTAAACATGGGAAAAAATGCGCCACTTTACAGGCATACTGTCATGGTTATGCAGTAATCTTTCTCTGTCAGCTTACCTTCTCCTCATGTGTTCAGACTAAGAGGCCAGCCACTCACACCTGGCTGGTTTTATAGCCTCTCCTCTAAGCATGGCCTCACCCCAGGCCCTATCAGGGAACCCTATATTAACTTGTGCACTGCAAGCCAGCAGTGCTCATCAACCATTGTGTGTTAGTTTTTGTGTGTACTTGCTGTGTTTCCTACATCTGATTCCAGTTACCGACTTTGACCAGTTCTCGACTTTCCCTGTCTGCTTGTGACCCTGACCTTTGGCGTGTTATGTTTATCCTTGTCTGCTAGTCGCCCTGATATTTGGCTTATCCCTTACTTTCCTTGTTGTTCCAGCCTGCTGCCTCCTTCCTCTTCTCCTGTAGTCTACCGTGAGCGTAAGCTGTGAGACCCTGGGGGCCGCGACCTGGAGCCAGACTGCAGCTCAGTCCATCCTCACCACTAGAGGCTCTGGTGAACACCTGCTGGCTCTTAGACTCTGCGCCCTGGGGAATCTATGCTCTAGCTCCCAGTGGGATCTGTGTTAGTGATCCAGTAGACTTGCTTTCTGAACCTCCCAGGGTTCAATCAGAAGCAGTCAGTCCTAGGGTCCACTACCTAGCGGTGCACTTCCGACTCCTACAGAGTGCACCTGTCACCTAACCTCGAGGTGACCTGACAGTTTGATCAGCCATTGACCCGGCTGATGTGCCGCTACCCGCAGATGATCCGTTGCAGGGCTTAGTTCGCAGACTTGAGACCCAGGAATCGCATCAGACCCAGGTGATGCGATTCCTTCAGGATTTGGCATCCCGTTTTGAGCAGGTTCAGGCCTCATTAGGACCCCCGGTTCAACAACCCCAACCGCTTTCTGCTGCTGCACCTATCGCACAAGTCGCAGCCACACATTCTTTACAACTGCCAGCTCCGGCCCGTTTCTCTGGGGTCTCCAAGGCTTGCAGGGGGTTCCTTAGCCAGTGCACAATTAATTTTGAACTTCGGCCCCAAAACTACTAGTCCAATCTAGCGAAAGTAGCCTATATTATATCACTCCTGTCCGGCGAGGGGCTAGCTTGTCTGATTTCTTGAAACTTTTTCGGAATATCTTCGAGGAACCAGGTCGTGTCTCCTCAGCGGCTAGCACTCTTTTACGTCTCCGTCAAGAGGCCGCTTCTGTGGGACAGTATGCTCTTCAGTAGGGATGAGCCGAACACCCCCCGGTTCGGTTCGCACCAGAACCCGCGAACGGACCGAAAGTTCGCACGAACGTTAGAACCCCATTGACGTCTATGGGACTCGAACGTTCGAAATCAAAAGTGCTCATTTTAAAGGCTAATTTGCATGGTATTGTCCTAAAAAGGGTTTGGGGACCCGGGTCCTACCCCAGGGGACATGTATCAATGCAAAAAAAACTTTTAAAAACGGCCGTTTTTTCGGGAGCAGTGATTTTAATGATGCTTAAAGTAAAAAAAAAAAAGTGAAATATTCCTTTAAATATCGTACCTGGGGGGTGTCTATAGTATGCCTGTAAAGTGACGCGTGTTTCCCATGTTTAGAACAGTCCCTGCACCAAATGTCATTTTTAAAGGAAAAAATCTCATTTAAAACTGCTTGCGGGTTTAATGTCATGTCGGGTCCTGGCAATATGGATGAAAATCAGTGAGACAAACGGCATGGGTACCCCCCAGTCCATTACCAGGCCCTTTGGGTCTTGTATGGATATTAAGGGGAACCCCGCACCCAAATTAAAATAAGGAAAGGTCCCTATATACTCTGAACAGCAGTATACAGGCGGTGCAAACAAGACAGGGACTGTAGGTTTGTTGTTAAGTAGAATCTCTTTGTAATTTTGAACATTTTTAATGTGTTTAGCTCCAGCCAAAAAATCTTTTCTAAGCTTTTTGGAAAACATAGGGAAGGGTTATCACCCCTGTGACATTTGTTTTGCGTCTTTCCTCCTCTTCAGAAGATTTCACCTCACTTTTTTGTCCCAATGAAAAATGTTTTTTGAAAATTTGGGTTTTTTTGTGGAACAAGGATTGGAAAGCATCAGTGGAAAGGAGAAATTGTTTTCCCATATTAACTCTTACATGAGAGAATTTCCCTTCCTATGGGTAGATTTCATCTCACTTCCTGTTGTCTCCTTCCGTTTGCAAGTAGGAGTCGTTTGTAAGTTAGATGTTTGAAAGTAGGGTCCTGCCCTATATACTCAGCAGAAATTTGGGCCTTAGGTGTTGCTGTGGCCAAAACACTGTAAGCCCTCACAGGGCCCTGCTGTGAAATATTAGATCAAGAATTGTAATTACATGCCCCTGTTGAACAGGAGCTGAAAAATTAGGCCTTAGGCACTGGTGCTGGTGCCACAACACTGCAACCCCTCACAGACACTCTAGTTGGAACGCAGGAACGAGCACTGCTGCAAAGTATTGCATCAAAAATTGTAATTACACGCCCCTGTTAGACAGGGGCAGAAAAATTGGGCCTTAGGCACTGGTGCTGGTGCCACAACACTGCAACCCCTCACAGACACTCTAGTTGGAACGCAGGAACGAGCACTGCTGCAAAGTATTGCATCAAAAATTGTAATTACACGCCCCTGTTAGACAGGGGCAGAAAAATTGGGCCTTAGGCACTGGTGCTGGTGCCACAACACTGCAACCCCTCACAGACACTCTAGTTGGAACGCAGGAACGAGCACTGCTGCAAAGTATTGCATCAAAAATTGTAATTACACGCCCCTGTTAGACAGGGGCAGAAAAATTGGGCCTTAGGCACTGGTGCTGGTGCCACAACACTGCAACCCCTCACAGACACTCTAGTTGGAACGCAGGAACGAGCACTGCTGCAAAGTATTGCATCAAAAATTGTAATTACACGCCCCTGTTAGACAGGGGCAGAAAAATTGGGCCTTAGGCACTGGTGCTGGTGCCACAACACTGCAACCCCTCACAGACACTCTAGTTGGAACGCAGGAACGAGCACTGCTGCAAAGTATTGCATCAAAAATTGTAATTACACGCCCCTGTTAGACAGGGGCAGAAAAATTGGGCCTTAGGCACTGGTGCTGGTGCCACAACACTGCAACCCCTCACAGACACTCTAGTTGGAACGCAGGAACGAGCACTGCTGCAAAGTATTGCATCAAAAATTGTAATTACACGCCCCTGTTAGACAGGGGCAGAAAAATTGGGCCTTAGGCACTGGTGCTGGTGCCACAACACTGCAACCCCTCACAGACACTCTAGTTGGAATGCAGGAACGAGCCGTGCTGCAAAGTATTACATCAAAAATTGTAATTACACGCCCCTGTTATACAGGGGCTGAAAAATTGTGCCTTAGGCACTGGTGGTGGCGCCCAGAACCAAAAATGTTCTTACAAGCTATCAGCGTGATGATTGAGGAGGAAGAGGATAATTACTCAGGGATAATCACTCAGCATCAGCATAGGCAGTCTTTGAAGGGATCTGAAAAAAATTATTCAGTTACATCAGCATCAGGTGCTTGGTAGCTGGTGGTGATCCAAGACTGATTCATTTTTATGAAGGTCAGCCGATCGACCGAGTCAGTGGACAGACGCACCCTGTGATCGGTTACCACGCCTCCAGCAGCACTGAATGTACGTTCCGAAAGAACGCTGGATGCAGGACAGGCCAGTAGCTCAATTGCATACTGTGCAAGCTCTGGCCAGTGATCCATCCTCAAGACCCAGTAACCCAGAGGATTTTCGGTGGGAAAGGTGTCCAAGTCTGATCTTGCCCCTAGGTATTCCTGCACCATGTAAAACAGACGCTGGCGATGGTTGCTGGAACCGATCATACCTTGGGGCTGCGGACCAAAAAATTGTCTGAACGCATCGGTCAGACGGCCACCTTCTCCACCGCTCCTTCTTTGACTGACCGAAGCCTCAGCAACACGTTGTCCAGAAACAGGAGTTTGTAACCTCCCAGTCTCTGGGAACGCGTTGCACAGACCTTTCTGCAAGGCCTCCCGAAGATGTTTCATCCTCTGCTCCCTCTGCGATGGCAAGATAAGGTCCGCAACCTTACCCTTGTAACGTGGATCAAGGAGGGTTGCCAGCCAGTATTGGTCCTTCTCCTTGATACCACGAATACGAGGATCCTTACGCAGGCTTTGCAGGATCAGGGAGGCCATGCAGCGTAGGTTTGCTGAGGCATTCGGTCCGGAGTCCTCTGGGTCACTAAGGACAACAACGTCCGCAGCCACCTCCTCCCAGCCACGTACAAGTCCATGTGTTCCTTGGGACTGATCCCTTAAAGACTGCTGATGCTGAGTGCCAGGCTCCACCTCCATACTGACACAATCTTCCTCCTCCTCCTCCTCCTCCTCCTCGTCCTCTTCCTGTGTGATCGGCGGGCACGCAGGAACACTGTCTGGATAAAGGGGGCCTTGAGAGCTAAGGAAGTCCTCCTCTTCCTGCCTCTGTTCTGCCTCAAGTGCCCTGTCCATTATTCCACGCAGCGTGTGCTCCAACAGGTGGACAAGGGGGACAGTGTCACTGATGCATGCACTGTCAGTGCTCACCATCCTCGTGGCCTCCTCGAATGGTGACAGGACAGTGCATGCATCCCTGATCATGGCCCACTGGCGTGGGGAAAAAAAACCAAGGTCCCCTGACCCTGTCCTGGTGCCATAGTCGCACAGGTACTCATTGATGGCCCTCTGCTGCGTGTGCAGCCGCTGCAGCATGGCCAACGTCGAGTTCCACCTGGTGGGCATGTCACAGATTAGGCGGTTCTTGGGCAGGTTAAACTCCTTTTGGAGGTCCGTCAGCCGAGCACTGGCATTATATGACCGGCGGAAATGCACACAGACTTTCCTGGCCTGCCTCAGGACATCCTGTAAGCCCGGGTACCTGCCCAAGAACCGCTGCACCACCAAGTTAAGGACGTGAGCCAAACAGGGCACATGGGTCAGTTGTCCCTGTCGGAGGGCAGAGAGGAGGTTGGTGCCATTGTCGCAAACCACCATTCCTGCCTTAAGTTGGCGTGGCGTCAACCACCTCTGAACCTGCCCCTGCAGAGCTGACAGAACCTCTGCCCCAGTGTGGCTCCTGTCCCCCAAGCACACCAGCTCAAGCACCGCATGGCATCTTTTGGCCTGCGTACTTGCGTAGCCCCTTGAACGCCTACGGAGCACCGCTGGTTCCGAGGAAGAGGCCATGGAGGAAGAAGAAGAGGAGGGGGTGGAGGAGAGAGGTGTGTCACAATCAGCATTTTGGAGGCGTGGTGGCGGAACAACCTCCAACACTACTGCACCTTGTCCTGCATCCTTCCCAGCTGCCAGCAGAGTCACCCAATGCGCCGTGAAACTTAAGTAACGTCCCTGTCCATGCCTGCTGGACCATGAGTCAGCGGTAATATGCACCTTACCGCTGACCGCCCTGTCCAGCGAGGCATGGACATTGCCTTCCACATGCCGGTAGAGAGCCGGAATCGCCTTCCGTGAGAAAAAGTGGCGTTTGGGTACCTGCCACTGAGGAACCGCACATTCCACAAACTCACGGAAGGGGGCAGAGTCTACCAACTGAAAAGGCAGCAGTTGAAGTGCTAGCAATTTTGCCAAGCTAGCATTCAACCGCTGGGCATGTGGATGGCTGGGAGCAAACTTCTTTCGGCGGTGCAGCAGCTGGGGCAGGGAAATTTGCCTGGTACAATCTGACGTCGGTGTACCAAAAGCAGATTGCCCACAAGTACTTGGCTGTGACACACCTAATTCTACACCTTCATTCCTCTCACTGCAGGTCTCAGAGAGGACTGAAGGTCTAGTGGGGTTGGAAATCTCAGCTGATGAGGAGCAAGGAGAGATCCTCTTTGTTCTTTGGTGTGGGTCTTTCAGATACGCTTGCCAACGAACTGCATGGCAGGTCAACATATGTCTGGTCAAGCATGTGGTACCCAAGCGGGAGATGTTTTGGCCACGCGAGATACGCTTGAGACATATGTTGCAAATAGCAGCGGTGCGATCTGATGCACTCGTCTCAAAAAAGGCCCACACCAAAGAACTTTTTGAATAACGCGCAGAGACTGCAGCGCCCTGCACATGTGGAGCTTTGGGGTGTGATGCAGTCAATGTGCTGCCCTTAGGCTGGCCCCTGGAGGGCATCCTGCCTCGTTGGTGATGTGCCGCCTCCTCCTCCTCCTCCTCCTCCTCTCTCCTATCAGGCACCCACGTTGAGTCAGTGACCTCATCATCCCCTCCCTCCTCATCACTGGAGCAAACCTGGCAGTATGCTGCAGCAGGGGGAGCATGACTGCCAGATTGCTGTCCTTCTTGGGCACCCCCTCTGTCCGTGCTCATGTTACTGCCTTCATCGAGCTCAGTATCATCATCAGAGCCTTCCAAACGCTGGGCATCCTCCTGGAGCATGTACCCAACACTGTGGTCAAACAGTTCGAGGGAATCCTCATGAGGACATGGTGGAGCTAGGGAAGGAGTCACTGATGACATTGAGCTGAGGGAAGAGGCCGCTGCTTTGCCAGACAAAGCACCCTGGGCATGGGTGAGAGAGGATGAGGAGGATGAGGACGGCTTGGTCATCCACTCGACCAAGTCTTCCGCATGTTGCGGCTCAACACGGCCAGCTGCCGAAAAAAAGGCCAAGCGTGTCCCATGGCCACGTGCTGATGAGGATGCACCGTCTCCACGACCAGCACTAGACACAGAGCCTGCTTGCCCTCTCTTATTGGCTTGTGACTGTCTGCCTCTCCTTCTTGGCCTTCCAGACATACTAATGGCCTGTAGCTGCACTAAGCTGGGATAGAACACCTGTAATTTTCTTCAGGTAGCTTTATATACTGTAACCAGACAAGCCTGCCTGTCAGTAGGAAGATAACAGGAACGGATCTAGCTGAACACTGTGAGCAGGACACACTGTACTAAATGTAAATAGTCTAGCTGCCTGACCGTGGTACTAATAGGATCAAAAAGAACACCTGTAATTTTCTTCAGGTAGCTTTATATACTGTAACCAGACAAGCCTGCCTGTCAGTAGGAAGATAACAGGAACGGATCTAGCTGAACACTGTGAGCAGGACGCACTGCACTGAATGTAAATAGCAGGAACGGATCTAGCTGAACACTGTGAGCAGGACGCACTGCACTAAATGTAAATAGCAGGAACGGATCTAGCTGAACACTGTGAGCAGGACGCACTGACTGCACTAAATGTAAATAGCAGGAACAGATCTAGCTGAACACTGTGAGCAGGACGCACTGACTGCACTAAATGTAAATAGCAGGAACGGATCTAGCTGAACACTGTGAGCAGGACGCACTGACTGCACTAAATGTAAATAGCAGGAACGGATCTAGCTGAACACTGTGAGCAGGACGCACTGCACTAAATGTAAATAGCAGGAACGGATCTAGCTGAACACTGTGAGCAGGACGCACTGCACTAAATGTAAATAGCAGGAACGGATCTAGCTGAACACTGTGAGCAGGACGCACTGCACTAAATGTAAATAGCAGGAACAGATCTAGCTGAGCACTGTGAGCAGGACGCACTGCACTAAATGTAAATAGCAGGAACGGATCTAGCTGAACACTGTGAGCAGGACGCACTGACTGCACTAAATGTAAATAGCAGGAACAGATCTAGCTGAACACTGTGAGCAGGACGCACTGACTGCACTAAATGTAAATAGCAGGACCGGATCTAGCTGAACACTGTGAGCAGGACGCACTGCACTAAATGTAAATAGCAGGAACGGATCTAGCTGAACACTGTGAGCAGGACGCACTGACTGCACTAAATGTAAATAGCAGGAACAGATCTAGCTGAACACTGTGAGCAGGACGCACTGCACTAAATGTAAATAGCAGGAACGGATCTAGCTGACCACTGTGAGCAGGACGCACTGCACTAAATGTAAATAGCAGGAACGGATCTAGCTGAACACTGTGAGCAGGACGCACTGACTGCACTAAATGTAAATAGCAGGAACAGATCTAGCTGAACACTGTGAGCAGGACGCACTGCACTAAATGTAAATAGCAGGAACGGATCTAGCTGAACACTGTGAGCAGGACGCACTGCACTAAATGTAAATAGCAGGAACGGATCTAGCTGAACACTGTGAGCAGGACGCACTGACTGCACTAAATGTAAATAGCAGGAACAGATCTAGCTGAACACTGTGAGCAGGACGCACTGACTGCACTAAATGTAAATAGCAGGAACGGATCTAGCTGAACACTGTGAACAGGACGCACTGCACTAAATGTAAATAGCAGGAACGGATCTAGCTGAACACTGTGAGCAGGACGCACTGACTGCACTAAATGTAAATAGCAGGAACGGATCTAGCTGAACACTGTGAGCAGGACGCACTGCACTAAATGTAAATAGCAGGAACGGATCTAGCTGAACACTGTGAGCAGGACGCACTGACTGCACTAAATGTAAATAGCAGGAACAGATCTAGCTGAACACTGTGAGCAGGACGCACTGACTGCACTAAATGTAAATAGCAGGACCGGATCTAGCTGAACACTGTGAGCAGGACGCACTGCACTAAATGTAAATAGCAGGAACGGATCTAGCTGAACACTGTGAGCAGGACGCACTGACTGCACTAAATGTAAATAGCAGGAACAGATCTAGCTGAACACTGTGAGCAGGACGCACTGCACTAAATGTAAATAGCAGGAACGGATCTAGCTGAACACTGTGAGCAGGACGCACTGCACTAAATGTAAATAGCAGGAACGGATCTAGCTGAACACTGTGAGCAGGACGCACTGACTGCACTAAATGTAAATAGCAGGAACAGATCTAGCTGAACACTGTGAGCAGGACACACTGCACTAAATGTAAATAGCAGGAACGGATCTAGCTGAACACTGTGAGCAGGACGCACTGCACTAAATGTAAATAGCAGGAACGGATCTAGCTGAACACTGTGAGCAGGACGCACTGACTGCACTAAATGTAAATAGCAGGAACAGATCTAGCTGAACACTGTGAGCAGGACGCACTGCACTAAATGTAAATAGCAGGAACGGATCTAGCTGAACACTGTGAGCAGGACGCACTGCACTAAATGTAAATAGCAGGAACGGATCTAGCTGAACACTGTGAGCAGGACGCACTGACTGCACTAAATGTAAATAGCAGGAACAGATCTAGCTGAACACTGTGAGCAGGACGCACTGACTGCACTAAATGTAAATAGCAGGAACGGATCTAGCTGAACACTGTGAGCAGGACGCACTGCACTAAATGTAAATAGCAGGAACGGATCTAGCTGAACACTGTGAGCAGGACGCACTGACTGCACTAAATGTAAATAGCAGGAACAGATCTAGCTGAACACTGTGAGCAGGACGCACTGCACTAAATGTAAATAGCAGGAACGGATCTAGCTGAACACTGTGAGCAGGACGCACTGCACTAAATGTAAATAGCAGGAACGGATCTAGCTGAACACTGTGAGCAGGACGCACTGACTGCACTAAATGTAAATAGCAGGAACAGATCTAGCTGAACACTGTGAGCAGGACACACTGCACTAAATGTAAATAGCAGGAACGGATCTAGCTGAACACTGTGAGCAGGACGCACTGCACTAAATGTAAATAGCAGGAACGGATCTAGCTGAACACTGTGAGCAGGACGCACTGACTGCACTAAATGTAAATAGCAGGAACAGATCTAGCTGAACACTGTGAGCAGGACGCACTGCACTAAATGTAAATAGCAGGAACGGATCTAGCTGAACACTGTGAGCAGGACGCACTGCACTAAATGTAAATAGCAGGAACGGATCTAGCTGAACACTGTGAGCAGGACGCACTGACTGCACTAAATGTAAATAGCAGGAACAGATCTAGCTGAACACTGTGAGCAGGACGCACTGACTGCACTAAATGTAAATAGCAGGAACGGATCTAGCTGAACACTGTGAGCAGGACGCACTGCACTAAATGTAAATAGCAGGAACGGATCTAGCTGAACACTGTGAGCAGGACGCACTGACTGCACTAAATGTAAATAGCAGGAACGGATCTAGCTGAACACTGTGAGCAGGACGCACTGCACTAAATGTAAATAGCAGGAACGGATCTAGCTGAACACTGTGAGCAGGACGCACTGACTGCACTAAATGTAAATAGCAGGAACAGATCTAGCTGAACACTGTGAGCAGGACGCACTGACTGCACTAAATGTAAATAGCAGGAACGGATCTAGCTGAACACTGTGAGCAGGACGCACTGCACTAAATGTAAATAGCAGGAACAGATCTAGCTGAACACTGTGAGCAGGACGCACTGCACTAAATGTAAATAGCAGGAACGGATCTAGCTGAACACTGTGAGCAGGACGCACTGACTGCACTAAATGTAAATAGCAGGAACGGATCTAGCTGAACACTGTGAGCAGGACGCACTGCACTAAATGTAAATAGCAGGAACGGATCTAGCTGAACACTGTGAGCAGGACGCACTGCACTAAATGTAAATAGCAGGAACAGATCTAGCTGAACCCTGTGAGCAGGACGCACTGCACTAAATGTAAATAGCAGGAACGGATCTAGCTGAACACTGTGAGCAGGACGCACTGCACTAAATGTAAATAGCAGGAACGGATCTAGCTGAACACTGTGAGCAGGACGCACTGCACTAAATGTAAATAGCAGGAACAGATCTAGCTGAACACTGTGAGCAGGACGCACTGCACTAAATGTAAATAGCAGGAACGGATCTAGCTGAACACTGTGAGCAGGACGCACTGCATTAAATGTAAATAGCAGGAACAGATCTAGCTGAACACTGTGAGCAGGACGCACTGCACTAAATGTAAATAGCAGGAACGGATCTAGCTGAACACTGTGAGCAGGACGCACTGACTGCACTAAATGTAAATAGCAGGAACGGATCTAGCTGAACACTGTGAGCAGGACGCACTGCACTAAATGTAAATAGCAGGAACAGATCTAGCCTAATCTATCTAACTCAAATCAAATGACACTGTCTGTCTCTCTCTCTATCAGCACACCGGAACACACTACACAGGGCCGCCGTGCAGGCGGCCTTATATAGTGTGGGGCGTGTACTAAATCCCCTGAGCCATAATTGGCCAAAGCCACCCTGGCTTTGGCCAATTACAGCTCTCTCTACTGACGGCGCTGTGATTGGCCAAGCATGCGGGTCATAGTGCATGCTTGGCCAATCATCAGCCAGCAATGCACTGCGATGCCGCAGTGAATTATGGGCCGTGACACGCCACACGAATTTGGCGCGAACGGCCCATAACGTTCGCAATTCGACGGACGGTCGAACAGCCGATGTTCGAGTCGAACATGGGTTCGACTCGAACACGAAGCTCATCCCTATTCTCCACACATTGGACTGCTGGACAGATCGTGGCTTGGGGTTCCTCCTGTTCCTCTTCCTGCCTACTCAAGGTTACCCCAAAAGAGAAACTTCCTGTTGCCACCATCCCAGTATCTTCTGCTCTTCCTGCTGCATATATCGATTTCTGGAATGTCTCCTGCAATAGTCGGACTGAGGCACTGTCAGGTACTCACCAAGGCCGAGTTGCTGAGAGAGGCTCCCCTTGCAGCTGGGCGCACGATACCCTCTGGAAGTGGCACAGCGGGTATTGGGCATGAAGAAGCACGGGTTGCCAGCAGGTAGTAGAATAGCTGGGAGGTTCTTCAGGTAGAGAAGTGATCCGTGCTGGGTGACTGACACCTCACCGGAACTGGCTAGGCAGGAGTCTGGAGATGAAGACTGAAGCCAGTTAGAGGATGCAGAGGGTCAAACACAAGGCAAGAGTCCAAGAACAGGCCAGGGGTCAAACACAAGAGGACAGGCAGAAGTAATCAGGCAGAGGCTCCAACACTGGGTGAGGCACAGGCAAAGTCCGACAGCAGGCCGAGGGTCAAACACGAGTAGTCAAGCAGGCTGAAGATCAAACACTGGATGAGGCAGAAGCAAAGTCCAGGAGCAGGCCGAAGGTCAAACACGGGTGATCAGGCAGGTAGAGAAGTCCAGAAGGTTAGCCAAGGGTCAAACACAGGAGAGGTTCAAGGTGAGGTCAAGGTCGATCTGGGTCACAACAGGCAGGCACAGGTACACAGGTACAGGAACAGGTTTACAGGAGCTGAAAAGACAAACCAGCAACAAACACAGGACATAGCTGTCTTTATATAGGCCCGCCAGGGGGACGTCCCGCTGTGCGCACACACGTTCATGCTGATGTGCTGCGTTGTGCACCCACGTGAGCGAATCCGTTCGGGACACACACTCATACCCGCCCATTGTGTAATGGTACGCGCCGATACTGACAGGCTCTGATTCTGCCATTCCTCTGACAGTGCCCCCCCCAAGGGGCAACCTCCGGATGCTCAACCTAGCCCAGATCCCAGATTTCTGTGAAATTCTCGCACTAAGCGAGGAGCATGGACATTGCTAGCAGGCTCCCAAGAATTGTCCTCCGGGGGATACCCTTTCTTTCTGCAGTCTACTATTGCCTCCACTTCGAATTCCTCTTCTCCTTCAACCCTGATTGGTGGAGGAGGTAGTTCTCCTCTTCATGGGAAAGAGTTTGGGGTGACCGGCTTGATTAAAGAGGCATGGAACACCGTGTGTATCCTATAAGAGCTAAGCAAGGTCAGTTCGAAAGCCATGGGGTTTACAACCCTCTTAATTTCAAAAGGACCAATGAACTTTGGGCCTAGCTTGCGTGATGGGCAAGGTAGTTTTAGATTGATGGCAGATAGCCACACTTTATCTCCAACCTTGAAACTTGGGTTACTTCTTCTTCCTCTGTTATAGTACTCTTCATAGCTCTTTTGAGCTTTCTTCAAAGTTTCTTGAATCTGCAAGAAATTTGTTTGGATAAAATGTATTCGGTCTTGTACTGCAGGAGTTGCGACTTCGGGAATGGAATCTGGGAGAAAGGAAGGGTGAAAACCATAGTTTGCCTAGAAAGGTGTTTGGTTGATGCCAGAATGTATGGAATTGTTGTAGGCGAACTCTGCACATGGAAAAAGAGAAGACCAATCATCTTGGGAACAGGAGCAGAAACACTGGAGGTAATGTTCTAGAGATTGGTTCGTCCTCTCTGTCTGGCCATTGCTTTGTGGATGATATGCGGAAGAGAGGGATGTCTTGATTTCTAGAGATTTACACATATCCTTCCAAAATTTTGAAGTGAACTGAATTCCTCTGTAGGATACAATGTTGTGAGGAACACCATGGAGTCTTACCACTTCTTTTATAAAGATTTTTGCAGTAGTGGAAGCAGAAGGGGTGCCTACTAAGGGCAGGAAATTTGCCATCTTTGAAAGGCGGTCGACCACCACTAGGATGGTAGTAAACTTCTCAGGAGGGGGGCAGATCAACAATAAAGTCCATAGAGACCTCTGTCCAGGGACGTTCAGGTATGGACAAAGATCTTAAAAGTCCCCATGTCTTGGCGTTGGATCCCTTATTGCGTTAGCAAGTAATGCAAGATTGTATATACTTTTTGCAGTCTTGTCTCCAGTGTCCTGCCAGCTTGTGGTCGTGAAAAGTTTGTAAAATCTGAAGTCTTACCGGGGGAGGAACGAATACCTTGTTTTGGGCCCACAACAGACCATCTTTCTTTTCCACGGAGGATACTTCGGGTTGAGTACATTGACTGGAGGCTTGTGTAATAACTGATCTGAGATTGGGCTGAATGAGACTAAGGAAGTTGTGAGGAGATAGGATGGTTCCAAGTTCTTCTGATTCATTGGTTTCTGGGAACATGCGGGAAAGTGCGTCTGCCTTCCCGTTCTTAGAGCCAGGTCGGTAAGTAATATGAAAGTTGAATCTGGAGAAGAACAAGGCCCATCGGGCCTCACGAGGTCTAAGGCGTTTAGCTGTTCGGAGATACTCCAGGTTACGGTGGTCTGTGAAGATCATGATGGGTTGGGATGCCCCTTCCAGCAAATATCTCCACTCTTCTAAGGCAAATTTTATGGCTAGTAACTCTCGATCCCCAACATCATAATTCTTCTCCGGAAGGCTGAGTTTACGAGAGGCAAAGGCCACCGGGTGGAGCAGGGCTTTTTGACCACTTCTTTGAGATAGGATTGCCCCTATTGCTGACTCCAAAGCATCCACTTCAAGCACATAGGGTAAAACTGGATCGGGATGTTGGAGAATAGGAGCCGGCATAAAAAGTCTCTTTAGTTCATTGAAAGCTTCCTGAGCTTCCGGGGACCATTGAAATCTAGTCTGCTGGCGGGTTAGTTGAGTGTTAGGGGAGATGATGGAAGAGAATCCTTTAATGAATCTGCGATAAAAATTGGCAAAGCCAACAAATCGCTGAATTCCCTTCTTATCTACGGGAGCTGGCCATTCCTGGATGGCCTTAACTTTCTGTGGGTCCATTGCGACTCCTCCTACCGAGATAATGAACCTGAGGAACTGGATGGTGTCCTTTTCAAAGTCACATTTTTTCCCCCTTTAAGTATAGACCATGTCTTCTGAGGATCGAGAGTACTTTCTTCACATGGGTACGGTGTATTTCTAAAGTGGTGGAAAAGATCAAGATGTCATCGAGATAAACAATTACAAAGTTATCTAGATACTCACGGAAGATGTCGTTGACTAAATGTTGAAAAGTAGCCGGGGCATTGCAGAGCCCAAAGGGCATGACCAAATATTCGAAGTGCCCAAATCTGGACCTGAAGGCTGTCTTCCATTCGTATCCGTCACGTATCCGAACCAGATTGTATGCTCCCCGGAGATCCAGTTTGGTAAATACTTGAGCAGCTCGGAGGCGCTGGAAAAGTTCAGGAATAAAAGGGAGCCAGTACCTGTTCTTGATAGTAATTTTATTAAGCTCCCTATAGTCCACACCAGGCCTCAAGGATCCATCCTTCTTTTTGACGAAAAAGATTCCTGCTCCAGCTGGGGAAGAAGAAGAAAGGATGAATCCTTTTTCAAGATTCTCGTCGATGTAGGAGCGGAGGGCTTCTAGTTCGATCTCTGATAGAGGAAAAATGCGGCCGAAACGAATCTCGGACCCAGGTAGGAGATCAATAGGGCAATCATAAGGTCGATGGGGTGGCAGACTGTCCGCTTTCTTTTTGTCAAAAATGTCCAGAAATTCATGGTATGCTGCGGGAACATGTTGAAGGATATCTGGTACTGGTTGTAGAGCTAGACAAGGAGCCATTCTGTCGTATTTTGGCGAAAGACAATGCTGGGAGCAGTACGTAGAGGAGAAAAGGATTTCTTTCTTGCTCCAATTTATCTGAGGATCATGGGCCTGCAACCACGGAAACCCCAGGATGATGGGAAACATAGGTGAGCTTATAATGTCAAAGCGGAGAAATTCTGAATGACCAGAGTCCGTGGAGGTGAGAATAGGCTTAGTTTCCTGAGTGACAGGCCCAGAGCAGGGTAGGGACCCATCTGCCAGATGGATTTGCAGGCACTGCTCCTTGACTTGTAGAGGAATGTGCAGGCTTTGGGCTAAAGATGCATCTAGGAAGCAACTGCAGGCTCCTGAGTCAACGATGGCCGGCAACCGGACCTCCTCTTCCTCCATCTGTAATGAGACCAGGAGGACAAGGTGAGATTGGCTTGAACTAGCAAATTGAAAGTCCATGGCAGACTATGGACGGCAGGGCCGGTGCTACCACTAGGCAAACTAGGCAGCCGCCTAGGGTGCACTGCTGCCTAGGGCGCCCGGCCACTGGTGTTCCTACTCTTTTCTCTCTGCAGCAAGCAACTAAATCTCAGCATCAGCAGGCAGCCACCGCTCCGTTCACACATAGTGTCAGAGGACGCATCGGTGGCGGCGGAGGACTGTCTTTGTGTCCTGACTCCTGACTCCCGAATGAATGGAAGCAAGCAAACATTCATTGATGGGAGCTGGTGTGGCTGCATTGATGGGCGCTGGTGTGGCTGCATTGATGGGCGCTGGTGTGGCTGCATTGATGGGCGCTGGTGAGGCTGCATTGATGGGCGCTGGTAGGCTACATTGATGGGCACTGGTAAAGGCTGCATTTGATGGGCACTTCCATAAAAAGGTTGGGTATACATGGGCAAGGCAAAGGGGGTGGAGTTAGGGGTGGAGCCAATGGGGCGGCAAAATGAGATTTCGCCTAGGGTGTAAAAATCCTTGCACCAGCCCTGGTGGACGGCACTTACTAGGTCTAACAGGACAGTTGCGTAAGAAGTGACCGGCCTCCCCACAGTATAGGCAAATGTTGGCTTGGCGCCGACGGAGTCTTTCATCAGGAGAGAGTGGGGATCGAACTAAACCCAATTGCATGGGCTCACCATTGGAGGATGAGGAAGAGGCCGCAGATGGTAGAGGAACAGGTGGCACCCGTGGCATCATCCAGGTGGGTCTTGGGGACTGGAAACGCTCGGAGCGACGCTCCTGTAAACGTCTGTCAAGTTTAGTAGCAAGCTAAATCAGGTCTTCCAGGGAGACCGGGGTATCTACCCGAGCCAGTTCGTCTTTTAGGGTTTCTGAGAGACCTTGGCGATATTGGTATTTAAGAGCAGCCTCATTCCAATTGGTGTCCCCAGACCATTTTCAAAATTCCACAGTGTAATCTTCCACAGGTCTTTTTCCCTGGGTCAGGGTATGCAGGATCGACTCGGCTGTGGCCGTGCGCTGTGGGTCGTCATATATCTGGGCCATGGAGTCGAAAAATTTGTCTGCTGAGTCAAGGAGGGGGCTCTTCTGCTCAAGAAGTTTGTGAGCCCAGGATTGCGGTTCGTCAGATTGTAAAGAGATGATAAACCCCACTTTCACAGTTTCAGAATAAAAATTCCTGGGTTGGAGGGCAAAGTAAAGTAGACAAGCATTTTCGGTTCCCGGAAAATCGTTCCGGAGTGGGAACCCTGGGTTCAGGAAGGGTCATTACTACTGCAGGAGCTGGGTTAACTTATTCCTGAGAGGAAGATGTCCCACTGGCAGATGCTGGCATGATGTCCGAGGGGCTAGGAAACGTAGTTAGGTGATGAAGACGGCCTTCAATCTGGAAATAGCCGTCCTGGAGTCTCTGAACAGCCTGGGTGAGGGCTGAAACCTGCTGGCAGAGTGCCTCAAGGGGAGAGACAGCTCTGTCGGCCTCACTCATGGCTGGTTTGTACTGTCAGGTACTCAACAAGGCCGAGTTGCTGAGGCCGAGGGTCAAACACGGGTGATCAGGCAGGTAGAGAAGTCCGGAAGGTTAGCCAAGGGTCAAACACAGGAGAGGTTCAAGGCGAGGTCAAGGTCGATCCGGGTCACAACAGGCAGGCACAGGTACACAGGTCAGGAACAGGTTTACAGGAGCTGAAAAGACAAACCAGCAACAAACACAGGACATAGCTGTCTTTATATAGGCCCGCCAGGGGGACGTCCTGCTGTGCATGCACGCGTTCGTGCTGATGCGCTGCGTCGTGCACCCACGTGAGCTAATCCGTTTGGGACACGCGCTCATACCCGCCGATCGTGTAACGGTACGCGCTGATGTGCAACTCTACCACGCAGGCGCATGGGGAAGTGCCGATACTGACAGGCTCTGATTCTGCCATTCCTCTGACAGGCACTCTCTGGGTCATGTGGCACTCTGGATGAGGAGCCCACCTGTGAACTTGAGCCGATCATTCACTCCAGTTTGCATGGTCATATATCTTTGCCTGTTCCTGGACCCCCTTGGACGCACACCCAGGCTGACTTGTCCACCAGTTCCACAGTCGCTATGCCCTGTGATGCGATTCTGGTAGTCGCTGCACCTGGCAATGCTGTTCAGTCGGCCTCTGCACCAGTTAAGCCTATGCTCAGTGAAGCTATCCAGCTTGACTTCTGTGACACATCACTTTCTAACCAACCTGGTCTCAGGGATCCACTGACTTCTGCCCAGTCTGATGATCCTGTGCTGGATGTCCAGCTCATCTTTAAGGGTCTGGGGGACCCTGCTCAGACTCCTGATGGTCTTCTTATGCCTTTACCCATTCCTAAGAAGCCTTTAGCCCTCAATAAGTCCTCTTGTCCTCTTCCTACCTCGGTTTTGGTCTCTGAGGATAATCTTAAGTACAAGGTTAGTCAAGTTCTGGATTCCAGGCGCCGTAGAGGCATTCTTCAGTACCTCGTACATTGGGAAGGGTTTAATCCTGAGTAGAGGTCTTGGATCACTGCATCTGAGATCTTTGCGCCTCGTCTGTTGAGGAGGTTTCATCTGGAGTTTCCCTTTAAGCCAGGGCCCAGGCGGGGGAGAGGGAGGCCTCATAAGAGGGGGGTACTGTCATGGTTATGCAGTAATCTTTCTCTGTCAGCTTACCTTCTTCTCATATGTTCAGACTAAGAGGCCAGCCACTCACACCTGGCTGGTTTTATAGCCTCTCCTCTAAGCATGGCCCCACCCCAGGCCCTATCAGGGAACTCAAAATTAACCAGTGCACTGCAAGCCAGCAGTGCTGATCAACCATTGTGTGTTAGCTTTCATGTGTACTTGCTGTGTTTACTACGTCTGATTCCAGTTACCGACTTTGGCCTGTTCTCGACTTTCCCTGTCTGCTTGTGACCCTGACCTTTGGCGTGTGGGCTCTTAGACTCCGCGCCCTAGGGAATCTATGCTCTAGCTCCCAGTGGGATCTGTGTTAGTGATCCAGTAGACCTGCTTCCTGAACCTCCCAGGGTTCAATCCGCAGCAGTCAGTCCTAGGGTCCACTACCTAGTGGTGCACTTCTGACTCCTACAGAGTGCATCTGTCACTTAGCCTCAAGGTGACCTGACACATACTATAGATACCCCCCAGGCACAATATTTAAAGGAATATTTCATATTTTTTTGTTTCACTTTAAGTATTAAAAAAATCACTGCTCCCGAAAAAACGGCCGTTTTTAAAAAAAAAATTCTGTGATTTATGTCCCCTGGGGCAGGATCCAGGTCCCCAAACACTTTTTATGACAATAACTTGCATATAAGCCTTTAAAATGAACACTTTTGACTTTTCATGTTAATGTCCCATAGACTTTAACGGTGTTCCGGCGGCTTTCGAATTTGCCCTGAACACCGCATATTGTTCAGTGTTCGCAGAACATCCGAACAACCAAAGTTTGGCCCGAACTTATCTCGGGCCGAACCGTTCACCCATCCCTAGTGAAGACTTCACACCCGCCCCTCTGTCACCCAGAGCAGCAGCATGCAGTCCTTAGGGGATGGACCATTCACAAGCTTACAGCAGAGCTGAGGCGGAGGAGCATTTCCTACCCCCGCTACAGCCAGGAAAGCCAAGCTCTTCAGGCTGCTCTTCCCGCCGCCAGTGGAAGCAGGGCCCAGCACCCAACAGGTGCCCCTGCAGTCAATCACCATGGTCATTTCCCAGCCCCACTCCATGGTGACCTCATTGTCTACAGCAGTCTTGGATGTCCAAACCAGAGTGGCAGTCCTGGAAGTGCGCCCAGCTGCGGCCCTCCCAGACTCGGTCGCTGTTCTGGTCTTGGCACCTCCTTCCGCAGGTATGCCAGAGATGAGTCCTACCATCTTACCCACCCATCTTGTCCCAACCAGCATCAGGAAGGACATCTTGGATGGCAAGGACATCAATCTGGCTTCTCTCCTTATATCAGTCCATGACCTGGACAAGAATAAGTCATATGCCTGGGGGGACGTCTCAGTGGTCCTCAAGTCCAAAGACCCCAGGCTCAACTGCAAGCTGACAGTCACTGAATTTGTTTTGGCTTTCGGGATGTGGAGAGACGTCCTTTGCTCGGCCAACCCCGGCAGGAGGGAAGAGCTGGACTTGTACCTCCACGCAGTGGTTGACCTAGGCTATAAGTACGGGTGATATTAGTTCTATGACTACCACCGATCATTTTTTGGAAAAAAGGAGCAGCCAGTTTTGCGCAGTTTCAGGCCAGTACAAACTGGAGGGTCATCGACACAGAGCTTTTCTGCTGCCACTTTGCCGGTCTACGCTCCCTGCTCTGTCAGTCCTCCACCCATACGGCTATCTGGTGCTCCAACGCAGCTACTAGATGCCCCCACAAATTCCCCTCTACGTCCAGTACCGGTCAGGGCATGCCAGCCCCCACACAATTGCGTCAGGTGGACAAGTTGGGATGGCCCGTCCTGTTAGTAGAGGGAGTATCGATCTGTAACAACTTCAACTATGGATCATGCAACTATAGTTAATGCCAGCTGCTCCATATTTGTGTGATGTGCCACAAGGCTCATCCTAAGATTACGTGCCATCTTCAACAGCTCAACACATCCTGACTAGACCGAATAGATGTCCGATGGTTGGGGTTTTACCTCTCTGCATACCCCACTCCCTCACTGGCCATTTTCCTGATACACGGGTTCACATCAGGATTTCACACTGGCCTTATCACCATACCCCACTCGACTCACGAGTGCAAGGATCTCCTGTTAGCCGCCATTAGGGATGAGCCAAACACCCCCCGGTTCGGTTCGCACCAGAACCTGCGAACGGACCGAAAATTCGCACAAACGTTAGAACCCCATTGACGTCTATGGGACTCGAACGTTCAAAATCAAAAGTGCTCATTTTAAAGGCTAATTTGCATGGTATTGTCCTAAAAAGGGTTTGGGGACCCGGGTCCTACCCCAGGGGACATGTATCAATGCAAAAAAAACTTTTAAAAACGGCATGGGTACCCCCCAGTCCATTACCAGGCCCTTTGGGTCTTGTATGGATATTAAGGGGAACCCCGCACCCAAATTAAAATAAAGAAAGGTGTGGGGCAACCAGGCCCTATATACGCTGAACAGCAGTATACAGGCGGTGCAAACAAGACAGGGACTGTAGGTTTGTTGTTAAGTAGAATCTGTTTGTAATTTTGAACGGGTACATTTTTAACGTGTTTAGCTCCAGCCAAAAAATCTTTTTTAAGCTTTTTGGAAAACATAGGGAAGGGTTATCACCCCTATGACATTTGTTTTGCTGTCTTTCCTCCTCTTTAGAAGATTTCACCTCACTTTTGTCCCAATGACAAATGTTTTTTGAAAATTTGGTGTTTTTTGTGGAACAAAGATTGGAAAGCATCAGTGGAAAGGAGAAATGTTTTTCCCATATTAACTCTTACAGGAGAGAATTTCCCTTCCTATGGGGTAGATTTCATCTCACTTCCTGTTGTCTCCTTCCGTTTGCAAGTAGGAGTCGTTTGTAAGTTAGATGTTTGAAAGTAGGGGCCTGCCCTATATACTCAGCAGAAATGTGGGCCTTAGGTGTTGTTGTGGCCACAACACTGTAAGCCCTCACAGGGCCCTGCTGTGAAATATTAGATCAAGAATTGTAATTACATGCCCCTGTTGAACAGGGGCAGAAAAACTGGGCCTTTGGTGGTGGTGGTGCTGGTGCCACAACACTGTAAGTCCTCACTCGCTCTTGGTGGGTGCAGAAATGGGCCCTGCTGTGAAATATTAGATCAAGAATTGTAATTACATGCCCCTGTTGAACAGGGGCAGAAAAACTGGGCCTTTGGTTGTGGTGGTGCTGGTGCCACAACACTGTAAGTCCTCACTCGCTCTTGGTGGGTGCAGAAATGGGCCCTGCTGTGAAATATTAGATCAAGAATTGTAATTACATGCCCCTGTTGAACAGGGGCAGAAAAACTGGGCCTTTGGTGGTGGTGGTGGTGCCACAAAACTGTAAGTCCTCACTCGCTCTTGGTGGGTGCAGAAATGGGCCCTGCTGTGAAATATTAGATCAAGAATTGTAATTACATGCCCCTGTTGAACAAGGGCAATAAAATTGGGCCTTTAGTGGTGGTGGTGGTGCTGGTGCCACAACACTGTAAGTCCTCACTCGCTCTTGGTGGGTGCAGAAATGGGCCCTGCTGTGAAATATTAGATCAAGAATTGTAATTACATGCCCCTGTTGAACAGGAGCTGAAAAATTAGGCCTTAGGCACTGGTGCTGGTGCCACAACACTACAACCCCTCACAGAAACTCTAGTTGGAACGCAGGAACGAGCCCTGCTGCAAAGTATTGCATCAAAAATTGTAATTACACGCCCCTGTTAAACAGGGGCAGAAAAATTGGGCCTTAGGCACTGGTGGTGGCGCCCAGAACCAAAAATGTTCTTACAAGCTATCAGCGTGATCATTGAGGAGGAAGAGGATAATTACTCAGGGATAGTCACTCAGCATCAGCATAGGCAGTCTTTGAAGGGATCTGAGATTTCAAAAAAAATTATTCGGTTACATCAGCATCAGGTGCTTGGTAGCTGGTGGTGATCCAAGACTGATTCATTTTTATGAAGGTCAGTCGATCGACCGAGTCGGTGGACAGACGCACCCTGTGATCGGTTACCACGCCTCCAGCAGCACTGAATGTGCGTTCCGAAAGAACGCTGGATGCAGGACAGGCCAGTAGCTCAATTGCATACTGTGCAAGCTCTGGCCAGTGATCCATCCTCAAGACCCAGTAACCCAGAGGATTTTCGGTGGGAAAGGTGTCTAAATCTGATCTTGCCCCTGGGTATTCCTGCACCATGTAAAACAGACGCTGGCGATGGTTGCTGGAACTGATCATACCTTGGGGCTGCGGACCAAAAAATTGTCTGAACGCATCGGTCAGGCGGCCACCTTCTCCACCGCTCCTTCTTTGACTGACTGAAGCCTCAGCAAGACGTTGTCCAGAAACAGGAGTTTGTAACCTCCCAGTCTATGGGAACGCGTTGCACAGACCTTTCTGCAAGGCCTCCCGAAGATTTTTCATCCTCTGCTCCCTCTGCGATGGCAAGATAAGGTCCGCAACCTTACCCTTGTAACGTGGATCAAGGAGGGTTGCCAGCCAGTATTGGTCCTTCTCCTTGATACCACGAATACGAGGATCCTTACGCAGGCTTTGCAGGATCAGGGAGGCCATGCAGCGTAGGTTTGCTGAGGCATTCGGTCCGGAGTCCTCTGGGTCACTAAGGACGACATGGTCCGCAGCCACCTCCTCCCAGCCACGTACAAGTCCATGTGTTTCTTGGGACTGATCCCTTTAAGACTGCTGCTGATGCTGAGTGCCAGGCTCCACCTCCATACTGGCACAATCTTCCTCCTCCTCCTCCTCCTCTTCCTGTGTGATCGGCGGGCATGCAGGAACACTGTCTGGATAAAGGGGGCCTTGAGAGCTAAGGAAGTTCTCCTCTTCCTGCCTCTGTTCTGCCTCAAGTGCCCTGTCCATTATTCCACTCAGCGTGTGCTCCAACAGGTGGACAAGGGGGACAGTGTCACTGATGCATGCACTGTCACTGCTCACCATCCTCGTGGCCTCCTCAAATGGTGACAGGACAGTGCATGCATCCCTGATCATGGCCCACTGGCGTGGGGAAAAAAAAACAAGCTCCCCTGATCCTGTCCTGGTGCCATAGTCGCACAGGTACTCATTGATGGCCCTCTGCTGCGTGTGCAGCCGCTGCAGCACGGCCAACGTTGAGTTCCACCTGGTGGGCATGTCACAGATTAGGCGGTTCTTGGGCAGGTTAAACTCCTTTTGGAGGTCCGTCAGCCGAGCACTGGCATTATATGACCGGCGGAAATGCACACAGACTTTCCTGGCCTGCCTCAGGACATCCTGTAAGCCCGGGTACCTGCCCAAGAACCGCTGCACCACCAAGTTAAGGACGTGAGCCAAACAGGGCACATGGGTCATTTGTCCCTGTCGGAGGGCAGAGAGGAGGTTGGTGCCATTGTCGCAAACCACCATTCCTGCCTTAAGTTGGCGTGGCGTCAACCACCTCTGAACCTGCCCCTGCAGAGCTGACAGAACCTCTGCCCCAGTGTGGCTCCTGTCCCCCAAGCACACCAGCTCAAGCACCGCATGGCATCTTTTGGCCTGCGTACTTGCGTAGCCACTTGAACGACTACGGAGCACCGCTGGTTCCGAGGAGAAAGCACAGAAAGAGGCCATGGAGGAAGAAGAAGAGGAGGCGGTGGAGGAGAGAGGTGTGTCACAATCATTAGCATTTTGGAGGCGTGGTGGCGGAACAACCTCCAACACTACTGCACCTTGTCCTGCATCCTTCCCAGCTGCCAGCAGAGTCACCCAATGCGCCGTGAAACTTAGGTAACGTCCCTGTCCATGCCTGCTGGACCATGAGTCAGCGGTAATATGCACCTTACCGCTGACCGCCCTGTCCAGCGAGGCATGGACATTGCCTTCCACATGCCGGTAGAGAGCCGGAATTGCCTTCCGTGAGAAAAAGTGGCGTTTGGGTACCTGCCACTGAGGAACCGCACATTCCACAAACTCACGGAAGGGGGCAGAGTCTACCAACTGAAAAGGCAGCAGTTGAAGTGCTATCAATTTTGCCAAGCTAGCATTCAACCGCTGGGCATGTGGATGGCTGGGAGCAAACTTCTTTCGGCGGTGCAGCAGCTGGGGCAGGGAAATTTGCCTGGTACAATCTGACGTCGGTGTACCAAAAGCAGATTGCCCACAAGTACTTGGCTGTGACACACCTAATTCTACACATTCATTCCTCTCAGTGCAGGTCTCAGAGAGGACTGAAGGTCTAGTGGGGTTGGAAATCTCAGCTGATGAGGAGCAAGGAGAGGTCCTCTTTGTTCTTTGGTGTGGGTCTTTTAGATACGCTTGCCAACTAACTGCATGGCAGGTCAACATATGTCTGGTCAAGCATGTGGTACCCAAGCGGGAGATGTTTTGGCCATGCGAGATACGCTTGAGACATATGTTGCAAATTGCAGCGGTGCGATCTGATGCACTCGTCTCAAAAAAGGCCCTCACCAAAGAACTTTTTGAATAACGCGCAGAGACTGCAGCGCCCTGCACATGTGGAGCTTTGGGGTGTGATGCAGTCAATGTGCTGCCCTTAGGCTGGCCCCTGGAGGGCTTCCTGCCTCGTTGGTGATGTGCCGCCTCCTCCTCCTCCTCCTCTCTCCTATCAGGCACTCACGTTGAGTCAGGGACCTCATCATCCCCTCCCTCCTCATCACTGGAGCAAACCTGGCAGTATGCTGCAGCAGGGGGAGCATGACTGCCAGATTGCTGTCCTTCTTGGGCACCCCCTCTGTCCGTGCTCATGTTACTGCCTTCATCGAGCTCAGTATCATCATCAGAGCCTTCCAAACGCTGGGCATCCTCCTGGAGCATGTACCCAACACTGTGGTCAAACAGTTCGAGGGACTCCTCAGGAGGACATGGTGGGGCTAGGGAAGGAGTCACTGATGACATTGAGCCCAGGGAAGAGGCCGCTGCTTTGCCAGACAAAGTACTCTGGGCATGGGTGAGAGAGGATGAGGAGGATGAGGACGGCTTGGTCATCCACTCGACCAAGTCTTCCGCGGCTCAACACGGCCAGCTGCCGAAAAAAAGACCAAGCGTGTCCCACGGCCACGTGCTGATGAGGATGCACCGTCTCCACGACCAACACTAGACACAGAGCCTGCTTGCCCTCTCTTATTGGCTTGTGACTGTCTGCCTCTCCTTTTTGGCCTTCCAGACATACTAATGGCCTGTAGCTGCACTAAGCTGGGATATAGATATATATATATATATATATATATATATATATATATATATATATATATATATATATATATATATATATATGTACTGATACTGCAGCTAGCAAAATCAACTGCCTGCCTGTAGTATTTATTGCATCACGTGAAAGGACTTATATATTTGCCTTTAGTGTTCAGCAGCTTTGCTTTTTTAATAGTTTTTGCGCTGACTGTTTGTGTTTTGATTATAGTATGAGAACACCACCAACCTTCTACAGGTAGCTTTAGCTGAACACTGTGAGCAGGACGCACCCCACTAACTTGTAGGTTTAGCAGAACACTGTGAGCAGGACGCACTGCACTAACTGTAAATAGTCTAGCTGCCTGACTGTGGTACTAATAGGATCAAAAGAACACCAGTAATTTTCTTCAGGTAGCTGTATATACTGTAGCAAGACAAGCCTGCCTGTCAGTAAGAAGATAACAGGAATGGATCTAGCTGAACACTGTGAGCAGGACGCACCCCACTAGCTTGTAAGTTTAGCTGAACACTGTGAGCAGGACGCACCCCACTAACCTGTAGGTTTAGCAGAACACTGTGAGCAGGACGCACTGCACTAACTGTAAATAGTCTAGCTGCCTGACTGTGGTACTAATAGGATCAAAAGAACACAAGTAATTTTCTTCAGGTAGCTGTATATACTGTAACAAGACAAGCCTGCCTGTCAGTAAGAAGATAACAGGAACGGATCTAGCTGAACATTGTGAGCAGGACGCACCCCACTAGCTTGTAGGTTTAGCTGAACACTGTGAGCAGGACGCACCCCACTAACTGGTAGGTTTAGCTGAACACTGTGAGCAGGACGCACCCCACTAACTTGTAGGTTTAGCTGAACACTGTGAGCAGGACGCACCCCACTAACTTGTAGGTTTAGCAGAACACTGTGAGCAGGACGCACTGCACTAACTGTAAATAGTCTAGCTGCCTGACTGTGGTACTAATAGGATCAAAAGAACACCAGTAATTTTCTTCAGGTAGCTGTATATACTGTAACAAGACAAGCCTGCCTGTCAGTAAGAAGATAACAGGAACGGATCTAGCTGAACACTGTGAGCAGGACGCACCCCACTAGCTTGTAGGTTTAGCTGAACACTGTGAGCAGGACGCACCCCACTAACTTGTAGGTTTAGCTGAACGCTGTGAGCAGGACGCACCCCACTAACTGGTAGGTTTAGCTGAACACTGTGAGCAGGACGCACCCCACTAACTTGTAGGTTTAGCTGAACGCTGTGAGCAGGACGCACCCCACTAACTGGTAGGTTTAGCTGAACACTGTGAGCAGGACGCACCCCACTAACTTGTAGGTTTAGCTGAACACTGTGAGCAGGATGCACCCCACTAACTTGTAGGTTTAGCAGAAAACTGTGAGCAGGACGCACTGCACTAACTGTAAATAGTCTAGCTGCCTGACTGTGGTACTAATAGGATCAAAAGAACACCAGTAATTTTCTTCAGGTAGCTGTATATACTGCAACAAGACAAGCCTGCCTGTCAGTAAGAAGATAACAGGAACGGATCTAGCTGAACACTGTGAGCAGGACGCACCCCACTAGCTTGTAGGTTTAGCTGAACACTGTGAGGTGGACGCACCCCACTAACTTGTAGGTTTAGCTGAACACTGTGAGCAGGACGCACCCCACTAACTTGTAGGTTTAGCTGAACACTGTGAGCAGGACGCACCCCACTAACTTGTAGGTTTAGCTGAACACTGTGAGCAGAACGCACCCCACTAACTTGTAGGTTTAGCTGAACACTGTGAGCAGGACGCACCCCACTAACTTGTAGGTTTAGCAGAACACTGTGAGCAGGACGCACTGCACTAACTGTAAATAGTCTAGCTGCCTGACTGTGGTACTAATAGGATCAAAAGAACACCAGTAATTTTCTTCAGGTAGCTGTATATACTGTAACAAGACAAGCCTGCCTGTCAGTAAGAAGATAACAGGAACGGATCTAGCTGAACACTGTGCGCAGGACGCACCCCACTAGCTTGTAGGTTTAGCTGAACACTGTGAGCAGGACGCACACCGCTAACTTGTAGGTTTAGCAGAACACTGTGAGCAGGACGCACTGCACTAACTGTAAATAGTCTAGCTGCCTGACTGTGGTACTAATAGGATCAAATAAACACCAGTAATTTTCTTCAGGTAGCTGTATATACTGTAACAAGACAAGCCTGCCTGTCAGTAAGAAGATAACAGGAACGGATCTAGCTGAACACTGTGAGCAGGACGCACTGCACTAACTGTAAATAGTCTAGCTGCCTGACTGTGGTACTAATAGGATCAAAAGAACACCAGCAATTTTCTTCAGGTAGCTGTATATACTGTAACAAGACAAGCCTGCCTGTCAGTAAGAAGATAACAGGAACGGATCTAGCTGAACACTGTGAGCAGGACGCACTGCACTAACTTTAAATAGTCTAGCTGCCTGACTGTGGTACTAATAGGATCAAAAGAACACCAGTAATTTTCTTCAGCTGTAAATACTGTAACAAGACAAGCCTGCCTGTCAGTAGGAAGATAACAGGAACGGATCTAGCTAAACTGAATACAGTGTATATATATATATATGCAACACCAGGGATGCATATATATACACAATACACTGTAAGTGCAGCTAACTGACTGACTGTTCTGCCTAATCTATCTAACTCAAATCAAATGTCACTGTCTGTCTCTCTCTCTCTCTCTCTCTCTCTCTCTCTCAATGAACGCCGAAACACACACTACACAGGGCCGCCGTGTAGGCGGCCTTATATAGTGTGGGGCGTGTACTAAATCCCCTGAGCCATAATTGGCCAAAACCTCCTTGGCTTTGGCCAATTACGGCTCTCTGTTCAGGCGGCGCTGTGATTGGCCAAGCATGCGGGTCATAGTGCATGCTTGGCCAATCATCAGCCAGCAATGCACTGCGATGCCGCAGTGAATTATGGACCGTGACACGCCACACGAATTTGGCGCGAACGGCCCATATTGTTCGCAATTCGGCGAACGACCGAACAGCCGATGTTCGAGTCGAACATGGGTTCGACTCGAACACGAAGCTCATCCCTAGCCGCCATAGATGAACAGGCTATAGACACTCTATTGCAGGCTGAACTGGACTGAGGGTTCATCATCAGCCCCTTCATACAGTCTCCTTTCACTACCTGGAGAGTCAGCCCTATTGGGCTTGTCAAGGGCAAGTTCTCAAATAAACTTTGGTTGGTGTACGACTTGTCTGTGCCTCATTCTTCCCACATCCCAAGTCTAAATTCCCTAATTCCTTCCAAGGAATTCTCCTTGAAGTATGCATCGGTTGACTTAGCTATTCAGGCCATTATTAACATAGGTACAGGCGCCTGACTGTCTAAAGCAGACATTTCAGATACGTTTAACCACTTGAGCCCCGGACCATTATGCTGCCTAAGGACCAGAGGTCTTTTTCCAATTTGGCACTGCGTCGCTTTAACTGCTAATTGCGCGGTCATGCAATGCTGTACCCAAACGAAATTTGCGTCCTTTTCTTCCCACAAATAGAGCTTTCTTTTGATGGTATTTGATCACCTCTGCGGTTTTTATTTTTTGCGCTATAAATGGAAAAAGACCGAACATTTTGAAAAAAAATGATATTTTCTACTTTTTGTTATAAAAAAAATCCAATAAACTCAATTTTAGTCATACATTTAGGCCAAAATGTATTCGGCCACATGTTTTTGGTAAAAAAAATGTCAATAAGCGTATATTTATTGGTTTGCGCAAAAGTTATAGCGTCTACAAACTAGGGTACATTTTCTGTAATTTACACAGCTTTTAGTTTATGACTGCCTATGTCATTTCTTGAGGTGCTAAAATGGCAGGGCAGTACAAAACCCCCCCAAATGACCCCATTTTGGAAAGTAGACACCCCAAGGAAATTGCTGAGAGGCATGTTGAACCCATTGAATATTTATTTTTTTTGTCCCAAGTGATTGAATAATGACAAAAAAAAAAAAAAAAAAAAAAAATATTTACAAAAAGTTGTCACTAAATGATATATTGCTCACACAGGCCATGGGCCTATGTGGAATTGCACCCCAAAATACATTCTGCTGCTTCTCCTGAATATGGGGATACCACATGTGTGGGACTTTTTGGGAGCCTAGCCGCGTACGGGGCCCCGAAATCCAATCACCGCCTTCAGGATTTCTAAGGGCGTAAATTTATGATTTCACTCTTTACTGCCTATCACAGTTTCGGAGGCCATGGAATGCCCAGGTGGCACAAAACCCCCCCAAATGACCCCATTTTGGAAAGTAGACACCCCAAGCTATTTCCAGAGAGGCATATTGAGTCCATGGAATATTTTATATTTTGACACAAGTTGCGGGAAAGTGACACATTTTTTTTTTTTTTTTGCACAAAGTTGTCACTAAATGATATATTGCTCACACAGGCCATGGGCATATGTGGAATTGCACCCCAAAATACATTTAGCTACTTCTCCTGAGTACGGGGATACCACATGTGTGGGACTTTTTGGGAGCCTAGCCGTGTACGGGACCCCGAAAACCAATCACCGCCTTCAGGATTTCTAAGGGTGAAAATTTTTGATTTCACTCTTCACTGCCTATCACAGTTTCGGAGGCCATGGAATGCCCAGGTGGCACAAAACCCCCCCCAAATGACCCCATTTTGGAAAGTAGACACCCCAAGCTATTTGCTGAGAGGCATGGTGAGTATTTTGCAGCTCTCATTTGTTTTTGAAAATGAAGAAAGACAAGAAAAAACTTTTTTTTTTTTCTTTTTTCAATTTTCAAAACTTTGTGACAAAAAGTGAGGTCTGCAAAATACTCACTATACCTCTCATCAAATAGCTTGGGGTGTCTACTTTCCAAAATGGGGTCATTTGGGGGGGGTTTGTGCCACCTGGGCATTCCATGGTCTCCGAAACTGTGATAAGCAGTCAAGAGAGAAATCAAAAATTCACGCCCTTAGAAAGCCTGAAGGCGGTGCTTGGTTTTCGGGGTTCTGTACGCGGCTAGGCTCCCAAAAAGTCTCACACATGTGGTATCCCCGTACTCAGGAGAAGCAGCAGAATGTATTTTGGGGTGTAATTTCACATATTCCCATGGCATGTTTGAGCAATATATCATTTAGTGACAATTTTGTGCAAAAAAAAAAAAAATTGTCTCTTTCCCGCAACTTGTGTCGCAATATAAAATATTCCATGGACTCGACATGCCTCTCAGCAAATAGCTTGGGGTGTCTACTTTCCAAAATGGGGTCATTTGGGGGGGTTTTGAACTGTCCTGGCATTTTATGCACAACATTTAGAAGCTTATGTCACACATCACCCACTCTTCTAACCACTTGAAGACAAAGCCCTTTCTGACACTTATTGTTTACATGAAAAAGTTTTTTTTTTTTGCAAGAAAATTACTTTGAACCCCCAAACATTATATATTTTTTTAAAGCAAATGCCCTACAGATTAAAATGGTGGGTGTTTCATTTTTTTTTTCACACAGTATTTGCGCAGCGATTTTTCAAACGCATTTTTTGGGGAATAAACACACTTTTTTAAATTTTAATGCACTAAAACACACTATATTGCCCAAATGTTTGATGAAATAAAAAAGATGATCTTAGGCCGAGTACATGGATACCAAACATGACATGCTTTACAATTGCGCACAAACGTGCAGTGGCAACAAAATAAATACATTTTTAAAAGCCTTTAAAAGCCTTTACAGGTTACCACTTTAGATTTACAGAGGAGGTCTACTGCAAAAATTACTGCCCTCGATCTAACCTTCGCGGTGATACCTCACATGCATGGTGCAATTGCTGTTTACGTTTGACGACAGACCGCCGCTTGCGTTCGCCTTAGTGCGAGAGCAGGGGGCGACAGGGGTGCTTTTTTTTTTTTTTTTTTTTTTCTTTATTATTTTTTTGCTTTTTTATCTTATTTTTAAACTGTTCCTTTCATTTTTATTTTTTTTTAATCATTTTTATTGTTATCTCGGGGAATGTAAATATCCCCTATGATAGCAATAGGTAGTGACAGGTACTCTTTTTTGAAAAAATTGGGGTCTATTAGACCCTAGATCTCTCCTCTGCCCTCAAAGCATCTGACCACACCAAGATCGGTGTGATAAAATGCTTCCCCAATTTCCCAATGGCGCTATTTACATCCAGCGAAATCTAAGTCATAAAATGCTCGTAGCTTCCGGTTTCTTAGGCCATAGAGATGTTTGGAGCCACTCTGGTCTCTGATCAGCTCTATGGTCAGCTGGCTGAATCACCGGCTGCATTTTCAGGTTCCCTGTTGAGACAGGAGAGCCAGAGAAAAACACGGAAGACAGTGGGGGGGGGGCATTCCCTCCCACGGCTTGTAAAAGCAGTCTAGAGGCTAATTAGGCGCTAGGATTGCTTTTACATGAAAGCCGACCGCTGGCTGAAAAGAATGATACCAAGATGATACCTAAACCTGCAGGCATCATTCTGGTATAACCACTCAAAGTTGTGAATGGCGTACCTGAAGACAAAAAAATGGTTAACAATAAAGCACAGTAAACGGTAAAGTATAAAAAATTGCATACCTGAAAAGCAAACATGATAAAACATAATAACAATAAAACATTGCAGAATAGAATACAGTAAAAAAGAGCAGAACAATAGAGAGAATAGAGAGAGAGAGAACAATAAAACGACAACTATTTTTTTTTTATTTTATATATATATATTTTTTTTTTTTTTTTACACTTTTTTTGTAACTAACTTTTATAACTGTAACCGGTTCCAGGTTCGGGTCTCTCAAAATGCGATGGCATCTTGGGAGACCCTGTGAAAGTGTGCCTAGTCTGTGCAATGCTGTACCCTACGCTAATACTCAACTAGTGCATGGTAGCGTTCAAAACATTCACCAATGCAAAGACCAGGATTGTCAGGACAGGAGGGACAATAATAGCGGGTGTCACGCCTATATCCGCACTAGCTGCAGACACAATATCTTTCTTGGGGGCGTTCGCTGGGTAGGGGTACTCGGGAGGACATAAAGAAAATGCCTCTCATGCAGCCGACTGCATTTGGTTGGGGATGTGAATGGGGGAAGTACGGGCGCTGCAGAAGCGGTGGGTTCCCAATTAGGATTGGCGAATGCAGTAGGAAGGGCACTATGGGCACGACGGGCCTGTGTTTGTCTTTTTGGTGGCAGCGGGACACTACTTGTGCTTGCCACCTCACCAGCTTGAACTGCACTTATGGGACTCGCCACGTCACCAAGTGTTACTGCAGTGCTGGTTTGACTACGACCGGGGTGTACTAGGCCGCTGGCGCTTGCCAGTTCACCAAAACGCTACCAAAAAATCTGTTGGCGATCGCAGGGATCAGGCCTGACTCTGCGAACGCTGCAGTTATGCGTTTTAGTCTTTTGTAAGTGACAGTGATCGATCGATACTGCACTTGGGTGGGCTGGGCTGGGCCGGGCGGAGGGGCAAAACGCAGGTGCTAGCAGGTATCTGGGCTGATCCCGCTAACACTGCGTTTGTGAGAACCCTAAACTGCTGGGGATGCTAGTATAGATCTGATCGGATCAGATATTGATCCGTTCAGATACTATACCACTAAGGGTGGTGTACAGTGCGTGCGTGGGTGTTAGCGGTACTGGCGCTAACCTGACGCTGCCTGGGGCTGGTGCTTGCCAGTTCACCAAAATACTACCAAAAAAACTGTTAGCGATCGCAGGGATCAGGCCTGACTCTGCGAACGCTGCAGTTATGCGTTTAGTCTTTTGTAAGTGACAGTGATCGATCGATACTGCACTTGGGTGGGCTGGGCTGGGCCGGGCGGAGGGGCAAAACGCAGGTGCTAGCAGGTATCTGGGCTGATTCCGCTAACACTGCGTTTTTGGGAACCCTAAACTGCTGGGGACGCTAGTATAGATCTGATCGGATCAGATATTGATGCGTTCAGATACTATACCACTAAGGGAGGTGTATGCTGCGTGCGTGGGTGTTAGCGGTACTGGCGCTAACCTGACCCTGCCTGGGGCTGGTGCTTGCCAGTTCACCAAAATACTACCAAAAAAACTGTTAGCGATCGCAGGGATCAGGCCTGACTCTGCGAACGCTGCAGTTATGCGTTTAGTCTTTTGTAAGTGACAGTGATCGATCGATACTGCACTTGGGTGGGCTGGACTGGGCCGGGCGGAGGGGCAAAACGCAGGTGCTAGCAGGTATCTGGGCTGATTCCGCTAACACTGCGTTTTTGGGAACCCTAAACTGCTGGGGACGCTAGTATAGATCTGATCGGATCAGATATTGATGCGTTCAGATACTATACCACTAAGGGAGGTGTATGCTGCGTGCGTGGGTGTTAGCGGTACTGGCGCTAATCTGACGCTGCCTGGGGCGACGCATATCACCGCTGGGCGATCAGGGGGCTAAACCTTTATTCGGTAATAAACGGCGGGTGCCCTGACACTATAAAAAATAAACAAACTAACCAGCGTCAACCGTAACGGTTATACGGTGATCAGTGGTGAAAGGGTTAACTAGGGGGCAATCAAGGGGTTAAAACATTTATTCGGTAGTATATGGGGGTCCCTGACGCTATAAAACGCTGACGGCGAACCTAAATATTTATGTCCCTAACTAGCGTCACCAGCGACACTAATACAGCGATCAGAAAAATGATCGCTTAGTGACACTGGTGACGGGGGGTGATCAAGGGGTTAAAACTTTATTAGGGGGGGTTAGGGGGGTACCCTAGACCTACAGGGGGGTAACAGTAACTGTCCCAACACTGTAACTGTCACAAACTGACACTATGCAGTAATCAGAAAAAAAAAAACAAAAAAAAACTGCTGGTGTCAGTTTGTGACAGGGGGGGGGGGTGATTGGGGGGGGATCGGGGGGCGATCGGGGGGGGATCGGGGTGTTTTGTGTGCCTGGCATGTTCTACTGTGTGTGTGTGTGTTGGTGCACTCACATTGATGTCTTCTCTCCTCGGGCCGGAACGGAAATTACCGAGCCGAGGAGAGATGACATCATTTCCTTTGCTGCTGTTTAGCATACAGCAGCAAAGGAATGATTCGATTGGCCGGCGGCGATCGCGAGGGGGGGGCCACGAACGGATGGTCTCCCCCTCACCACCGATCGCCGCTGGACAAACGACGACCGCCTCGGGCACCGGGGGGGTCCGATCGGACCCCCCACCCGCGGAAGGCAAATCACGTACCATGTACGTGATTTTGCCTGTCCGTGCCACTTTGCCGACGTACATCGGCGTGAGGCGGTCGTCAAGTGGTTAAACTCCTGCCCATCGAGCCGTCCCTCTGTTGATGGCATGGTATCAAATGGAAAGATTCATATTACTTTGCCACTAAAGTTGACCTTCGGTTTTAAAAGCAGTCCGTGGCTCTTTGATATCTTCGGCCAGTCCCTTACCTGGTTCCTATTACACCAGGTCCTGTGCCAGATGGTCATTCTTTATCTTGATGACTTTCTGCTCCTCGAACGGCCCTGGACCGGTAGACCTGGACAGACTAAGGGTGGTGTTCCAAGAATTTTCAGGTGTACAATAACACCCCCTCATGTGTCCCCACTCACCGGATCATAACGACTCCCAGCTTTTAAGTCTAGGGGTCACTTCAGGCTTGTAAATGATATCCTGGAATAGCGGATTTGGTGTCAGGTCATCAGATTGCAAATTTCCAAATGGAGGCTCTAATCCGGACAGACAGGTACCCAAAATGAAAAGAGGATGGACTAACAGTGAAGTACTGTTATAAAAAAGATTTATTGTGCAAGGGGATCGGTACTTACAAAAATTGCGATAAAAACAGGCATAAACATAGAGCTGTAGATGCAGAAACCGCCGTCTCTAGCGTGCGTTCCACGAGACCGGAAGTGACGTCAATCGGAACCGGAAATCAATGCGTTTCACCCTCCCACAGGGCGTCATCAAGGACTTCATTTCCGGTTGATAGGGCCATCCTTAAATACTGGGAGAGAGAGAAACTCCCCTAAATAGAACCAATCAGAATGGCACTGCGGCCATCTTGTTGGTTAGGTAAGACTGTCACTCCTAGGGATAGGGCACATCCCACAGGAGAGACAAGACAGCCATAGAACTGGTTGGCTAAAATCCAATGACCTTAGAAAAACGATTGACGTCAATTCCGATAACATGATCGAACTAATGGCATATACAAACATAAAAAACATAAAAAACTCTACCTTCTATAATGCTTTACTGATATACACAAAATACAGGAAAAATGACAAAAAATATATAAATATACAAAAAATGTATTAAAAATCAATAAAAATAAAAAATAAAAATAAAATAAAAATAAATAAACATGAAAAAATGAAAAAGAAATAAAGAAAAATAAATAAATTGAAAATAAATATAAATGAAAATAAAAATAAATAGAAAAATAGAAAACAAAAAAAAAAAACTAAAAAAAAAAAACTAAAAAATAAAAAACTAAAAACTAAAAATTGGACAAGAAACAATTCAGTTCGATGTTTAACCCCTGGGGGCTCATCGTTTTTAAATGATGGATCCACTGGGTCTCATTACGAGAAATAGCTCTTTTGAGGTCACCTCCTCTCCAATGTCCTTCAATCTTATCAATGCCACAGAAGGTAAGACCACTCGGGTCCCTTCCGTGGACCAACCTGAAGTGATTGGATAAACTGTGATGTTTAAAATGCTTTTTAATCCTGTTGACAGGTTCACATAGTCTAACTCCCAATGCTCTGGTGGTCCTGCCCACGTACTGTAGTCCACAGGGACAGGACAACAGATACGTGACGTGGGTGGTACCACACGTGATGAGCTTGTTGATTTTAAAGGGCTCACCAGAGGTAAGTGCTGTGAATTCCGTTGTTTTCCTAACCCTATGTTTAGATGTTTTACACGTTACACACTTCCCGCAGCTGAAAAAACCATCCTGATCTAAAAAGGTGCATGTTTTCTGGGCGGATCAACAACATTGGGTGCCAGTTTAAGTCGTAAAGTGGGGGGTTTTGTGTATATGAACTGTGGTTTACTCGGTATTAACTTAGCAAAATCATCATCCTTTAACAGAAGATGCCAATGTTTGCAAATTATTTTTTCTACTTGTTTATGCTGACGAGTAAAACCTTTCATAAAAGAAACACCAAAATCTCTATCGCCCACCTCTTTTTTCTTAAACAGATCGTCTCTATTAATGCTATACATGTGCGCCGTCAATAAATTTGTTTTGTTCCATTCTGTTTCGTATTAGAATTCATTCGTATTTTGTAATTCGTGTCCGAAATTCAATTTGGATTCGTACGAAATATGAATTTTCGCTAGGTTCGTTAACTTTTCGGAACAATTACAAATGTTCGTTATGATGAATTTATCATTATGAGGGGCTCCCACCATCCCTTTGCTATGCTGACTTCCTGGGTTTCTAACTTTTAGTTTAGTTAACTTTTCATAACAATTACGAATGTTCGTTATGATGAATTTATCATTATGAGGGGCTCCCACCATCCCTGTGCTGTGCTGACTTCCTGGGGTTTTAACTTTTAGGTTTGTTAACTTTTCGTAACAATTACGAATGTTCATTATGATGAATTTATTATGAGGGGCTCCCACCATCCCTGTGCTGACTTCCTGGGTTATTTAACTTCATCATAACGAACAATCGTAATTAACGAACATTCTCGTTTCCGTTGTAATGGAATTTGGATCCGAAATTCGTAAAGGAAATTTCGTATTTTGTACAAAATTCGGAAGCATCGCAATTCGTATTTCGGATCCTCCTGAATGTACGAATTTACGGAAATTCGTACGAATTTTCGATTCGTACAAAACTAATTGCACATGCCTAATTAATGCCTCTTACCGCTATTAAAGTTTTATTCAACTCACAAGGGGAGTAACCCTTTTCAACAAATCTGTCAAACAAAACTTTCACCTGTAAATCAAAATCTTCAATTCTAGCACAATTCCGCCTCACTCATGAATTGGCTTTTGGGGATTGTACTAAGCCATCAGGGGTGATGGCAACTTCCCAGCGGAATATAGCCATTTCTGTCCACTTTCTTGAAATAGGTTTTAGTGGACAGTTGATGATTTTCTTTAAAAATGACTAAGTCTAAGAAAAATATACTTTGATTGTCAGAAATTGCCGAGAAGGAAATACCAAAACTATTCTTACCAATTTTTCACAAAAAACTTGAAAATTACTCTTTTGATCCTGCCTACATAATAATGATGTCATCAATATAACGCTTATAAAATTTAAGCTGAGGTAGATTACTACTGAAGATGGCATCTTTTTCCCAGTAGCTCATGAACAAGTTGGCAACTGAGGGGGTGTACTTAGCCTACATTGCAAATCTTAAAGGGGCAAAAGCCCCAAAAACCTGAGGTAACCTCACCTGTGCATTTAAAGTGCAAGCAGATGGGCAGTGGCAGCAAACACATGATGGTGGACATACAATCTGTGGCCCCCTTTAAGGCCATTCTGCCAATTTCTAATGTCTGTTTTTGTGCTGAGGAGATTACCCCCTCTCTATTCCTGCTGGTGACTACTTTCACCCCAATGCACTACAGAGTAGCAGATTGTGTAGTGCACTACAATGCACATACCATGGGTTGTGGTGTGTTGCAGTGGAAAAAGGGTCAGGTGCGGTTTCTGATCCATTGTGGTGTATTGATTGAATGGGTGACCCTTACAAAACACACATTAATGTGCAATATAAGGTAAGTTATAACACTGCATATGTGTGAATGGGTCCTTAAAGTTTCCTTTAAGAAGCTGCTGTGTGATTCAGCATTCCCTAAAAACAAAAGTATCAGTTTGGGCACCCTGAGCCTTTAACTACTTCTACGTCTGTTGTACCCATGGTCATCCAGAAGCTGAGTTACGAGTCAGCAGCTCAAACCTATAGAATATGCTTCCTCACCATTTCATATTCCTGATGTGTGCCTGCTGTACCATGTACTTGTGTTATAAAGTCTCCTGTTCTCTTTGTATTGCTTCCCTTGTTTGAAATCCCTGGCGGTCCTGCCAGTCCCCCTGCTTTCCTATTTCAAACTGTCCACACTAGGCATTCACTTCTAATAACATTTCCCCTTAGGTTTACATACTGTACATAGGCATGTTCTTGCACTGGGACTGGTTTTCCCCTAAAACAAGTCAACAGGAATGCAAAAGCAACTAAAGTGCCTTGTAGCCCAAAACAAAAAATGTGATATATAGCAGCTTACCAGTCCTTAGATGTTGTGGCTGCATTTGTTTTCTTTTTTGTTGCTTTATTTTCACCTGGTAATCCTGCAACTATTACAAAATCCATGCTTAGGTGCAAATACTGCATACAAATATTTAGAAGGGTGTATAGGAAGGTTCTTCTGCATGAAAATCAGGGTGAATGAGACTTACTATTGTGTAACACAACTACTAGACTTATGAGTTGCCTATTGCTAATTTATTACGTTTCACCATTCCAAGATGTGAAAGCCCTGGCTTCTATTGACTATTGCTTAACCACTTGCCGACCGCGCTATAGCCGAATGACGGCTACAGCGCGTCTCGATAACTCTGGGAGGGCATACATTGGCATCTTCCCAGAATCCCGCTCTCGCGTGCCCCCTGGTGCACGCACCCGGGAATATCCGTGACCGCCGGGTCGCATCACAGTAAACGGGCGCTGATATCGGTCGCTGTCAAATGACGGAGCGATCACTTGTAAACAAACCGGCGTCACGTCCGGTTCCTCTCTCCCCTCTCTGTATAGATCTGTACAGTGCGAGGTGAGAGGGGAGAGATCAATGGCAGCAGCGCTGTGGGCTGGATGTGTAGTGCCCACAGCGCTGATATGTGCCCATTCCAGCAATCCATCCAGCCATCCATGCTCAGCATACCCATCCATACTCAGCATGCTCACCCATCCATACTCAGCATACTTATCCATTCATCCATCCATGCTCACCCATCCATACTCAGCATACTCATCCATCCATCGATGCTCACCCATCCATACTCAGCATATTCATCCATCCATCCATGCTCACCCATCCATACTCAGCATACTCATCCATCCATCCATTCTCAGCCATCCATACTCAGCATACTCAGCCATCCATGCTCAGCATACCCATCCATACTCAGCATACTCATCCATCCTTGCTCAGCCATCCATACTCAGGATACTCATCCATCCGTCCATGCTCAGCCATCCATCCATGCTCAGCCATTCATACTCAGCATACCCATCCATACTCAGCATACTCATCCATCCATCCATGCTCAGCCATCCATACTTAGCATACTCGTTCATCCATCCTCAGCAATGCTCAGCCATCCATCCATCCTCAGCAATACTCATCCATCCATCCTCAGCAATACTCATCCATCCATCCATGCTCAGCCATTGCATCCACCCCATCCATAATTAGCCATACACATCCATACCCAGCCATACCAAGCAATACCCAGCAGTACCCAGCCGTACCCAGCCATACTCAGCTGTACCCAGCCATACTCAGCTGTACCCAGCCATACTCAGCCGTACCCAGCCATCCAAACTATACCCATCCGTACTCAGCCGTACCCATCCATACTCAGCCGTACCCGGCCATACTCAGCCATACTCTTTAATGCTCAGTCATCCCATCCATACTCAGCCATCCCCATCCATGGCTCATTCATGCTACATCAGTTTTCATCCATGCCACTACAGTGCCTCACAAAAGTGTAATAGGTAGTCAAATTAGATTTGAAACGTATGCCCCTAGAACCCCTGACGGTGCTCCCCACATTTTGGGCCTCTCTATGTGGCCATGCTGTTGAAAAGTCTCACATATGTGGTATCGCAGTACTCAGGAGGAGTAGGAGAATCTATTTTGGGGTGTAATTTTTGGTTTGTACATACTATGTGTTAGAAACATTGTGTAAATGGACAACATTGTTTAAAAAAAAATGCGTTTTCATTTTCTTTACACATTTTTCAAAAACTTGTAGAAAAAAATGACATGTTCAAAAGACTCATTATGCCTCATAGATTATACATTGTGGTGTTTTCTTTCCAAAAAGGGGTCATTTTTGGGGCGTTTCCATTGTCCTGGTTCTCCACTGCCTTCAAAAGTGCAAGAGGTAGTCAAGAAATTATATGTGTAATTTATGCTCCAAGAACGCCTGATGGCGCTCCCTGCATGTTGGGCCTCTGTATGTGTATGTATCTGCATGTGGTATTGCCATACTCAGGAGGAATAGTAGAATGTGTTTTGGGGTGTAATTTGTGCTACGCATGCTGTGTGTGAGAAATAACCTGCTAATATAACAATTTTGTGAAAAAAAATAGATTTTGCAAAGAATTGTGGGAAAAAATTACAACTTCAAAAATCTCACCATGCCTCTAAACTAAATACCTTGGAATGTCTACTTTCCAAAAAGGAGTCATTTGGGGGGTATTTGTACTTTCCTGGCTTGTTAGGGTCTCAAGAAATGATATAGGCCGTCAATGCATCAAGTGTGATCAATTTTCAGAGCTTGGCACCATAGCTTGTGGACTCTATAACTTTCACAAAGACCAAAAAATATAAACCGATTTGGGTTATTTTCACCAAAGATATGTAGCAGTATAAATTTTGGCCAAAATATATGAAGAAAAATTACTAATTTGCAAAATATTATAACAGAAACAAAGAAAAATGCATTTTTTGTTCTTCTTGTTTCCAGAAATTAAATTAAAACCACAGTGACCCTGGTTGCATATTACAGAGACTGTGGATCTCATTTACAGATTATTGGTGTAAAAAGATCTATAACACATAAGCATTTCAACTGGAAAGACTACCATAATGATGTTCAGCTTTTGCGGGTATCTATCTATCTATCTATCTATCTATCTATCTATCTATCTATCTATCTATCTATCTATCTATCTATCTATCTATCTATCTATCTATCTATCTATCTATCTATCTATCTATCTATCTATCTATCTATCTATCTATCTATCTATCTATCTATCTATCTATCTCATTGTCGGTCTGCCCATCTATATATATCATTTTAACAGTGATGACAAAGTGCCTTTAGTTTAGCCTCTATAGTCCCCTATAACAGCAGAGTGTCTAGCTCAGATTCACTACTTTTGTAAAACAGTTCAAAACACAAACAGCTACTCGTGATTATCCTCAAACAACATCCCTCTCAGTGAAGTCAAGGGTACCTCTCGTAACACAGGTTAACAGCTGGAGGGATCCAAGACCCAAGGACAAAGGGTCACCCACTGGAAATGGAGAACCCTGGTAGCAATTAGGGACCTCCCCACAATATCTGGGTCATGTGGAGAAGCTGCATGCAATTTGGTTGTTTACACACTGGTTCTGGAGAGCCTCCACTTTCCCAGTTACCTCTACATCAGTTATGTCCTCTCTGAGCTGCTGAGGGAGGAAAGCTGAGGAATGTATAATCCCTGGTTGTGTTCAGGGAACCCAGGTGGCTGTGGGAAATGGAGTTAAAAGGGGCCTACACCTGCATTTGAACATGATCAGTGAATGGTCACTCTGTCACTCACACTGTAAATAATTTTCTTTTAATACCTATCATTGATGATTGATTAATTCATTTAATTTACCGGGTAGAATCACCCCCTAGGGCAGGGCTCAAAATTTCAAGTCCTGATCTACTAGCCAGGCCTTAAGGGTTACTCGCCATTAGTTGCCCCACCCAATCCCTACCCTGCACCGCCCCTAATTCCGCCCCTAAAAATTATCTCATGAAATGACACTTACATTTTTACACAGAATTAAGTTACAAAAATAAATATTAACAACAACTTTATCAATGCCTATCAGTGCAGCCTTACCAGTGTCCATCAATGCAGCCTCACCTGTACCCACCATTGCAGTCTCAGCTCACCTTTGCCCACCATTGCAGCCTCAGCTCACCTGTGCCCATTATTACAGTGTGACCTGTGCAGAGGATCATCACAGGGGAAGAGAGACTGGAGGAAGAGGAGAGCTGCCGGAGTACAGAGCGGGATAGCCCGCTGTTACAGCTTACATTAGAATTGCCTCCGCTCGTGGTTACACACAGCCCAGCCTCCTGACCTGCGCCTGTGATAGACAGAACACGTCCCAGCATTGGACCGGTGTTCTGTCTATCACAGGCGCAGGTCAGGAGGCGGGGCTGTGTGTCATGAGCAGACTGCAATTGTAATGTAAGCTGTAACAGCGAGCTATTCCACTCTGTCATCCGGCGGCTTTCCTCTTCCTCCATGCTCTCTCTCTTCCCCGGGGTGACCACTGCGAGAACTGCTCCTGTTCGACCCCCCCCCCCCCCCCCGCTCCCAGCAGCCCATGCTCTCCAGAAACGAGTGGGAAATTTGAGGGCTGCCCTAGGGTACACATACCAAACTACAGCTCTATAGCAAACAGAGCATCTTCAATTTATGATTTACCATTATAATGGACAGATCTATATGTCAATTACACAATACTGCCAAAGACATATGAAGATGTTGCAGATGGAACAGTCTGTGAAATTGCTGGCTGGGGAAGAATTGAAAATAGCAGACCTATAATATAATATAATAATATAATTACCCAACTCAATGCTACAGACATACAACACCCCCGAAGTATTAATATAATGAATACAATGTGCAATATATCGCTGCAGCCTTCAATTCAATATATGCAAAATATGTAACACAATATAACAATAAAAAAGGCGCTGAAAACATAGTGTGCATTATGCATTATATCAAATGAGCACCAATGTAAAAACCAAAGTGACCAGGTGTATGAGAAATAAAGTATAGTCTATCCTGCCACATTTCTAAATAAACTCAAATGTTCAGTCTTTATATTGTGCATGAAATCTGCTCAAGTAAAGATTAGTCCATCCAGCAATAGTTTTAAAAAAACTTCTCAGGTGCGCATGTGCGGGACCTCCGGAGCGTCACGCTGACTGGGAGCTCCGCACTGCTCCGGCCCTCCAGAGCACAGCACACTTGCTATTCCTAGCGGATCCCAGCGAAAAGGCCAGATATCGCACCCGAATAGCCCCGAGCACCAGCCTGAATGTCCAGAGCCCAGCCGAAGAAGGACGTAAACCGGCAATTGAACTTTGGACTAGCCCCCCCCTGCGCTTCCCAAGATGGCGGCCGCAGCTTCTGCATGCGGGGACAGTGTGAGCCAGCAAGGCCCAGTGAATCCTCAGGCACTATCTACACCTGCCACTGCACATGTGAGTAATTTCCTGGGCACCCAAGGCTACTTAGCATCCCCTGCTTCTACTGAATCTCTACTAAGCAGAATGCAGAACGGTAACCCATACCCTCCCCTACTCAATTCCCCTGATAGCATTGCTCATTCCCCACAGGCCTCTCCCATTCCAAATAATCATCCCCCAGAAATGGCTCAACTTCTCAGCTGCTTTTCTGACATGCTGGCTGCAGGACTAGCACAAAATGCAATGCAAATCACCTCTTCAATTAAAGCAGACCTTCAAAGTCTAGGGGCCAGAATGGATGCTATTGAGCAGGCTGTAGACGAATCTGCAGCACGCACCAACCAGCATCAACTCGAAAATGCTCTATCTAAAAATTGAAGATTGAGAGAATAGAAGCAGACGCTATAACTTCCGTGTACGAGGCATTCCTGAAGCCAATACTGATATCGCTGATACCATCAAATCTCTAATCAAAGAAATCATCCCTGACATCCCAGACCATAAGCTTGAATTGGACAGGGCCCACAGAGTTCTCCAACCCCCCCGCCAGGACGGCCTCCCCCGGGATATAGTGGTTAAGCCACACTTTTACGGAGTAAAAGAAGAAATAATGAAAAGGTCTCACTTTAAAGATGACATCACTTTATTTGGTGATAAAATCCAAATTTTTGGTGACATCTCCCCAACCTCGATTCAAAAAAGAAGATCACTCAGACCCCTTCTGGACATTCTAACACAGAAGATGATCAAGTATAGATGGGCCTTTCCCTTCCGCCTGCAATTTCATTACAGAGAAAAATCTTACAGTTTCTCGAATTTCCAAGCGGGCGAGCACTTACTTCTCCAACTTGGGCTCATATCTCAGGACCTGCCTCCACACAATTCAGAGAATCGGCCAGCCTCATCCAAAAGGCCTCTACCAAACAGCCCTCTTACCCCCGTTGTGGGTGAAACAGCAAACAAAGAAACAGCGGGACTCCATGCCACCCAGATGAACTCTGTTGTCATTTGATCCATTGGGCCAAGTCCCTACCTTTTCCGTTTCAATGGAAACCTTTGTTGGTGTAGAAGCTTCTCCTACACACACCCGGTCTTTTTTAAGACCCACTGGATATACTCTCCCCCTCCACCCACGGCTTTACTTGCCATGATAACCTGACGCACCTTCGGCAATGTATCCCTCCATCGTATGAAGACTGCAATTCTTCCAATTTCGTAACTCAAGTAGAAGTTTAAGCTCAGGACACTTCTAAACCCCCCAAAGTGTTACCCTACCCCACCTCCCTTCTCCTCACTCCCTTTTCCCTTCCCTCCACTATTACTCCCTTCTCCCTCCTTACCCTCTTTTGATATATTGATCCTTCATCACAGGAATGTTCAGCAAAACGTGATGCTGGTCGTTCACCTTTTTATTTCTATTATTTGGTCTAATTCAGTTTACAATGTTCATCTCCCCCTTTTTTGAAATGGTAATTTAATTTCATTTATTGTTACTTCTGATAGTGTAAAGTAAGTAATTGTTACAGGGGCATCTCCCCCATATTTGTTTTTTTTAGGATGCCTTGCGGCCGGAGCGGGGCTGAATGCCACTCCACCTATTCTAGCCGAGAGGAGTTTTGATCGCTTGGCGACAATAGCCTTGCAACCCTATTTCGGGTTGCTTTTTTACTGAACCCTTCTTTTTTTAGGGTTTCAGTGCAGGTTCTGATCCTGCAATCAAAGGGTCCAGGGCTTTTTATACACTGGACTCAATCTCTCTCATCTTCCTCTATTCTCTTTTCTATTCCTGTTCTGTCCTTTCTTCCCCCGCCCTTCTTTCTCCCCCCTCCCAGGTACCTTCAAGGAGAGCTGGCCGTGCCTGGCATCCTGAATCCCAAAGCTGGAATCATACTCCACAGATGGATGGACCCACTCCTCTAGACCGGGTAAGAAATAGTTTATTATTGGCGAACATTCCCCACAATGCCCATGGCTGACAAACCTCCCTCACAGTCATTCCTTAAAATAGCGTCCCACAACACATAAGGCCTAAACTCACCAGTAAAAAGGCGCAAGGCCCTCCACAGCTACCACTCGAAGGGGTTAGACATCATCTTCATTCAAGAGACCCACTTCCCGAAGAGCTTTAATCCATCCTTCATACACCGTAAATACCCTATCTTTTACCTAGCCAACGCTATTGATAAAAAAAGAGGAGTAGCCATGCTCATATCCAAATGCACTCCCTTTACTTTAACCCCACTAACTGTTAGGGATGAGGAGGGAAGATACATAATTGTAAAAGGCCATATAAAAGGTACTCTTTTCTCCATCATATCATACTTTGCCCCTAATAAAGGACAGGCCTCCTTCTTCTCTGCCATGCTTACCTCTCTCTCCCTCCACCTGGAGGGCAAGGTGATAATGGGTGGGGACTCGAATATTACCTTCGATTATATTCTTGACAAATCAGCACGATGCCATTCCAAACTCAAACGACCCCCCAAGCAGAGCCTTCGTATTGCTCAGCTTCTACACTCCCTTGGAATGATAGATGTATGGAGAGAATTAAACCCCAATACCAGAGACTACACTCCCTTTTCAGCTCCTCACAGAACTTACGCGCGTATAGATCACATTTTTCTGTACACCTCTGACATACATCTCGAGCAACCATAAGCGAAGTCCCTTGGTCTGACCACTCCTTGGTTTCAACTAAAATTTGTGGTTTCCTAAACAAAGTGAGCCCTCCACAGTGGCGCCTCAATGAAGATCTCCTTACCAACCCGGTACACTGTACTATGATCGAAAAAGATATTATAGAATATTTCCGCATTAATGATACACCAGATATTTCTCCTAGCTCTTTATGGGGAGCTCATAAGGCAGTAATAAGGGGCAACCTCATACAACTAGCTTCACAATTAAAACGAGAAAAACAAATAGACCTTAAAAACCAACAAAAAAATTTCCAATCCATATGTAAACTTCACACCCCACTTCCTCCTCGCAAGCTAAATTAGACGCATCCAGGATTGAACTAAACACTGCTCTCACGTCTAACACAGAAAAACATTTAAAATGGGTAAGTGGTAGATTCTACCTCAATTCTGACAAATTTGGACACCAGCTTGCCTCAAAACTCTCACCCAAACATAGATTTCAAGCCTTACCCAAAATTAAATCCCTGTCAGGCTCCTTAACCCAAAACCCGAAAGCAATACTGGAAACATTCCACTCTTTTTACTCTACACTATACTCATATCCCATTCCGGACAACACCCACAAACTTAATACATTTCTTGACAGTATTCCCTTCCCTAAAATCTCTGACCCCCATCGCTCCTTAATGGAAGCCCCTATTTCTGTAGAGGAAGTTATGGAGGTTATAAAAGACATCAAAAAGGGTTCAGCCTCAGGCCCAGACGGTTTTTTGACACTTTAGTATAAGAAGTTTGGCGCAGTGTTATCTCCTTATCTGGTCCGGTTCTTCAATTCCCTCAATAAGGATTCACCATTAGATGCAGCGGCTAATTTAGCCAACATATCAGTCATTCCCAAACCGGGTAAAGACCAGAGCCAAGTAAGCAACTACAGACCTATCTCTCTTAAGAACAATGACCTGAAAATTATGACGAAAATTCTTTCCAACAGGCTAGGCTCCTTTATAGGATCCTATGTTCATAGGGATAAAGTGGGCTTCATACCGGGGAGACAGGGTCCGGATCAGATAAGGAGGGAAGTAGAAATTATCTCCCTGCTAAAGTCAAAATGGGATGGCAATCCACACCAAGAAGGTTACCTTTTATCCATAGATCTTCAAAAGGTCTTTGACACTATCACCTGGCCTTATCTATTTAGCACTTTAGAAAGATGGGGGTTTGGTTCACAATTCATTAATCTCCTTGCAGCCCTCTATTCCCAGCCCAAAGCCCAGATCAGAATCCAAGGACACCTATCAGACTCCTTCCCCATAACTGAAGGGACTAGACAAGGATGCCCTTTATCCCCTCTTCTCTTTGCCATTGGTATAGAAAATTTGGCTATTGCAATAAGACACCACCCAGACATCCATGGCGTTAAACGTGGTCAATCAACACACAAATGCGCTCTTTTCGTGGATGACGTCCTCCTCTTCATTACATCCCCCCTCATTTCCACCCCCAATGTACTATCACTTCTTAAAAATTTCAGACAGATTTCGGGCCTTCAAGTGAATATGGCTTTGTCTTTTGCCCTCAACATCTCTACCCTTTCACTCTTAGTGGAAAGCTTAAGGGACCATTTCCCCTTTGCCTGGAGCTCGACCTCCATCCCTTATCTAGGCATACAGTTAACCCCCCAAATAGACCAATTATACCAATTTAATTATCCTCCCATGTTCAGAAAGCTTAAATCTGATCTCGAACAATGGTCACTACATAAATTGTCCTGGTTAGGATGGTTAAATGCGGTCACAATGACTCTCCTCCCACGGATTTTTTATCTCTTCCGATCCCTTCCCATTCCTGTCCCCAAATTACATATCCACAATTTACAATCCTCGATCATCCAATTTATCTGGAGTAAATCAAACCATAGGCTTCCTAAAAAGACACTCTTCAGACCAAGGAAAAAAGGGGGTCTTGGACTGCCCAATCTCTGGTGGTACTACCAGGCAGCACATCTTAGCCAAATATCAGCCATTTATTCTAGAGATCCTAAACCAGAATGGATAGAGATGGAAAGACAAGCTATACCCAACTTTACTATAGACTATCTTCTTTGGCGACCCCATAAATCTAGGCCATCAATCCTCTCCCCCTCCCTTTCACATTCATTCTCATTGTGTGACACGTTACATAAACGAAACATTATAGCATCTTCATGGCACCCCCTAGCTCACATCTTTAATAATCCCCTTTTCTCTCCAGGCATGAACATAAAGGCGTTCCAGTGGTGGCTTGATAAGGGCTTATATAGAATAGGACATTTTTTTAACTCAAGTGGTCCCCTCAAACTGACCCACTGCACTTCAAAACTAGAAATGCCCCACTCAGAAAAATTTCGCTTCCACCAAATAAGTCACTTCCTACACTCAATCTCCTCCCAGGAACCTCTTCCCCTTACAATCACTCCTTATGAGCAATGGTGTTCCTCAGCTGTGGACATGAAGGGGGGAATCTCCCTTATTTACTCAGCATTAGCCGAACCACAAGAGAAAGCGACTTACATGCTGAACTGGGAGCGTGAGGTCGGATTCGAGTGGGACCTAGACACCTGGCACTCACATTTTGCTTCCGCCTTTAAGGGGATCCTAAACGTCTCCCTAACTGAAGCAGACCTTAAGGTTATGTCCCGATGGTATCTAGTCCCAACTCGATTAGCTAAATTTTATCCACGGTCCTCCCCCCCTATGTTTTAGGGGATGTGGCCACTTAGGCTCTCTCCTACACACTTTCTGAGAGTGCCCAAGAATTAGAGGCTATTTGAACAAAATCTTCAATCTAATCCGCAAAGTCACTGGCAAGGCGGTCCCACAAACCCCAACAGTAGCACTTTTAAACCAAAAAGTACCCAAAATTCCTAAATGTGACCAAATTCTAATCCATTATATTCTCATTGGAGCTAAACTTACTATAGCCCGGGCTTGGAAATCTCCTAAGGTCTCCTTCCACTTAACCAAACAGAAAATCTCCTAGATCATGTTCCAAGAAAAAATATCCAACATTATCCTGGATAAGACTGAAAAATTCAAACACATATGGGAACCATGGGCCCGTCACATTGGCGTGACCCTCTAATCCCTACTTCAACCATAACCTTGTTTTTAGGTCTCCCCACACAGATGCCTCGCACCTCACTCCAGCTCTCCTTAAAGCAAATGCCTCCCCCCCCCCTTCTTGTACCTCCTCTTCTTCTCTTCCTTTTTCTATCTCTCTCCTTCTCCTTACTTCCTCCTCTATACTCTTCTCTCCCACCGGATCAGAATGGTGGGCGGTGAAGCGGAATTTATAATAATATTCTCTTTTATCTCTACAATTTGTTTGGTTTTCATACAGTATATTTTAACTCGGTCACCCACCTTTGTTTAAGCTCAGAGTTTAGCAAAACAGATACTGGCTCAGAGAGGATGACTTATAAGCTTTTTGTTATCATAAGGAGCCAATTTGTATTGCCATATACTTTACGAATACGCTATGACATGTTCATCAACCAGGGACCAGAGGCCGTTGAAGCTCGGACACAGCATGATCCCAAATGGAGTGTCTGGAAATTAAGGCGGATGGTAGCTTAGTTTGAATATCAAATATGGCTGCCACTTTTTCTCCGCTTGTCCTTGATGCATACAAGCTTTATATATGAATAAAACCTTTGGATTGTTTCTCCTTTTAATTTTTGGTTCTTTGTTATCTACATAAATAACATCAGTTGTCATTTTGAATCCCCTGCGTGAGAAGAGAATTGTTATTCTTATTATTTTACTTCAATAAATACTTTAAAACTCAAAAAAAACAAAAACTCAAAGTTCAATCTCTCCACCGTGAATAAAAAGTTAATCTACCTTTACATAGGCTATCCTCCCTTCAATTCATCATAAATGCCGCTTTAAGACTCATACACCTCACTAACCGTTCTGTTCTATCCCTCTCTGCCAATCTATCCACCGCCTTCCGTGAACCCAAGAAATAAAATTGAGAATACTAACAGCAACCTACAAAGCCATCCACAACTCTGCAACTAGCTACATCATCCATTTCATCTTAAAATACCAACCAAACTGTTCTCTTCACTCCTCCCAAGACTTCCTGTTCACTTGTCACCTACTCCCACACACACCTCCAGGACTTCTCCATATCCTGGCTCATCCTCTGGAACTCCTTACCCCAAACTGTTCTACTGTGACTATAGATAAGACCCCATGACTAAACCCTGTGGGCAGGGAGGAGAAAGGTTAAAGCCTTTTTGACTATTCTATATACTCGGTTGCTTCTCTGGTGTGTGCCGCTTCCTTCTTGCCTTCTCTACATATCTCTTATTCTAGTCACATTTAGGTGATCCCTGAAAACCCATCTCTTTAGAGAGGTCTATCCAGCCTCTAATACAGACCATACATGGGTCGCATTCCGAATTCTTTCGAAAATCAGAAATTTAGTGCATTTTGTAATCCGAAGATGCCACCATTAATTTTGAAATTTGACCAACCAAGCCTTCAATTTCACCACATGTTGCTACAGAAAATAATTTTTCGTGGATGGGAATTTTCTTTTCTTTCCAGGGATTTTCTTTTCTTCTGCTCATGAGCATTTTTTTATGATTATATTTCTCACACGATTCTCCCATCATCACCAGACACCCCTTTTTCTTACCTGAGCCCAATACAATCCAGCGATGTGCACGAGCCCAGCGGCTCCAGCCACTTTCTCTCTCCCCATTGGACAGATTGATAGCAGCAGAAGCCATTGGCTCCCACTGCTGTCAATCAAATCCTGTGACAATGGAGCTGGGCGGGGCTAAATCCTGCTGTCTGTGTCAATGGAAACAGCAGTGGGACTTGAGAGTGAGCCCGCATGGTGCCGCCATGGAAATCGGCTTTCTGTGGGGGCACCCGATGAATCGGAGGAGCAGCAGTGGGGCACCCCAGAAGAGGAACCCTTGCACAGAGCAGGTAAGTATAACATGTTTGTTATTTTTATAAGATAAAAAACGAACCATTACAAACGCCTTAAATATAAATGTATGTAGCACTGCTGAGAATACATTGGTTCTCCCACAATAATACAGTTGCTGCCAGTCACAAGCACAGGTACATGCACACCAACAATACAGTCTAGGAGATGCCTTTTTAGAATTTATTGCTGAATAACTTGAAACATGAGAGGGGTTCAGGATACTCCAAAATGATATTAGAATCAATAGGAGGATAAATGTCTTAGCACAAATCATAATCATTATACTAGCAGGCACACATGAAAGTCTTAAAACCAGGTCTTACCCACAATGTCCTAGGAGCTATCTGCTACCAAGCTTCCACTGGTGGTTCATCAATGTGGGAGATAAAGGATCCTTTTCCAGGCCAGGTATCCAAAGGAGTGCCCTCCAGCAAAAAGATAAAATCTTTGGCAATCTTCTCCAGGCCCTCCAGGAAATTAGGAACCCTCCCAGCAGAGGAAAGAATACTCTATCCAGGTCTCCCAAAAAATGTATCACCTCCCCAGCCACCCTCTGGGCACTTCTTACCCAAGGATTGGCTTGAGTCTGATACATTTTCAAAAATCAGGGGTTGATCCTCCTGCTCTATGTTCTGGAAAGTTTTTCTAGAGGCAGACAAACACAATCACCCACTGACCTTAGGAAAACCTGACCAGATCAAAAAAAATAGATCACTCCACTGAGTACAGTAAAGCCAAAAACTAAAGCCTTATTTTAAGGGCAGGGCACTACATGTATCACAAGATTTATTTCAGCCTTATTTGACATGTTGATGTTTATTTTTTTTTCTCAGGAAGATGCTGGAAGTCCATTAATCTGCAATGGAGTGCTCAGAGGAATCACATCATTTGGAGTCTTAACTGTATCTGAACACCACAAACTGAAAATGCTATTTAATTACCGTATTTATCGGCGTATAACACGCACCGGCGTATAACACGCACCCCAATTTAGGAGGGAATTTTAAGGAAAAAAAACTTTTAGGAGGGAAGTTGAAGGGAAAAAAAACTTACATTTAAATGCCCATCATTGCAGCCTTCTCAGTGCAGCCTTGTCAGTGCAGCCTTCCCCGGTGCAGCCTTGTCAGTGCAGCCTTCCCCAGTGCAGCCTTGTCAGTGCAGCCTTCCCCAGTGCAGCCTTGTCAGTGCAGCCTTCCCCAGTGCAGCTTTGTCAGTGCAGACTTCCCCAGTGCAGCCTTGTCAGTGCAGACTTCCCCAGTGCAGCCTTGTCAGTGCAGACTTCCCCAGTGCAGCCTTGTCAGTGCAGACTTCCCCAGTGCAGCCTTCCCCAGTGCAGCCTTCCCCAGTGCAGCCTTCCCCAGTGCAGCCTTCCCTAGTGCAGCCTTCCCTAGTGCAGCCTTCCCCAGTGCAGCCTTCCCTAGTGCAGCCTTCCCCAGTGCAGCCTTCCCCAGTGATCCCAGCCATTCTGTGCTTCAAAATCGCTGACCGCGATTTGAAAATGGCGCCGCCGGCGCCGAAATACACAGTGCCGGTCCTCGGCTCTTTCCGGCGGCTCTCGTTCATTTTCGGCTCCACTCGTAGTCCCGAGCGGAGCTATCCGAACCTAGCCGAGTAATCTGACAGGTCGGGATCGCAGGGGATCGGCGTATAACACGCACCAGCGATTTTCCCCTGGTTTTAAGGGGAAAAAAGTGTGTGTTATACGCCGATAAATACGGTAATTTTTAATATTCCAAGCAAATTCACCCATTCACTTATGTCTTCATGCTTTATTTTGTTGGCAAATTACTTTGAAAAACACCCCCCAGCAGTTCTAGCTACAGCCATCTTAAGTAAGGGCAGATGATTCATGTAGAATTCACACTTCCTGGAATCCAGGAAATGCAGCTCAGAAATGCAGGCAGGAGGGTGTGCTTAGCTGAGACCCCCCCCCCCCAGATGCACAAAAATGCCCATAAAGACTCATGGGATGCATGACATAATTTTGGCCTAGGCCAGAATCCAGGAAGCAAATGAAGAAATGTAAAAAAAAAGTTTAAAACAAGTAAACGTAGTATTCCTTCCTATCTGTTTACAAATGCTAGGAATAAGGATTAAAAATAGTTGATTGAGAGTTTAGCTCCGCTTTAAGAAACTTTTCACACTTAGGCCCTTTCAGACCTATTCATTTTGGGCACTAAGAACGACCTGAACTTAATACACATGGCTTGTGTTTGTGCACTATATTTTAAAAAGAGTGTGTAGGGCACGTTAAGAGCTAAATACCCCACACTAACATGCATGTGGCTAACATGCAATGGACCACAAAGGTCCGAAGAGGGTCATATGCGCTTGCAGTAACATGCATTTAAACCGATTGTTAAATTTGTTTTTTTTGTTTTTTAAATAACAAACATGTTATACTTACCTCCTCTGTGCAGTTGGATTTGCACATAGCAGCCTGGATCCTCCTCTTCTTGGGTCCCTCTTCTGCTCTCCTGGTCCCTCCCTCTGGTGAATGCCCCCTCAGCCAGCACCTTGCTACAGGGGGAACCCGAGCCGAGTGAGAGGAGTGTCTGGGACAGCTAAGACACTCGTGGACATCGCTGCAGAGAGAAGGGGCTCAGGTAAATAATTAGGGGGTGCACAGGTGGGTTGCAAAAGTACGTTGGGGTACCATTCATAATGAATGGCACTGCAGCATACCACCACATTTAGCATACATTATCACAGTGCATTAATGTATATGTGAATAAGATGTAACAAGCAGGTCCTTTACACCCTTTTACACTGTTTATGATGCTATATTGTATACATTTACTGTAAACCCTACTGTATAATGCTTTGCAAAAAGGGTATAAAAATAAAGATAATATCAATAACCCAAATCCTATCATAGACATTCTGTTCCTCATTTTTTCTGATTAATTATTTTTAGTGTACACTTTACAGTTATAAATGATTCAACCATGATAATTGTGAAAGAGTTACCGTTGAGGGATGCGTACCAAAAAGACAGATTGCCGAGATAAGATTGGTAGTTGCAATGTACAGATCTGTGGGGTATTTATATGTACCACTGGGTAAAGTCTCCATATTATGCACAGTTCAATCATATGCAAGATTGGAACCTCCAGCATGAACCAGCCAATAACAGCACACCTCTGCTATCTACTCACCACTGCATGCTTTTTGCTAATCTATGAAGGTAAGTGCTATAATTAGTGTTTTTTTTTTTGTTTTGTTTTTTTTTTGTATGTAGCACCCTCTACCAGAAGGTAGGTGCTAGTAAGGGTTATTTTACTAGGTTGTTCAGCACAGGCAAATTTAGGCAGGCTTATGCTGCAAGCTAGGTCTGTCTGTTTTGATCTGGGGGCTGGGAGTGGTTAGAGTAGTAGCGGGTGTGACCACCTGTGCTTCAGTTCTGAGACGCCTCCCCTGCTTCCAGGGAGAATGTTCTGGAAGAGGAGGCTGGGCCTAGAGCTGGAGTGGCAGGCAGCACATGTGGGAGCCCTGACCAATCCCTAACTGGCGTTGGCAGGGGGCGGGCCTCCTATATAGACTGAGGTCACGTGGTGCTGGGGGGGAGTAGTCGACTGGGTGATATGAGGAATGGAGTGCTAGACAGCCGCAGGAGCACACCCCCATGTGGGTGGGGGGGGGGGGTATTGCAGGAGGAGGCCCAGGGAGAACTGTGAGGGAACATTGCCTCTACACGGTCATTGGAAAGTCTCTGTCACTACACAGTCGGTGGCAGGGAACTCCTGGAGCAGAGGGGCAGGAGAAGCTGTTGGAACGCATGGTCCGGACAAGTTCCTCATCAAGGACTCAGTGCTGGAAGGTCAGTGAGTGTTACCACAGTGGATGGCTAGAGGTGCCAGGGATTCTGGAAGGGAACTCTGCTTCTACATTGATCACTAGCAGAGTCTTTATCATTGACACGGTGGATGGTGAAGAGTCCTGGAATAGAGAAGAGACTGTGGGGAGTTGTGTCAAATTAGTGTGGCCGGCTGGCACATGGTTTGCAAGTTGGACTGGCTGGGAGCAGTAGTCCATTTCCTAGAGAATAGACTTTAATCTACTAGTTCTCCCGGGAGAGGTTCTGCAGGCCTCATGCCTAGTAGCAGCGAGTCACCAGAGCCAGTAGAGGGGCTTATTCAGAGTGAGTTCTTCATACCCATTAGAAGAGGATGTGTTCTACCTTAAACGTAATTACTAGTTGTGCAGGAGGAAATCAGTTATGCAAGAGGAAGCAAGTTGGGGCAGGAGGTGAAGAGAACTAAGACCATTGCTTTTACACTGTCAAAAGTGATGTTTCTGTCCCTCACATGGTGACGGAAGGAGAACTCTTAGGGACAATTGTCTGCATGGAGATGCAAAGGGAGTAACAGTCTGCATGGAGCTGCAGGAGAAGATTTCTACTTAGTCAAGTGTGCACATTCATTCTTCAGGCTCTAACTATGATCAAAGTATATTGAATTCAGTAAATATGATGGCAATGATTAATGCTATGGGCATCCCATATCCCAATCCCTATCCAAGTTGTACCCCCCCAATAAAACAACAAAAACAAAGCTTGCAAAAGACTGTTCATTGTCTCTAGAAAGTATGCATGAAGTCTGGCAGTGGGGTGATTTCGCGGATTGTTTGTCAGTAGTGCTAACACTATGACTACATGTAGAAAAAAGTTAAAATAGAACTGGCAAAATTTCCGACTGGAGCACATCACAGTTGAAGACATTTACTTAAATGAATTAAAAATGTTTTACTTGTGTTCACCTGGGACCTTACTTCCAACTAAACTGTTACATTTGAGAACTTTGCTATACGCTATTTGCCTGGTGTTTTGCTGATCTGCATATAAAACATATGCCAGTAGTAGGGATGAGCCGATCACCCCCCCGGTTCGGTTGGCACCAGAACCTGCGAACGGACCGAAAATTTGCGCGAACGTTAGAACCCCATTGACGTCTATGGGACTCGAACGTTCAAAATCAAAAGTGCTCATTTTAAAGGCTAATTTGCATGGTATTGTCCTAAAAAAGGATTTGGGGACCCGGGTCCTGCCCCAGGCGACATGTATCAATGCAAAAAAAAACGTTTAAAAACGGCCGTTTTTTCGGGAGCAGTGATTTTAATGATGCTTAAAGTAAAAAAAAAAAAAAAGTGAAATATTCCTTTAAATATCGTACTTGGGGGGTGTCTATAGTATGCCTGTAAAGTGGCGCATGTTTCCCGTGCTTAGAACAGTCCCTGCATAAAATGTAATATTTAAAGGAAAAAAAGTAATTTAAAACTGCTTGCGGCTTTAATGTAATGTCGGGTCCTGGCAATATGGATGAACATCAGTGAGACAAACAGCATGGGTACCCCCAAGTCCATTACCAGGCCCTTTGGGTCTTGTATGGATATTAAGGGGAACCCCGCACCCAAATTAAAAAAGGAAAGGTGTAGGGCCCCCAGGACCTATATACTCTGAACAGCAGTATACAGGCGGTGCAAACAAGACAGGGACTGTAGGTTTGTTGTTAAGAAGAATCTGTTTGTAATTTTGAACTGGTACATTTTTAACGTGTTTAGCTCCAGCCAAAAAATCTATTTTAAGCTTTTTGGAAAACCTAGGGAAGGGTTATCACCCCTGTGACATTTGTTTTGCTGTCTGTGCTCCTCTTCAGAAGATTTCACCTCACTTTTTGTCCCAATGACAAATGTTTTTTTGAAAATTTGGGTTTTTTTGTGAAACAAGGATTGGTGATAAAGCATCAGTGGAAAGGAGAAAAGTTTTTTCACATATTAACTCTTACAGGAGAGAATTTCCCTTCCTAGGGGTAGATTTCATCTCACTACCTGTTGTCTCCTTCCGATTGCAAGTAGGAGTCGTTTGTAAGTTGGATGTTTGAAAGTAGGGGCCTGCCCTATATACTCAGCAAAAATGTGGGCCTTAGGTTTTGTTGTGGCCACAACACTATAAGCCCTCACAGGGCCCTGCTGTGAAATATTAGATCAAGAATTGTAATTACATGCCCCTGTTGAACAGGGGCAGAAAAATTGGGCCTTTGGTGGTGGTGGTGGTGCTGGTGCCACAACACTGTAAGTCCTCACAGATACTCTTGGTGGGCGCAGAAACGGGCCCTGCTGTGAAACATTAGATCAAGAATTCTAATTACATGTCCCTGTTGAACAGGGGCTGAAAAATTGGGCCTTAGGCACTGGTGCTGGTGCCACAACACTGGAACCCCTCACAGATACTCTAGTTAGAGCGCAGGAACTAGCCCTGCTGCAAAGAATTGCATCAAAAATTGTAATTAAACGCCCCTGTTAAACAGGGGCAGAAAAATTGGGCCTTAGGCGCTGGTGCCACAAAACTGCAACCCCTCACAGATACTCTAGTTGGAGCGCAGGAACTAGCTCTGCTGCAAAGAATTGCATGAAAAATTGTAATTACATGCCCCTGTTCAACAGGGGCTGAAAAATTGGGCCTTAGGCACTGGTGGCGGGACTGGCGGTGCCCAGAACCAAAAATGTTCTTACAAGCTATCAGTTACATAGTTACATAGTAGGTGAGGTTGAAAAAAGACACAAGTCCATCAAGTCCAACCTATGTGTGTGATTATGTGTCAGTATTACATTATATATCCCTGTATGTTGCGGTCATTCAGGTGCTTATCTAGTAGTTTCTTGAAGCTATCGATGCTCCCCGCTGAGACCACTGCCTGTGGAAGGGAATTCCACATCCTTGCCGCTCTTACAGTAAAGAACCCTCTACGTAGTGTAAGGTTAAACCTCTTTTCTTCTAATTTTAATGAGTGGCCGCGAGTCTTGTTAAACTCTCTTCTGCAAAAAAGTTTTATTTCTATTGTAGGGTCACCAGTACGGTATTTGTATATCGAAATCATATCCCCTCTCAAGCATCTCTTCTCCAGAGAGAATAAGTTCAGTGCTCGCAACCTTTCATCATAACTAAGATCCTCCAGACCCTTTATTAGCTTTGTTGCCCTTCTTTGTACTCACTCCATTTCCAGTACATCCTTCCTGAGGACTGGTGCCCAGAACTGGACAGCATACTCTAGGTGCGAGTCATGATCATTGAGGAGGAAGAGGATAATTACTTAGTGTAACAGGATAGTCACTCAGCATCAGCATAGGCAGTCTTTGAAGGGATCTGACATTTCAAAAAAATGTATTACATAAGCATCAGGTGCTTGGTAGCTGGTGGTGATCCAAGACTGATTCATTTTTATGAAGGTCAGTCAATTGACCAAGTCGGTGGACAGACGCACCCTGTGATCGGTTACAAAGCCTCCAGCAGCACCAAATGTGCGTTCCGAAAGAACGCTGAATGCAGGACAGGCCAGTAGCTCAATTGCATACTGTGCAAGCTCTGGACAGTGATCCATCCTCAAGACCCAGTAACCCAGAGGATTTTCATTGGGAAAGGTGTCCAAGTCAGATCTTGCCCCTAGGTATTCCTGCACCATGTAAAACAGACACTGGCGATGGTTGCTGGAACCAATCATACCTTGGGGCTGCAGACTACCACCAGCTCAAATGGTGACAGGACAGTGCATGCATCCCTGATCATGGCCCACTGGCATGGGGAAAAAAAAACAAGCTCCCCTGACCCTGTCCTGGTGCCATAGTCGCACAGGTACTCATTGATGGGCCTCTGCTGCGTGTGCAGCCGCTGCAGCATGGCCAACGTTGAGTTCCACCTGGTAGGCATGTCACAGATTAGGCGGCTCTTGGGCAGGTTAAATTCCTTTTGGAGGTCTGCCAGCCGAGCACTGGTATTATATGACCGGAGGAAATGCACACAGACTTTCCTGGCCTGCCTCGGGACATCCTGTAAGCCCGGGTACCTGCCCAAGAACCGCTGCACCACCAAGTTAAGGATGTGAGCCAAACGGGACACATGAATCATTTGTCCCTGTCGGAGGGCGGAGAGGAGGTTGGTGCCATTGTCGCAAACCACCATTCCTGCCTTAAGTTGGGGTGGCGTCAACCACCTCTGAACCTGCCCCTGCAGAGCTGACCGAACCTCTGCCCCATTGTGGCTCCTGTCCCCCAAGCACACCAGCTCAAGCACCGCATGGCATCTTTTGGCCTGCATACTTGAGTAGCACCTTTGAACGTCTACGGAGCACTGCTGGTTCCGAGGACAAAGAACAGGAAGAGGCCATGGAGGAAGAAGAAGAGGAGGGGGTGGAGGAGAGAGGTGTGTCAGAATCATTAGTAGTGGCATTTTGGAGGCGTGGTGGCGGAACAACCTCCAACACTACTACACCTTGTCCTGCATCCTTTCCAGCTGCCAGCAGAGTCACCCAATGCGTCGTGAAACTTAGGTAACGTCCCTGTCCATGCCTGCTGGACCATGAGTCAGCAGTTATATGCACCTTACCGCTGACCGCCCTGTCCAGCAAGGCATGGACATTGCCTTCCACATGCCGGTAGAGAGCCTGAATCGCCTTCCGTGAGAAAATGTGGCGTTTGGGTACCTGCCACTGAGGAACCGCACATTCCACAAACTCACGGAACGGTGCAGAGTCTACCAACTGAAAAGGTAGGAGTTGAAGTGCTAGCAATTTTGCCAAGCTAGCATTCAACCGCTGGGCATGGGGATGGCTGGGAGTGAACTTCTTTCGGCGGTGCAGCAGCTGGGGCAGGGAAATTTGCCTGGTACAAGCTGACGTCGGTGTACCAAAAGCAGATTGCACACAAGTACTTGGCTGTGACACACCTAATTCTACACCTTCATTCCTCTCAGTGCAGGTCTCAGAGAGGACTGAAGGTATAGTGGGGTTGGAGATCTCAACTGATGAGGAGCAAGGAGAGGTCCTCTTTGTTCTTTGGTGTGGGTCTTTTAGATACGCTTGCCAACGAACTGCATGGCAGGTCAACATATGTCTGGTCAAGCATGTGGTGCCCAAGCGGGAGATGTTTTGGCCACGCGAGATACGCTTGAGACATATGTTGCAAATAGCAGCGGTGCAATCTGATGCACTCGTCTCAAAAAAGGCCCACACCAAAGAACTTTTGGAATAACGTGCAGAGACAGCAGCGCCCTGCACATGCGGAGCTTTGCGGTGTGATGCAGTCAGTGTGCTGCCTCGTTGGTGATGTGCCTCCTCCTCCTCCTCTTTCCTATCAGGCACCCACGTTGAGTCAGTGACCTTATCATCCCCTCCCTCCTCATCACTGGAGCAAACCTGTCAGTATGCTGCAGCAGGGGGAGCATGACTGCCAGATTGCTGTCCTTCTTGGGCACCCCCTCTGTCCATGCTCACGTTACTGACTTCATCTAGCTCAGTATATCATCAGAGCCTTCTAAACACTGGGCATCCTCCTGGAGCATGTACCCAACACTGTGGTTAAACAGTTCGAGGGATTCCTCAGGAGGACATGGTGGGGCTAGGAAAGGAGTCACTGATGCCATTGAGCCGAGGGAAGAGGCCGCGTTGGCAGCTGCTTTGCCAGACAAAGTACCCTGAGCATGGGTGAGAGAAGAGGATGATGACGGCTTGGTCACTCAACCAAGTCTTCCTCATGTTGCGGCTCAACTCGGCCAGCTGCCGAAAAAAGGCCAAGCGTGTCCCACGGCCACGTACTGATGAGGATGCACCGTCTCCACGACCAGCACTGTTACCTCTAGACACAGAGCCTGCTTGCCCTCTTTTATTGGCTTGTGACTGTCAGCCTCTCCTTGTTGGCCTTCCAGACATACTAATGGCCTGCAGTGAGATGTAGCTGCACTAAGCTGGGATATATATATATATATATATATATATATATATATATATATATATATATATACTGATACTGCAGCTAGCAAAATCAACTGCCTGCCTGTAGTATGAGAACACCACCAATCTACTAGCTTTAGAAGAACACTGTGCAGAGGTCGCACTACACTAACTTGTAGCTTTAGCTGAACACTGTGCAGAGGACGCACTACACCAATGTTAAAATAATGTAGCTGCCTGCAGTAGTGATGGGATCAGGAAAACACCACCAACCTTCTACAGGTGGCTTTAGCTGAACACTATGAAGAGGACGCACTACACTAACGTTAAAATAATGTAGCTGCCTGCGGTAGTGATAGGATCAGGAAAACACCACCAACCTTCTACAGATAGCTTTAGCTGAACACTGTGCAGAGGTCGCACTAGACTAACGTGTAAATAATGTAGCTGCCTGCGGGAGTGATAGGATCAGGAAAACACCACCAACCTTCTACAGGTAGTTTTAGCTGAACACTGGGAAGAGGACGCACTACACTAACGTGTAAATAATGTAGCTGCCTGCGGTAGTGAAAAGGATCAGGAAAACACCACCAACCTTCTACAGATAGCTTTAGCTGAACACTGTGCAGAGGACGCACTACACTAACGTTAAAATAATGTAGCTGCCTGCGGTAGTGATAGGATCAGGAAAACACCACCAACCTTCTACAGGTAGCTTTAGCTGAACACTGTGCAGAGGTCGCACTAGACTAACGTGTAAATAACGTAGCTGCCTGTAGTAGTGATAGGATCAGGAAAACACCACCAACCTTCTACAGGTAGCTTTAGCTGAACACTGTGCAGAGGTTGCACTACACTAATGTGTAAATAATGTAGCTGCCTGCGGTAGTGATAGGATCAGGAAAACACCACCAACCTTCTACAGGTAGCTTTAGCTGAGCACTGTGCAGAGGACGCACTACACTAACATGTAAATAATGTAGCTGCCTGCGGCACTGATAGGATCAGGAAAACACCACCAACCTTCTACAGATAACTTTAGCTGAACACTGTGCAGAGGATGCACTACACTAACGTTAAAATAATGTAGCTGCCTGCGGTAGTGATAGGATCAGGAAAACACCACCAACCTTCCACAGATAGCTTTAGCTGAACACTGTGAAGAGGACGCACTACACTAACGTTAAAATAATGTAGCTGCCTGCGGTAGTGATAGGATCAGGAAAACACCACCAACCTTCTACATATAGCTTTAGCTGAACACTGTGCAGAGGTCGCACTAGACTAACGTGTAAATAATGTAGCTGCCTGCGGGAGTGATAGGATCAGGAAAACACCACCAACCTTCTACAGGTAGTTTTAGCTTAACACTGGGAAGAGGACGCACTACACTAACGTGTAAATAATGTAGCTGCCTGCGGTAGTGAAAAGGATCAGGAAAACACCACCAACCTTCTTCAGATAGCTTTAGCTGAACACTGTGCAGAGGACGCACTACACTAACGTTAAAATAATGTAGCTGCCTGCGGTAGTGATAGGATCAGGAAAACACCACCAACCTTCTACAGGTAGCTTTAGCTGAACACTGTGCAGAGGTCGCACTAGACTAACGTGTAAATAACGTAGCTGCCTGTAGTAGTGATAGGATCAGGAAAACACCACCAACCTTCTACAGGTAGCTTTAGCTGAACACTGTGCAGAGGTTGCACTACACTAACGTGTAAATAATGTAGCTGCCTGCGGTAGTGATAGGATCAGGAAAACACCACCAACCTTCTACAGATAACTTTAGCTGAACACTGTGCAGAGGATGCACTACACTAACGTTAAAATAATGTAGCTGCCTGCGGTAGTGATAGGATCAGGAAAACACCACCAACCTTCCACAGGTAGCTTTAGCTGAACACTGTGAAGAGGACGCACTACACTAATGTTAAAATAATGTAGCTGCCTGCGGTAGTGATAGGATCAGGAAAACACCACCAACCTTCTACAGGTAGCTTTAGATGAACACTGTGCAGAGGTCACACTAGACTAACGTGTAAATAATGTAGCTGCCTGCGGTAGTGATAGGATCAGGAAAACACCGCCAACCTTCTACAGGTAGCTTTAGCTGAACACTGTGCAGAGGTCACACTACACTAACGTGTAAATAATGTAGCTGCCTGCGGTAGTGATAGGATCAGGAAAACACCACCAACCTTCTACAGGTAGCTTTAGCTGAACACTGTGCAGAGGTCGCACTACACTAACTTGTAGCTTTAGCTGAACACTGTGCAGAGGACGCACTACACCAATGTTAAAATAATGTAGCTGCCTGCAGTAGTGATGGGATCAGGAAAACACCACCAACCTTCTACAGGTGGCTTTATCTGAACACTGTGCAGAGGTCGCACTAGACTAACGTGTAAATAATGTAGCTGCCTGCGGGAGTGATAGGATCAGGAAAACACCACCAACCTTCTACAGGTAGTTTTAGCTGAACACTGGGAAGAGGACGCACTACACTAACGTGTAAATAATGTAGCTGCCTGCGGTAGTGAAAAGGATCAGGAAAACACCACCAACCTTCTACAGATAGCTTTAGCTGAACACTGTGCAGAGGACGCACTACACTAACGTTAAAATAATGTAGCTGCCTGCGGTAGTGATAGGATCAGGAAAACACCACCAACCTTCTACAGGTAGCTTTAGCTGAACACTGTGCAGAGGTCGCACTAGACTAACGTGTAAATAACGTAGCTGCCTGTAGTAGTGATAGGATCAGGAAAACACCACCAACCTTCTACAGGTAGCTTTAGCTGAACACTGTGCAGAGGTTGCACTACACTAACGTGTAAATAATGTAGCTGCCTGCGGTAGTGATAGGATCAGGAAAACACCACCAACCTTCTACAGGTAGCTTTAGCTGAGCACTGTGCAGAGGACGCACTACACTAACATGTAAATAATGTAGCTGCCTGCGGCAGTGATAGGATCAGGAAAACACCACCAACCTTCTACAGATAACTTTAGCTGAACACTGTGCAGAGGATGCACTACACTAACGTTAAAATAATGTAGCTGCCTGCGGTAGTGATAGGATCAGGAAAACACCACCAACCTTCCACAGGTAGCTTTAGCTGAACACTGTGAAGAGGACGCACTACACTAATGTTAAAATAATGTAGCTGCCTGCGGTAGTGATAGGATCAGGAAAACACCACCAACCTTCTACAGGTAGCTTTAGATGAACACTGTGCAGAGGTCACACTAGACTAACGTGTAAATAATGTAGCTGCCTGCGGTAGTGATAGGATCAGGAAAACACCGCCAACCTTCTACAGGTAGCTTTAGCTGAACACTGTGCAGAGGTTGCACTACACTAACATGTAAATAATGTAGCTGACTACGGTAGTGATAGGATCAGGAAAACACCGCCAACCTTCTACAGGTAGCTTTAGCTGGACACTGTGCAGAGGTCACACTACACTAACGTGTAAATAATGTAGCTGCCTGCGGTAGTGATAGGATCAGGAAAACACCACCAACCTTCTACAGGTAGCTTTAGCTGAACACTGTGCAGAGGTCACACTACACTAACTTGTAGCTTTAGCTGAGCACTGTTTCAGAGGACGCACTACACTAACTTGTAGCTTTAGCTGAACACTGTGCAGAGGTCGCACTACACTAACTTGTAGCTTTAGCTGAACACTGTTCAGAGGACGCACTACACTAACTTGTAGCTTTAGCTGAACACTGTGAGGAGGACGCACTACACTAACTTGTAACTTTAGCTGAACACTGTGCACTACACTAACTTGTAGCTTTAGCTGAACACTGTTCAGAGGACGCACTACACTAACTTGTAGCTTTAGCTGAACACTGAGGAGGACACACTACACTAACTTGTAACTTTAGCTGAACACTGTACACTACACTAACTTGTAGCTTTAGCTGAACACTGTTCAGAGGACGCACTACACTAACTTGTAGCTTTAGCTGAACACTGCAGAGGTCGCACTACACTAACTTGTAGCTTTAGCTGAACACTGTGAGGAGGACGCACTACACTAACTTGTAGCTTTAGCTGAACACTGTGCAGAGGTTGCACTACACTAACTTGTAGCTTTAGCTGAACACTGTGAGGAGGACGCACTACACTAACTTGTAGCTTTAGCTGAACACTGTGCACTACACTAACTTGTAGCTTTAGCTGAACACTGTTCACAGGACGCACTACACTAACTTGTAGCTTTAGCTGTACACTGTGCAGAGGTCACACAAAACTAACTTGTAGCTTTAGCTGAACACTTTGAGGAGGACGCACTATATTAACTGTAAATAGTCTAGCTGCCTGGCTGTGGTACTAATAGGATCAGAAGAACACCAGCAATATTCTTCAGGTAGCTGTAAATACTGTAACAACACAAGCCTGCCTGTCAGTAGGATGATAATAACAGGAACCGATCTATCTAAACTGAATACAGTGTATATATATATATATATATATATATATATATATACAACACCTGGGATGCATATATATACACAATACACTGTGCAGCTAACTGACTGACTGTCCTGCCTAATCTATCTAACTTAAATCAAATGACACTGTCTCTCTGTCTCTGTCTCTCAACGCCGGAACACACTACACAGGGCCACCGTGCAGGCGGTCTTATATAGTGTGGGGCGTGTACTAAACCCCCTGAGCCATAATTGGCCAAAGCCACCCTGGCTTTGGCCAATTACAGCTTTCTCTACAGACGGCGCTGTGATTGGCCAAGCATGCGGGTCATGGTGCATGCTTGGCCAATCATCAGCCAAAAATGCACTGCAATGCCGCAGTGAATTATGGGCCGTGACGCGCCACACGAATTTGGCGCGAACAGCCCATATCATTCGCAATTCGGCGAACGGGTGAACAGCCGTTGTTCGAGTCGAACACGAGTTTGACTCGAACACAAAGCTCATCCCTAGCCAGTAGCATAACTACTAACAAAAATAAATAAATCTAGGTTTATGTATTTTTAATGTGCATCCAAGAAGGGACACGGAGGTGGATGGCACTGCAGTCTGAGTGTACAAACAGCCTGACAGTCCGTTGTACACTCACAGACTGCAGCATCGGTTCTCTCTGTTCTCACACTAAGAGCAGAGAGAACCAATCTTTACTTTCACCTTCCACTGTGTAGTGCGTGATTGCTGTGAATGGACATAGTATTCACATGGCAAAACACCATGTAATTACCCAGACACAGCGGTACTGTGATCTGCTGTATCCAAGTGATATGCGGATCGCCGGGCTCTAGGGGGCACACTTTGTTAGCCGAGCAGGAGCCGCCGATGCAGGGTGATGTACATGTACGTTATTATAAAGCAAGTAATAGGAGTGAGTGTGGCCCTGCTAATGAGGTTGAATAAATATTGTGCAAATAGGTGACAAACAAAAAAGGTAAATATTACCATATGCCATGAAAATGTGCAAAAGCTGCAATGTATATGCAAATGAAAAACTACTGTCTTCAAATACAATACATCAAAGTATATCTAAGGTCCGTTTTAAGAAAAACAAACATGTTATACTTACCTCCTCTGTGCAGTTGGTTTTGCACAGAGTGGTTCTCCTCTTCTCGGGTCCCTCAGCGGCGCTCCTGGCTCCACCTCTTCTCGAGTGGCCTGTTGGAGAGCGCTCTCCCTCAGGGCACTCGTGCGGGAACGCTCCCGACTCCTGCTGCTGCGTCTATTGACACAGACATGAGGACTCGGCCCTGCCCCCTGCCTCCAGCATCATTGGATTTAAATTGACAGCAGCGGGAGCCAATGGCTGCGCTGCTATCAATCTATCCAATCGGGACCCGAGACACCGGCTGGAGCTGGTGTGCTCGTCCCCATTGCAGGAAAGACTGGGTTCAGGTAAGTAAAAAGTGGGGCTCTTGTGGGGAGCTGAATCACAGGAGGTTCTTCACCTTAATGCATAGAATGCATTAAGGTGAAAAACCTTGAAGGTTTACAACCCCTTTAAAGCCAGAATCAGTGCAAATAAGCAAACACAGTGCAAATAAATCAATATCAACCTAAAATAAACATACTATATACTTCATGAATAGGGATGAGCTTCGAGTTCGAGTCGAACTCATGTTCTACTCGAACATTGGCTGTTCGCAAGTTCGCCGAACAGCGAACAATTTGGGGTGTTTGCGGCAAATTCGAATGCCGCGGAACACCCTTTAAAAGTCTATGGGAGAAATCAAAAGTGCTAATTTTAAAGGCTTATATGCAAGTTATTGTCATAAAAAGTGTTTGGGGACCCGGGTCCTGCCCCAGGGGACATGGATCAATGCAAAAAAAAGTTTTAAAAACGGACGTTTTTTCAGGAGCAGTGATTTTATTAATGCTTAAAGTCAAACAATAAAAGTGTAATATCCCTTTAAATTTCGTACCTGGGGGGTGTGTATAGTATGCCTGTAAAGGGGCGCATGTTTCCTGTGTTCAGAACAGTCTGACAGCAAAATGACATTTGGAAGGAAAAAACTCATTTAAAACTACCCGCGGCTATTGCATTGCCGACAATACACATAGAAGTTCATTGATAAAAACGGCATGGGAATTCCCCACAGGGGAACCCCGAACCAAAAAAAAAAAAAAAAAAATGATGTGGGGGTCCCCCTAAATTCCATACAAGGCCCTTCAGGTCTGGTATGGATATTAAGGGGAACCCCAGCCAAAATTTAAAAAAAAAATTGACGTGGGGTTCCCCCTAAATTCCATACCAGACCCTTCAGGTCTGGTATGGATTTTAAGGGGAACCCCGCGCCAAAAAAAAAAAAAAAAACGGCGTGGGGTCCCCCTAAAAATCCATACCAGACCCTTATCCGAGCACGCAACCTGGCAGGCCGCAGGAAAAGAGGGGGGACGAGAGTGCGCCCCCCCCCTCCTGAACCGTACCAGGCCACATGCCCTCAACATTGGGAGGGTGCTTTGGGGTAGCCCCCCAAAACACCTTGTCCCCATGTTGATGAGGACAAGGGCCTCATCCTCACAACCGTGGCCGGTGGTTGTGGGGGTCTGCGGGCGGGGGGCTTATCGGAATCTGGAAGCCCCCTTTAACAAGGGGACCCCCAGATCCCGGCCCCCCCCTGTGTGAAATGGTAAGGGGGTACTTACCCCTACCATTTCACTAAAAAACTGTCAAAAATGTTAAAAATGACAAGAGACAGTTTTTGACAATTCCTTTATTTAAATGCTTCTTCTTTCTTCCTTCATCTTCTTCTTCTTCTGGTTCTTCTGGCTCTTCTGGTTCTTCCTCCGGCGTTCTCGTCCAGCATCTTCTCCGCGGCGTCTTCTATCTTCTTCTCCTTGGGCCGCTCCGCACCCATGGCATGAGGGGAGGCTCCCGCTCTTCTCTTCATCTTCTTCTCTTCTTCATCTTCTTCTTCATCTTCTTCTTCATCTCTTCTTCCTTCTTCTCTTCTTCATGTCTTCTGCGGGCCGCTCCGCAGCCATGCTGTGGCATGGAGGGAGGCTCCCGCTGTGTGACGGCGTCTCTTCGTCTGACGGTTCTTAAATAACGGGGGGCGGGGAATGCCACAGGGAAGTCCCGTCATGTCACCGTGCGTCAGAGGGGGGCGGGGTCACCGGGTGGCCCCGCCCCCCGTTATTTAAGAACCGTCAGACGAAGAGACGCCGTCACACAGCGGGAGCCTCCCTCCATGCCAGCATGGCTGCGGAGCGGCCCGCAGAAGACATGAAGAAGAGAAGAAGGAAGAAGAGATGAAGAAGAAGATGAAGAAGAAGATGAAGAAGAGAAGAAGATGAAGAGAAGAGCGGGAGCCTCCCCTCATGCCATGGGTGCGGAGCGGCCCGAGGAGAAGAAGATAGAAGACGCCGCGGAGAAGATGCTGGACGAGAACGCCGGAGGAAGAACCAGAAGAGCCAGAAGAACCAGAAGAAGAAGAAGATGAAGGAAGAAAGAAGAAGCATTTAAATAAAGGAATTGTCAAAAACTGTCTCTTGTCATTTTTAACATTTTTGACAGTTTTTTTGTGAAATGGTAGGGGTAAGTACCCCCTTACCATTTCACACAGGGGGGGGCCGGGATCTGGGGGTCCCCTTGTTAAAGGGGGCTTCCAGATTCCGATAAGCCCCCCGCCCGCAGACCCCCACAACCACCGGCCACGGTTGTGAGGATGAGGCCCTTGTCCTCATCAACATGGGGACAAGGTGTTTTGGGGGGCTACCCCAAAGCACCCTCCCAATGTTGAGGGCATGTGGCCTGGTACGGTTCAGGAGGGGGGGGGGCGCACTCTCGTCCCCCCCTCTTTTCCTGTGGCCTGCCAGGTTGCGTGCTCGGATAAGGGTCTGGTATGGATTTTTAGGGGGACCCCACGCCGTTTTTTTTTTTTTTTTTTGGCGCGGGGTTCCCCTTAAAATCCATACCAGACCTGAAGAGTTGTGTAATGTCGCGTGACGTTACTCCCGCGCGGGAGGCGCCTTTAACGGCATGACCCGAGCTAGAAACGGCACAGCGTGCCCTTTCTAACTCCAGCGCATGCGCAGAAGAAATCACCCTACGTCGATTTTCAAATATCTCCTAGACTGTGCAGGTCTGGGAGATATTTCAAGCACCCTAATCTAGCCGCTTCAGCCCCGGAAGATTTTACCCCCTTCCTGACCAGAGCGTTTTTTGCGATTCGGCACTGCGTCGCTTTAACTGACAATTGCGCAGTCGTGCGACGTGTCTCCCAAACAAAATTGACATCCTTTTTTCCCAACAAATAGAGCTTTCTTTTGGTGGTATTTGATCGCCTCTGCGATTTTTATTTTTTGCGCTGTAAACAAAATAAGAGCGACAATTTTGAAAAAAAACGCATTATTTTTTACATTTTGCTATAATAAATATCCCCCAAAAATATATAAAAAAACATTTTTTTCCTCAGTTTAGGCCGATCGTATTCTTCTACATATTTTTGGTAAAAAAAATCGCAATAAGCGTTTATTGATTGGTTTGCGCAAAAGTTATAGCGATTACAAAATAGCGGATAGTTTTATGGCATTTTTATTAATAATTTTTTTTTTACTAGTAATGGCGGCGATCAGCGATTTTTATTGTGACTGCGACGTTATGGCGGACATGTCAGACATTTTTGACAAATTTTTGGGACCATTGTCATTTATACAGCGATCAGTGCGATTAAAAATGCACTGATTCCTGTGTAAATGACACTGGCAGTGAAGGGGTTAACCACTAGGGGGCGGGGAGGGGTTAAGTATGCCCTAGGTTAGTGATTACTAACTGTAGGGGGATGGGCTAGCAGTGTCATTACTCTGATCACAGCTCCCGATGACAGGGAGCTGTGATCAGTGACACTTGTCACTAGGCAGAATGGGGAGATGCTGTTTACATCAGCATCTCCCTGTTCGTCCTCTCCGTGAGGTGATCGCGGGTATCCCTGCGGCGATCGAGTCTCAAGGAGCCCCCGGCCGGCGCGCACGCAATGGCACGGCGGGGAATTCAAATGGATGTACCTGTAAGTCCATTTGCCCAGCCGTGCCATTCTGCCGACGTACATTGGTGTGCGCCGGTCGCAAGGGTCTAGGCTTACCTGTAGGTTAAAGTGGTTGTAAAGGGTTTACAACCACTTCAAGGTGAAAAACCTTGAAGGTTTACAACCCCTTTAAAGCCAGAATCTGTGCAAATAAGCAAACACAGTGCAAATAAACCAATATTAACCTAAAAAAAAAAAAAATACTATATAATTCATGAATAAATTCTAATAAATTCCTCAGTATTCAAAAATACATAAAAAATAAAGATAACAATTAAATTCATAAACATATATTGTATAAAGAAATGACATATGCATAAAATCAAAAATATACATAACTGATATAGTTGATATAAAGTTGGTGAAAAAAACGTGATCAAGAACCAAAGAGTCTTTAATACTAATATGTGGAAAACAGTGCTGCAATATCCACAGAAGTGGGCAGTGTCCGCGTGTCCCTCGTGTTCCCCCTTATGTGAGCTAAAACTCCCCACTCAAGGGGTAGAACACATTCACAGTTGTATACAAGTCTTTCTACGGTTGCCTCACTCTTTGAGTGTTTAGTCACAAGGGTATCAGGTAGGGCTAATAAAAAGCCTCCATAGTGTAATTCCATAAACCATTTAATAAATGTAAAGGTAAATATTGCACAGGTTGTACTATTGTACATGTATGTTAGCCCGCATCAGCGCTGCTTCCCGTCTGCTGTCTGTAGGCAATGGGCAGATGGGAAGCAGTTAAAGGATATTAGGGCATCTACGATAGATCAACACAATGTGTAAATTATCAGTCATACATGGCATAGGGATTGTACACATGGATATTCCAAGCAGCAGTCATTTACCTGTGAAGGAGCAGAGAGACATCATGAGAAAGTAATAGAAGTGGTATTGAAACTGCGTTAACACTTTATCTGCAACTTGACCCCTTTCTGTCTGCAAAGTGACCCCTCACCACGCTATAAAAAAAAAAAAAAAAAGTTTTGACTTTAAATGCTTTTTTAGAGGATGAGGTGAGATAGGAATCATTTTGCATCTGATACTTCTCTGATTGCAGCAATGTTAAAGTAGACGTAAATGCTAACTGAATTACCTTAGTTTGTTCAAGCACCATGGGGGTTATTTACGAAAGGCAAATCCACTTTGAACTGCAAGTGCACTTGGAAGTGCAGTCGCTCTAAATCTAAGGGGTAGATCTGAAATGAGTGGAAGCTCTGCTGATTTTATCATCCAATCAAGTGCAAGCAAAAATGCTGTTTTTTTATTTTCCTTGCATGTCCCCCTTCGGATCTACAGCGACTTTACTTCCAAGTGCACTTGCAGTGCAAAGTCATTTACCTGTGAAGGAGCAGAGAGACATCATGAGAAAGTAATAGAAGTGGTATTGAAACTGCGTTAACACTTTATCTGCAACTTGACCCCTTTCTGTCTGCAAAGTGACCCCTCACCACGCTATAAAAAAAAAAAAAAGTTTTGACTTTAAATACTTTTTTAGAGGATGAGGTGAGATAGGAATCATTTTGCATCTGATACTTCTCTGATTGCAGCAATGTTAAAGTAGACGTAAATGCTAACTGAATTACCTTAGTTTGTTCAAGCACCATGGGGGTTATTTACGAAAGGCAAATCCACTTTGAACTGCAAGTGCACTTGGAAGTGCAGTCGCTCTAAATCTAAGGGGTAGATCTGAAATGAGTGGAAGCTCTGCTGATTTTATCATCCAATCAAGTGCAAGCAAAAATGCTGTTTTTTTATTTTCCTTGCATGTCCCCCTTCGGATCTACAGCGACTTTACTTCCAAGTGCACTTGCAGTGCAAAGTGGAGTTGCCTTTAGTAAATAACCCCCCATGCATTGTAAACAATTGCTTTGTTTAACCACTTCAGCCCCAGAAGGTTTTACCTCCTTAATGACCAGACCATTTTGTTCAATACGTGCGACGTTGTACCCAAATAAAATTGATGTTCTTTTTTCCCTCAAATAGAGCTTTCTTTTGTTGGTATTTGATCACTTCTGCGGTTTTTATTTTTTGCGCTATAAACAAAAAAAGAGCGTCAATTTAAAAAATATATATATTTTTTATTTTCTGCTATAAAACATATCAAATAAAAACATTTAAAAAATCAAATTTCTTCATTAATTTAGGCTTGTACATGGAACGTTTTAAAACCTCACCCGAACGATTTAACTTGACAGATAGTAACCGACGTATAAAAACGCCCGTTTTGCCGTGTTTACATGCCGCGTTTAGCCGCGTTTGCGTTTAGAAACGTTTTTCCTTTTTTTTCAAATTGTCAAAAATGAAAAACGCCTGTAAACAAAATGCAGCTACACGCGAGTTACCGCGTTTACACGCGTTTACAAGCTGTTACAGGCATTTGGCATTTCCTTAATGCATTTTTTTGCTTTCCAAAAAAATGCTTCTAAACTCAACTGCCTAGAAATGACTATAAACGACCCTGTGTACATGTACTGATAAGATAACGTAGAGGAGAGTCCAGGGGCAGCTGAAAAAAACACCCAAGTTCTCCTAAATGTCCGTTTACCAGCAGCAGTGTACATGAGGCCTTAGGCCAATATTTATTCTGCTACATATTTTTGGTTAAAAAAACAAAAAAAATAACAATAAGCGTATATTGATTAGTTTGTGCAAAAGTTATAGCATCTACAAAATAGGGGATAGATGTATGACATTTTTATTATTTTTTTTTATTTTTTACTAGTAATGGCGGCGATCAGTGATTTTTAGCGGGACTGTGACATTGCGGCGGACAGATCGGACACCTAACTGACATTTTTTACACTTTTTTGGGAACCAGTGACATTATTAAAGTGATCAGTGCTAAAAATATGCACTGACATTGTACTAATGACACTGGCAGGGAAGGGGTTAACATCAGGGGCGATCACGGGGTTAACTTTGTTACCTGGGTGTGTTTACTAACAGTATGCCTGGAATAACACATTGATCCTCTTCCTGCATAGCAGAAAGACAGGATCTCAGTGTAATCCCTTGTCAGAACGGAGATCTGCCTTGTTTACTTTTGCAGATCCCCATTCTTTCTCTGTGGGAAACGATCACGGGCGGCCGGTGGACATCTAGTCCGCCGGACCCACTGATTGGCTCCCCCGTTGGCCAATCTGCACGTGCACACCCCAACAGAAGCTGGTCCAAGAATCGCCGTACCAGTACGGTGATTTGCGCAGCCGAGCCACCTTGCCACAGTATAACATCGACGTATGGTCAGCAAGCGGTTAATGACATTAGATATTAATACATACTTTGTAACATTTCAATTCTGCTAATGTCATGCAGTTAATTTGCAGTCACTTTCTATCTACACATACTCCAGTGATGACTACTTAGTATTTCTCACGCAGGTTTCCTGATGGTGACAATAGTGGACAGTGTCGGTCAGGGTTACCAGGTATTCTAATTAAAGATGAACATTTTTTATTTTATTTAATTTACATTAAAATGTGGGGAAAAGAAAACTTTATTTACGCATTAGCTACATTTCAGTAAGATACCTCACTTATTGCATTCCCCACTGGTGGCTGCTGCTTTCATGAAAAATATTGCATGCAACCCCTGACATTGATATCACCGTTGAAGTTCTGGTAGTGAAATAGACATTCAGGGCTGGAACACAGGGATCACAGCGAGTCACTTGCTGTGCAGCTCATCCATTCAGAAAACGTCTTGTCTTCTTTTTGAAGATTTCACAGTGTTCTATAATTGAACAAGGGACATTTGAACATTGTAATGTCCCCTTGTCCAGTCACAGAATGCCTTATAGTCTTTGAAAATGGCTTACAAACTTTAATATTTCAAATGTAATTTACCAATTCCAGTTTTTCAAACAAAAAGAGTATGCATACAGCATGTACTTACTGCCTGCATTACATGAGTGAGGTGTGTTGCCCTTTAACGCACTACCTTGTTAGGTGCCTATTATTATTTTTTATTATTATTATTATTATTCAGGACCAACAATTTGCACAGTGCTTTACAACACAAGGGCAGACAGTGCAGTTACAATACAATTCAATACAGGAGGAATCAGAGGATCCTGCTCATTAGAGCTTACAATCTAAAAGGGAGGGTCAAGTGATACAAAAGGTATCTGTGGAGAATGAGCTTATGAGGAGAAAATAAAAGTACAGTTGTTAGGTGGAGGAAAGATAGGGTTTCAGGGATCGCCTAAAAGTGGATAGAGTAGGAGATAGTCGGACAGATCGGGGTAGGGAATTCCATAGGGTGGGGGAGGCTCTAGAGAAGTCCTGGAGGCGAGCATGGGAGGAGCTGACAAGGGAACTAGAGAGCAGGTGGTCTTGGGAGGAACAAAGAGAACGATTTGGTTGGTATACGTAGTAAAAGGAAACTGCAAACAAGGTGGTGTCTGCCCACAGTGTATATAACTACGATGAAATCTCCAGTTGCTATCTTTGCTGTTTAGACAAACCAAAAAGAAGATGCTCTGTTGGATTTCAGCATGTTTGTTAGCTTCCCTTCTGCTTCCAAATGGTAAGTTTGACCTATGAGTTACAATATTTTTTTTTTATTAAGAAGATTAAGATAGAATAGATAAACAAGGTAATCTTATATAAAATAACAGATATCTTATATAAAATAACATCAATGAACATACAATTAATATATATTAGTTAAGAACAAAAAAATGAAACAATAAAAAGAAGTAAGGTAGGAACAAAAGAAGAAATAAAGAAGAGTAGAGGAAGAGGTGGATTAAAATATGCTGGATTTTATATGAATGGTGGATGTATCATTTTAGAGCGAAAGTAAAGAATTATCAATATTATTTGGTAAACCTGCGTTTATACCTCCACATACCTTAAAACTGAATATTGACTGACTGCACAAATGCATATTTGGTAAACCTGCGTTTATACCTCCACATACCTTAAAACTGAATATTGACTGACTGCACAAATGCATATTTGGTAAATCTGTTTGTCACCACTGTTTCAACTCCATCTGTAGCCATGCTCACATTATTTCAATGTTTATTTAGCCATTAAGTCTTACCTAAATTATGGGTTCCCTTATCTTTACAATTTTGGTCTTTTAGTCCCCTTGCAGTTTGATTGTGGTGTGAAAGTTATGCTCTGCTAGCTGTGTTCCTAATATGCCCTCCTAATTGATTAATTGCCAGATTCAACCCACACCCAACACACAGTATAAAAACAAGGCCTTCTTTACGGGGGAGCACATACAGGGGGTTCTTCCAAAGAAGTGGAGTTCTTTAAATAAGTGGCACTTATGCTCTTGCACTTCAGCGATTTGCACAAAGCTAACTATAACAGAGTGCAGGTGACCCCATTTCCAAATTTTATCATCTTCCTCTCTGAAAAATGCACTCTTTACCTCTCCTCCTTTTCACAATTGCTGCCTCTCTCCTCAAACTCTCTTTTCTTCATCCCTCTGCTCCACCCCACAATCTGTACATATCACCCTCACTTCTCCCCTTCCCCTATTACTGCACTCATCACCTCTTTCTAACTCTAAGCCCACTTGCTAACATACCCCCCAGGATACTGAAGCATGTCCCCTCATACAAATCATATTCTCATATTACCTCCCTCACTCTTCTGCTTCTCCTAATCGCTGGAGATATTTCCCCAAACCCTGGGCCCCCCTTATTTAACTGTACCCAGTACACCCATCACCATCACCCTACACCCTCTGGCAGTAGTCGCAATCTACACAATTTAGTCTCCATTCCTCTTCTTCCCAACACCAGCCTCCCTCTCTCCTGCGCCCTCTGGAACGCCCGCTCTGTCTGCAACAAACTCACTGCTGTTCATGACCTCTTTGTCACTAATTCCTTTAATCTACTTGCTCTCACCGAAACCTGGCTCCACGAACATGACACCCCTTCTCCTGCTTCCCTCTCCCAGGGTGGCCTTCACTGGACTCACTCCCCTAGGCCTAATGGACGCAAGGGAGGTGGAGTGGGATTCCTCCTATCCCCCCAGAGCACCTTCCAGGTTATTCACCCTCCTCCCTCTTTTTCCCTCTCATCATTCGAAGCCCACTGTATACGTCTATTCTCTCCTACTTCCCTAGAAATTGCTGTGATCTACCGGCCCCCTGGACCATTATTGACTTTCCTTGATGAGTTTTCGGCCTGGCTACCCTACTTTCTCTCTTCGGATATTCCCACAATCCTTCTTGCTGATTTCAACATCCCTGCTAATACAAACACTCCTGCTACTTCTAAACTTCTTAGTCTAACCTCTTCATTTGACCTGAAGCCATGGGTACAGGCTTCTACTCACTCTGATGGCAACACCCTTGACCTTGTATTCTCCTACCTATGCACTCCATGCAACTTCTCAAACAATCCTTTTCCTCTCTCCAAACACCACCTTATTAGTTTCTCTCTCCCCCTGTCTTCCACCACCTTTCCCTCCAATCGCCTAACCATCACCCGTAGAAACTTTCGCAACTTCAACTCCTCTCTCCTCTATTCTGCTACTGAACACCTCTATGACAAAATCTCTCCCCTGTCCTGCCCCAACCAAGCCACGTCCATCTACAATAAATCTCTGTCCTCCACCCTGGACAAGCTCGCTCCCCTCACTACACGCAGAATCAGGCCTCGACCCCTACAACCCTGGCAAACAGATGACACTAAAATTCTCAAAAAACGTAGTCGCGCACTTGAGCGTCTGTGGCACAAGACTAAGTCTCTCAAAGACTTCAACCAATACAAATCTGCCCTCCAAAACTACTATTCTTTCCTCCACACTGCCAAGCAAACCTATTTTACAACTCTTATTAACACCTTCTCATCCAATCCCCGTAAACTCTTCTCTACCTTCAACTCTCTACTTTGTCCTCCACCGCCTCCACCCACTGACTTACTCACTGCCCAGGAAATCGCTAATCACTTCAAAAACAAGATTGATACAATCCGTGATGAAATCTCCATTCTACAGGTATCTCCCCCAGCTAAGACCCCATGTCAACAGGTACAACTGACACTCCCCCTATTCAAATCTGCTACTACAGATGAAGTTGCTAAACTCCTTTCTATCGCCCACCTAACCACCTGTCCCCTGGACTCTATTCCCTCTCAAATGCTACGGTCACCCTCTGACCCCATCCTACACTCTCTAACCCACATCTTCAATCTCTCCCTTACCTCTGGCATCTTCCCCCGATGCTCTAAAACATGCACTGATCACCCCCATACTCAAAAAGCCATCCTTGGACCCTACCAATCTTAATAACCTACGCCCTATCTCCTTGCTCCCCTTTTCCTCTAAACTCCTTGAACGCCTGGTTTACAACCAACTGAGTGACCACCTCATTAAAAACAACCTTCTTGATCCCCTTCAATCTGGATTTCGCCCTCAACACTCCACAGAAACTGCTCTTTTAAAACTCACAAATGACCTACTAACTGCAAAAACCAACGGACACTATTCTGTACTCCTACTTCTGGATCTTTCAGCTGCCTTTGACACGGTTGACCACCCCCTCCTCCTCAAAAAACTTTACTCCCTTGGTCTCCATGACTGTGCTCTTCAGTGGCTCTCATCCTACCTATCCCAACGCACCTTCAGTGTCACTTACAATTCTACTTCCTCCACTCCTCTTCCCTTCTCTGTCGGGATCCCCCAAGGTTCTGTCCTTGGACCTCTTTTATTTTCAATATACACCTCTTCCCTGGGTCAGTTGATAGCCTCTCACGGCTTTCAATATCATTTCTATGCTGATGACACACAAATCTATCTCTCCACCCCTCAACTCACTCCATCAGTCTCCTCACGCATCACTAACTTACTAACCGACATATCTGTATGGATGTCACACCACTTCCTTAAACTCAACTTGTCCAAAACCGAGCTTATAATATTTCCTCCCCCACGTGCCTCTTCCCCTGACTTCTCTGTCAAGAGCAATGGCAAAACCATCCACCCGTCCCCACATGTCAGGGTGCTAGGTGTTATCCTGGATTCTGAACTCTCTTTTCAGCCCCACATCCAATCACTTTCCAAAGCTTGCCGCCTCAACCTCTGCAACATCTCTAAACTACGTCCCTTTCTAACCAGTGAAACCACAAAGCTCCTGATTCACTCCCTGGTTATCTCTCGCCTTGACTACTGCAACTCACTCCTCATTGGCTTACCTTTAAATAGACTATTCCCCCTTCAGTCCATCATGAATGCGGCTGCCAGACTCATCCACCTTACAAACCGTTCAGTGTTTGCTACCCCTCTCTGCCAATCCCTCCATTGGCTGCCACTCGCCCAACGAATTAAATTCAAAATACTAACAATAAGTTACAAAGCCATCCACAACCCTGCCCCCAGCTACATCACTAACCTAGTCTCAAAATACCAACCTAATCGCCATCTCTGTTCCTCCCAAGACCTCCTGCTCTCTAGCTCCCTCATCACCTCCTCCCATATCCGCCTCCAGGACTTCTCCCGAGCCTCGCCCATCCTCTGGAATTCCCTACCCCAATCTGTCAGACTGTCTCCAAATTTATCCACTTTTAGGCGATCCCTGAAAACTTTCCTCTTCAGAGAAGCCTATCCTGCCTCCATCTAACAACTGCACTATTTTCTCCATTAGCTCATCCCCCACAGCTATTACCCTTTTGTATAACTTTACCCTCCCTCCTAGTATGTAAGCTCTAACGAGCAGGGCCCTCTGATTCCTCCTGTATTGAATTGTATTGTACTTGTACTGTCTACTCTAATGTTGTAAAGCGCTGCTTAAACTGTCGGCGCTATATAAATCCTGTATAATAATAATCAATATTAAGTGTGTTGGTAAAGTCAAGCGATGGAGACCAGAATTGTAAAAACTTAGAATAATTATCAAGTAGGATAGATGTTAATTTTTCATGAACCATGGTGCCCATAATTCTTTGTTTCACTTCTCTAACATTCAGGGATGGAGTTCTCCAGGCTTTAGCAATAGTTTGTCGTCTGGCCAAGAAAATAAAAGAGATCAATTTTCTCTTGGGTCTTCTAAAGCTCAGATGTGGTTTATGTAGTAAGGATAAGTTAGACCTATGAAAGAGAAATTAGTACAGACCAGACTCGTGTTTGCTTTGTAAGTTAAGCAAATAATGTTTCTATTTTGTAAAACATCCACCTAAATTTGAGGTTATTTTTTATGACACATATGGCTTTCTACAAGTTACATAGTTACATAGTAGGTGAGCTCAAAAAAAAACACAAGTCCATCCTATGTGTGATTATATGTCAGTATTACATTGTATATCCCTGTATGCTGCGGTGCTTATCTAATAGTTTCTTGAAACTATCGATGCCCCCCGCTGAGACCACCGCCTGTGGAAGGGAATTCCACTTCCTTGCCACTCTTACAGTAAAGAACCTTCTACGTAGTTTAAGGTTAAACCTCTTTTCTTCTAATTTTAATGGGTGGCCACTAGTCATATTAAACTCCCTTCTGCGAAAAAGTTTTATCCCTATTGTGGGGTCACCAATATGGTATTTGTATATTGAAATCATATCCCCTCTCAAGCATCTCTTCTCCAAAGAGAATAAGTTCAGTGCTCGCAACCTTTCCTCATAACTAATATCCTCCAGACCCTTTATTAGCTTTGTTTCCCTTCTTTGTACTCGCTCCATTTCCAGTACATCCTTCCTGAGGGCTGGTGCCCAGAACTGGACAGCATACTCTAGGTGTGGCCAGAGCCTTGTAGAGCGGGAGAATTATCGTTTTATCTCTAGAATTAATCCCCTTTTTAATGCATGCCAATTCTCTGTTTGCTTTGTTAGCAGCAGCTTAACATTGCATGCCATTGCTGAGTCTATCATCTACTAGGGCCCCCAGGTCCTTTTCCATCCTAGATTCCCCCAGAGGTTCTCCCCCCAGTGTATAGATTGCATTCATATTTTTGCTACCCAAATGCATTATTTTACATTTTTCTACATCGAACCTCATTTGACATGTAGTTGTCCACACCATTAATTTGTTCATATCTTTTTGCAAGGTTTCCACATCCTGTGGAGAAGGTTTTGCCCTGTTTATCCTAGTATCTTCCGCGAATACAGAGATTGAACTGTTTACCCTATCCTCCAGGTCGTTTATGAACAAATTAAACAGGATTGGTCCCAGCACAGAACCCTGGGGGACCCCACTACCCACCCCTGACTATTCCGAGTACTCCCCATGTATCACCACCCTCTGAACTTGCCCTTGTAGCCAGTTTTCAATCCATGTACTCACCCTATGGTCCATGCCAACGGACCTTATTTTGTACAGTAAGTGTTTATCGGGAACTGTGTCAAATGTTTTTGCAAAATCCAGATACACCACCTCTACGGGCCTTCCTTTATCTAGATGGCAACTCACCTCCTCATAGAAGGTTAATAGATTGGTTTGGCAAGAACGATTCTTCATGAATCCATGCTGATTACTGCTAATGATACCGTTCTCACTACTAAAATCTTGTATATAGTCCCTTATCATCCCCTCCAAGAGTTTACATACTATTGATGTTGGACTAACTGGTCTGTAAATCCCAGGGATGTATTTTGGGCCCTTTTTAAATATTGGTACTACTTTGGCTTTTCTCCAATCAGCTGGTACCATTCCAGTCAGTAGACTGTCAGTAAAAATTAGGAACAATGGTCTGGCAATTACTTTACTGAGTTCCCTAAGTACCCTCGGGTGCAAGCCATCTGATCCCAGTGATTTATTAATGTTAAGTTTCCCAAGTCTAATTTTAATTCTGTCCTCTGTTAACCATGGAGGTGCTTCCTGTGATGTGTCATGAGTATAAACACTGCATTTTTGGTTACTGAAGCCCCTTGATTCCCTCTTGAAGACTGAGGAGAAGAATAAATTCAATACCTTCGCCATCTCCCCATCCTTTGTAACCAGATGTCCTTCCTCATTCTTTATGGGGCCAATATGGTCTGTCCTCCCTTTTTTACTGTTTACATACTTTAACTTGGGGGTTTTTTTTGCTCTCCTCCGCTATGTGTCTTTCATGTTCTATCTTAGCTGTCCTTATTGCATCCTTACATTTATTGTTGCATTCTTTATAAAGTCTGAATACTGATGATGATCCCTCAACCTTGTATTTTTTGAAGGCCTTCTTTGCTTTTATGTGCATTTTTACATTAAGCCATCCAGATCTTTTGTTCGCTCTTTAATATGCTCTTAAAGCAAACCCATCTCTCCTCCGTGTTCTTTTTTCCTAAGATTTTATCCCAATTTATGCCTTCTAGCAAGGTTTGTAGTTTAGGGAAGTTGGCTCTTTTGAAATTGGAATGACAAGTTATTATTACTAAATGACACTTGTCTGATTTTTAAATAGTTAATACGTTTAATAAAGTGCTATATCACATCAGTGGCAATTTTCTCGATCTCTGCTTCTCCACCTCAGAGGTGACGATAACAGGGAGAGAAGTGACATCAATTATTATCATCCAAAACATTTACAATCTAATATACCAAAATTAATCACAGCATTTATCCAAATTATAACAATAAATGTAAATCTAAATCCACATTAAGCCTCCATGGCTGTAAAGTATTTTGTTGGTGTATCCATTTAACCTCCTCACGCCCGCGTTATAGCCGAATGGCGGCTATAGCGTGGGCCTACATTGCCAGGAGGGCGAACAGACACCTGTTCTAAGAAGCAATCAATCAGTCAGATTCCAATCTCTCCACCATGGCCAAGACCAAAGAACTGCCCAAGGATGTCAGGGACAAGATTGTAGACCTACACAAGGCTGAAATGGGCTACAAGACCATCGCCAAGCAGCTTGATGAGAGGGTGGCAACAGTTGGTGCGATTAGTCGTAAATGGAAGAAACACAAAATAACCGTCAATCTCCCTCGGTTTGGGGCTCCATGCAAGATCTCACCTCACAGAGTTTCAATGATCATGAGAATGGTGAGGAGTCAGCCCAGAACTACACGGCAGAATCTTGTCAATGATTTCAAGGCAGCTAGGACCATAGTCACCAAGAAAACAATTGGTAACACGCTACGCTGTGAGGGACTGAAATCCTCTAGTGCCCCCAAGGTCCCCCTGCTCAAGAAAGCACATGTACAGGCCAGCCTGAAGTTTGCTAATGAACATTTGAATGATTCAGATGAGAACTGGGTGAAAGTTTTGTGGTCAGATGAGCTCCAGCCAGTGTCTCAGGTCCTCAACGGATAGATTGATAGTAGCAGGATCCATTGGCTCCCGCTGCTGTCAATCAAAACCAATGACGCGAGAGCTGGGGGCGGGGCCGAGTCCTGCTGTCTGTGTCAATGGACGCAGTGCCCCCAGGGAAAGCACGTCTCTGTGGGGGCACTCGATGTGGGTAGGAAACAGGAGCACTGCTGGGGGACCCCATAAGAGGATCAGGCCACTCTGCACAAAACTCTTGCACAGAGGAGGTAAGTATGCAAGGTTTATTATTTATTTTTTATTATTTTTTTAAACAAAGCTTTACCTTACCTTTAAGGTCCTGGAGTGGCCTAGCCAGTCTCCAGACATTAATCCCATAGAAAATACGTGGAGAAAGCTGAAGGTTTGAATTACCAAACGTCAGCCTCAAAACCGTAATGGCTTGGAGAGGATCTGCAAAGAGGAGTGGGACAAAATCCCTCCTGAGATGTGTGCAAACCTGGTGGCCAACTACAAGAAATGTCTGACCTCTGTGATTGCCAACAAGGGTTTTGCCACCAAGTACTAAGTTATGTTTTGCGAAGGGGATCAAATACTTATTTTACTCATTAAAATGCAAATCAATTTATCATTTTTTTGTAATGCATTTTTCTGGATCTTTTTGTTGTTATTCTGTCTCTCACTGTTAAAATAAACCTACCATTAAAATTATAGACTGATCATTTCTTTGTCAGTGGGTAAATGTACAAAATCAGCAGGAGATCAAATACTTTTTTCCCTCACTATATGTCATAAACCATTTGCGTTAGAATAGCATTTGAACCCATCGCAGCTCCACATTACTGTAAATAATAATCCTGTTTGAATGATAAAAAATTATTTTCCAAAGTGATCCTTAAAGGGTTAGTTCACTTTTACAAAAAAAATTTAAAGATGAGCTAACACCGGACACTATCCCCCTTCCCTCCCAGGTCCCTGCTGTCCTTACCCCCCATTTCAAATTCACTGGAGTGATGCAGGGGTGCTGACAGCTCAGCAACCCTGAAGGTAAGTACAGCAGGGACTGGGAGAGTCAGGAGGGCGGCCAAGGTTAGTTCACCATTAAATTTTTTCCGTAAACGTAAACTAACACAGGTCCAAAAGGAACTGTATTTGTACCCCTGTATACCTCTCTGACTGTACCAACAAAGCTTTCGATGCTTCATTATATATATTATATATATTATACTGACAAGCTTCAAGTAAATAAGGAATACAATGTTGAATCAAATGTGTAAGGCAATAATTTAGAAGGCAGTTTAGATTTAGAGCTGACCAGCAGTTCTGTTGTGGAGAACTTACCAGGACCATTGCAGTGTGCATCATTATTATCACTGGGGTAGTTCCAGTTTGAGAAGGTGTGGGATAAAACAAACAATGCTAAAAAAAAGTGTTAGCAGCCAGTATGTGTAGAAAAGGATCCCAGAGGGTATGCCAGCAGGCAGAATGTGCAACAGATAACTGCTCAGGGTATGACATAGGGTAGTATGTTCAGAAGAGCCATACCAAGGGTATGACACTATGAAGTATGCGCAGGAAAGAAAATTTTAGCTTGAACTATTGAGTTCTGTAAACAATGGACTTTATTTTAGCAAAGAAACTAAAGCCCCATACACACTATCAGATTTTCTGCTGAGTTTTTCCTTCAGATTTACCAAAACCATGTAGTGCAAGGGCCTGCCTGATTGCATACACATTGAAACTCCTAAGGTTTGACCTCATATTATATGGTTTTGGTAAATCTGAAGGAAAAACTCAGCAGAAAATCTGATAGTGTGTATGGGGCTTTAGTCTTCTAATCTGGTAAACATCTGAAAAGGAGCATACAGCTAAGTGAAAATGAACATAGTAAATATTCAGATACAGTATTTAATATTTTTCTGACTCAAAAAGTACAAAATATTTGCAACTTTGCCTGGTTGCTGGTTTGACCTTTTCTTACATACCACTTTCTGAGCCTAGCTGTTGGTCAGTAGGGCTGATCATGTTTTAAGGTTTCTGACAGATTTATTTACAATGTTTTTGATTGTTTTTTGTTTTCTTCATAATGTGTTCCTAATATTGTACAGGTGAATGCAGTGACATCATTGGAGGACAGGAAGCTGCTCCTCACTCTAGACCATACATGGCTCTGCTGGATAATAATGGATCCCAATGTGCTGGAACATTAATAAAAGCTGACTGGGTGTTAACTGCAGCTCACTGTGAAGTGTAAGTAAATATCAGATTCTCTGTGCTTATTAAAACTGTTAAAATTGTTTCTTAAAGTAAAACCCTGGAAAACAAAAAGGATCCCTTGCAGCCCTCCCCTCCACTCTGGCAGTGGACTGCACTGTCCCGCAACATCCTCATGTCTCTGCATGGAACCTGATGAAGTCAAATCACCTTAGATTACTGGAGTGCAGGGAAGAAGAAGCTGCAGGGACTGGTCTAGCATCAGGGAGGATCCTGCAGAAGCAAGATATGTATTCTACCTGTGAATTAAGTTATGGTTCTTATATGTATTTTAACTTTTTATATAATAAATGTGAAACAATTTAAGCATTGGCAGTGTTGATAGTTGTAAGTGGCAAGGTTTGTAATGTAGTCCAACCAGTTCTGAGATTTGCACAGCCCTGCCAGACAGTACAACAGGTTGGTGACCTCACTATTATCTGCTGCAGTTAAAGCAAAATTAAAATGTTCAAAGATTTTTTTTCTATGCCATTATGTACTAGTATGCAGCATATTAGCACATTATGGCAGGCCTATCTGTCAATCGACTCCCCTCAGCGATGCGGTGTCAGGGCTCTTGTTGGACATAGATTCCTCTATTCTCCGGGTTGCTTGATTAGTTATATTTACACTTTAAACAGTGGCGTCTCCAGCTTTCATATGGGGGGCAACTCTAAAAAGCAATTATATATATATTATTATATATATCCTGGGGCCCTTTACGACGATCCCACAACAGGCCATTTCACATGTTCTGCAGTGAGCTCCCTTCCTACTGTATTGGGCCCCCAGGGTGGCAGAAAACAAGAGATATATCTCACCAGCATACCAAGAAAATATAAGGGTCCAAAGCAGTGGGAGAACTATCAGGGTTGCAAAGGTTGTCTTGCCACCGGGCCCTGGTGTTCTGCCACTGTGGGGTTCCCCAGCCTTCTCTTGCTGTCCTGCCCCTGCTATTGAAAGGTCTGGTCTGGCATCTCTTGGAATTTACAGGCTGGTTCTCCTGTCCTAAGGACGGGAGAAATCAGTCTGTTATTTCAGTAACTGAGAGTCCTGGTGGAGTCCTTCCTGCAACTCGCTCTTCTCCCTGCCAATGAGGATGCAGGGGAAGGAGCAGATCGGGCGGCTGTGGTTGTGTGAGTGCTCGCATTATGCAGTGTCAGCGAGCAGAAGGAGGGGGGAGGAATCACCCACAGGAGCTGACTGGGGACGCTCTCCCTCTCAATAGAGACTGCATTACTCCAGCGGCAGCCCGAGTAAGATGTGGTGCATCCACTACGAATGCAAACAAAAAGACATTGCCTTTTTGTAAAAAAAAAAAAATTATTATTTTTTTTTAATGGGGGGGCACATGGTGGGGCACAGCATAATGTTGGGGGGTCAGGATGCCATTGACTTTAAATAGTGCTTTTTTAGTCTACCTGTTGAACTTTAAATTGCTTGAAGGAAGTCAAACATTCTCTCCAAATTCCAAATGCATGTGACTAGGAATGAAAGAAAAGAATTCACCAAGATTTTAGAGAAAGAAAAACTGTAAATGTTCTCCCTATATGTAACTGAAATTCATAAAAAGCACAAACAAATGAACTGGAAAAACCATAAACAATACAACTGCTTTATACCCCCAAAACATGTGTGCATAGACCCAACATGGCACATCACTGATATGGATATAGATAAACTGATCAGTAATGTGTTGCACATGTCGTGGTCTGTGAAGATAACATCTTATTAAAGCTACAAATTGTGACGATAAAAGTAAACTTAAACAAGCAGAAAAAAGCCAATAGAGCACTAGACAAGTGTACTGCCGAAATTAGTTTGATCTTATTTTTGTTTCATTCATTCTTTTTTTCTTTTTACGGGTCATTCGTTATGATCGAAATTCGCTATTTCGAATAAATTCCTAACTTCGGAAAAATATTAAGATTCGAAAATTAGAAAATTCGGAATTTCGAAAATTTGAAAATTTGGAAATTCAAAAAATGGAAAATCCAAAGATAAGAACGAAAATCCGAAAATTCGAAAGAATGAAAAGCCGAAAATAAGAACAAAAATCCGAAAATCTGAAACTAACTAACTAACAATAACTAACTATTAAATTATAGTTATTGGAATTTTGGCTGTTAGTGAATGTAATGAATACAAATTTTTCCAAAGTTACGAACTATTTATACTAAAATAAATATAAATCCGGTGCGAATCAGGTCTGAATTTTTTCCCTGAATTTGTACCAGAAACGGAGCCAAAGACGCACAGGACCCTTTTCCAGTGCAGACCGCGGCCGCCCCGAGCTCTGTGAACCGGCTCCATTGAGAGCCGGTCACACTCTCCTGTCATGCAAATTGGATGCGGGGAAATCTTTGTGGGTCTTCGTCAATGGCATCAGTTTGACATCAGTTAAAGACACTTCTGAGATCTTTCAGAATTTACTGACAGGTGCATTTGACCGACTTCAAATGAGTGCTGCATGTCCAAAGATGTGTAGCAGAATGCAAAACCTACTTGAAGCAAACAAATGCAAGTTGACCCTTAAGCTGGCCATACACTACCTAATTTTCTCATTCAACTTTCTTTAGATTTACCTTCAACCATGTAGTGCAAGGGCCTGCCTGACTGCATACAAATTGAAAGTGTTTAGGTTTGACCTCATATTATATGGTTTTGGTAAATCTAAACGAAAGTTGTACAAGAAAATGTTATAATGTATGGCCAGCCTTAAAGTGTTTGTGCAACCAAAACTTTTTCCTTTGTTTTGGATGTAAGGATGAGCACCACATAGCAGTCTTCCCTATCTATCCAAAACTTGAAACATTTTTGATTTGATATATACTTTATGTTGATGTAACAAAAATAGTTTTCAGTCTTTTCAAATCTTAGTGATCTTATCATAAAAGTACTTGTTATGGGGTGACAACTGTCTCTGTGTCTCTGTTTGCACCCTGTCACATGTACCTCTAGTTGAGATTACAGGCAGCCATGCCAACACACACTGCGTAGACACGGTCCACTATTGTCACTATAATGCCATGTACACACAGTCGGACATTGATCGGACATTCCGACAACAAAATCCATGGATTTTTTCCGACGGATGTTGGCTCAAACGTGTCTTGCATACACACGGCCGCACAAAGTTGTCGGAAAATGCGATTGTTCTAAACGCGGTGACGTAAAACACGTACGTCGGGACTATAAACGGGGCAGTGGCCAATAGCTTTCGTCTCTTAATTTATTCTGAGCATGCGTGGCAATTTGTGCTTCGGATTTGTGTACACACGATCGGAATTTCCGACAACAGATTTTGTTGTCGGAAAATTTTATAACCTGCTCTCAAACTTTGTGTGTCAGAAATTCCGATGGAAAATGTGTGATGGAGCCCACACACAATTGGAATTTCCGACAACAAGGTCCTGTCACACATTGTCCGTCGGAAAATCCAACTGTGTGTACAGGGCATAAGTATGGTCATCTAGAGCAATGAGATGCAGCTAATGCTAGGTCAGGTGTATCGAGACAGGAAGTAGCTGAAAAAGGATGAGATCAGCGAAAAGAATGACAAACAATATTTTATGGAATAATCACTAAATGTTGTCCAGCTGGGGTTTGCATTTACATTAATAGTAGAAAAAAATTTGTTTTGCTCATATTTAATTTTTAGCAATTCTTTAACTACAATCAAACTGGGTGTCCACTCAATAAAAGCAGAAGATGAATATGTACAGAAGTTCAAGGTCTTAAGAAGCATAAGACACAACTATGATGAGAATACACTGGATAATGACATTGAGCTTGTACAGGTAAGCACATCATGAAAATAACAAAAATCACTCCAAGTATTTCACTCCAAGAAAATAAAAACAAATATATTGCAGTTTGCCAGTTCTTAGATGTGGTGGCTGCATTATGTTTTTTTTTCATTAGGCTTGCTTCTTTTAAGGCTCCATTCACAATCGTGGACAGAGTTGCCGCTATTACGCTCGCGATTCAAAATGGCAGCAAATCGCGGGAAGCCTGTGCGTTCCCTGTGACTTCCAATGGCACCCCAATCGCAGGGCGATATTACCATGATTCAGCGGGCGACAATTGCGGTAAAATCACACAAACAGAATCACGGGATACCTGCCGCCCAAAAGAAGCTCTTGTACTTCTTTTAAAAATATAACAATCTTCTGAAATTCTAATTTCAAAAAGAATACATTTGGATTGCAATAGAATAAAAATGAAAGTAGAACAAACAATATAATAAAATAGAAAGAATATAATCATCTTCCAAAATTCGAATTTTAAATAATATAAATTCAGATTCAAATGAAATCAATTAAAATTGGAATAGAAAAAACAATAGAAAAGAATAGAAAGATTATAACCATTTCCCAAAATTCGAATAGAACACATTCTAATTTGAATAGAACAGAATAGAAAAGAATAGAATAGAAAAGAAAAGGAAAAAAAAGAAAAGAAAAAAACAATACAATACAATAAAATAAGATATAACCATATTCCCGAAAATTCAAATTTTGAATAGAATAAATTTTAATTCAAATAGAATAGAAATGAATATAATAGAGTAGAAAATAAAATAATAGATTAGAATGGAAAAGAATAGATTAGAATGGAAAATAATAGACTAGAATAGAGTATAAAAAAACACAATAGAATAGAATAAAATACTGTAGAAAAAATATAGCCATCTTTCGAAATTCAAATTTCAAATAGAACAGAATAGAAAAAAAAATAGTAGAATAGAAAAGAATAGAATAGAATAGAAAAAAAAACAACAGAATAGAATAGACTAGAATAGAATAAAATAGAAAGAATATAACCATCTTCGGGTATTCAAATTTCAAATAGAATACATTCGAATTTGAATGTAATAGAAATGAATAGAATGGAAAATAAAGAATAGAATAGAAAATAATAGACTAGAATAGAATAGAATAGAAAAAACAACAGAATAGAATGGAATAGAACGAATATAGCCATCTTCCAAAATTCAAATTTTAAATAGAATAAATTTGAATTCCATTCAAATTTTCCAATTTTTGGTTCAAATTCAAATAAACTAAACAAATTCCAAAAATGAATTAAATGAAATGAAATGAATTTAACAAATTTAACAAAACAAATTTATGTAAATAACAAATTCAATCAAAATGAAACAAAACACATTTTTTTGTTCTGCACATGTCTAATGTCACACTGGCTGGATTTTAAACCATTCTTGCCACCTTCATTCATTTTAAACCTGGCATTCTTCATCTCCACTACATGATGGGTTGATGCAAAAGATGGAGATACCATTGTTTATACTATCTGTTAAGATTACAGGATGTGACAACAACATTGTATTTTTGGGAAAATCATTTATTTTCTGTATTTAAGTAAAGTATTCTTAGCATGAAAAAGGAAATTCATGCAGCCACTACATCTAATGCCGCGTACACACGGTCCTACTTTTCGTCTACAAAAGTCCAACGGACGCTGATGGACTAAAGCTGGCTGGTAATCCGATCGTGTGTGGGCTTCTCCGGACTTTCAACTGACTTTTTTAGCCTCAAATCCGACGTACTTTAGATTTGAAACATGTTTTAAAACTTTACTTCGTAACTACGACGGACCCCGAAATCCGCTCGTCTGTGTGCTAGTCCGACGGACAAAAAGCCACGCTAGGGCACCTATTGGCTACTGGCTATGAACTTCCTTATTTTAGTCCGGTGTACGTCATCACGTACGAATCCGACCGACTTTTGTGTGGTCGTGTGTAGGCAAGTCCGTTCGTTAGAAAGTAGGCCGCAAGTCCGCCGCAAGTCCACCGAAAGTCTGCCGGAAGTCTGTCGGACAGGCTGTCCGACTTTTGTAGACGAAAAGTACGACCGTGTGTACGCGGCATAAGAATGAATAAGCTGCAATATATTATATTTTTATTTTTGGATTTAGATATACTTTGATATTTCCAGCAGGATCAAATTAAAAACGTTTTTGTGGTATTTTCTTTCAAATAATGTTTTCTTTTAAGCTTAAAAAAGTAGCCAACCTGTTTTTTTTTTTTATCACCAGCGATTTTAGCACGGTTATAACAACTATTGTTGCTGTAAGTCTAAAATATATTCTCTCATTTTTTCCATTTATCACAGCCCTAAATATTTTTCTTGCACAAATCATGTTGGAGTAACTTGCTAATGCACTAAAGGATTTTTTTTTAATGTTGCACATTTTTTTAACATAGCACTAGTGAAAAAACTAACATAAAAAAACAGCCAAAGAGAGAAGTTGGCATATACAGTATCTAACTTAATGTACTAATAAACCCTAAGCATTTTGTTCTTTTTGTATTGCTTCCTTTATGTAAAATCCCTGGTGTTTCTGTCAGTCGATCTGCTTTCCTATTAATAACTGACCACACTAAGCAGGAGAGCACACCATGGTCAATTCTCTAGGTATGCTGGGAACTCAGTGTGCTCTCCTCCATTGAGCAGGCTTGTCCTGACATGCGCCCGCTGCACAGTGCCCATTCAGTGACAAGTTCAGTGTGCTGCTGCTTCTCCTCCCCCCCAGCTCTTATGCAGCTGAGAACAGAGGGTATGGGATCACTTATAAAAAAGGAAAAGGGTATTTATAATGTTTTTTTAAATATATACAAAAATGTTTTACCTTTCATTTCACTGCCTGACTGCCCACTACTTTGACAGCAGATAACTTCCATAACCCCAGTATTTTTATCCACGGCTGGCGATCCTCTTTCACATAAAAGTGGTCTCAGTAGAAAATTCGGAATAAATTCAACTTTTATAGGTTGCGGAAGTGGTGCCCCCCGCCGCTTCCTGGGTGTCTCCGCCGCTTACCAGAGCCGTTGGAAGTGGCGGAAACGATCCGATCCCTGGGATGGATGGGCATTGAGTGGAGTGAGGGCAAGATGGCCCCCACGCGACTCTATGCCCTTGGTGGACCGGAGAGATGTCAAACATAATTTCCCCCCTCCGGCCTTAAAGAGACAATTTTTTTTTATAGAAAAAAAGAAGAAATAACATTTTTTTTAAATGTTTTTATTATTTATTGCTTTTAAGTGTTAATATGAGATCTGAGGTCTTTTTGACTCCAGATCTCACATTAAAGAGGCCCTGTCCTGCTTTTTTTCTATTACAAGGGATGTTTATATTCCTTGTAATAGGAATAAAAGGGATCCAACATTTTTTTTAAAGGGACAGTGTAAAAATAAAAAGTAAAATAACTAAGAAAAAAAATTAAAAATTTTAAGCGCCCCGTCCCTCCGAGCTCGCACGCTCATATGTAAACGGTGTTCAAACCACACTGTTAGAAGTCACAAGACTGCTATATACTGCTGATGAGAAAAGGTATTTAGCAGTTGATATTTACTAAAATAATTATCCATGTTCTGTGTACTGTTTATTTAGACGGTCATAAAAAACTAAATAATTGAGCTCAATATAGCAAGACTCACACATTGTTAAATACTAATCTTCCACGCTCAAAATCCCCATGTTGCCTGCCTATTATTCTAAATAATGACAACACTGTCTTCTACAGGTCCATTTATAGCATAATTGCAATTTTTTGTATAAAGTCGTTTTCCGGGATAACTATTTGGAGCTCATTACACTTTCTTGATACATAGACCTTTGGGTAGTGTTCTCCTGAGTTCCCTGGCAGTGCCCCCTCTTGTTCCTGCCTTGTTAATTCTGATCTCCACATGATGGCATATGGATGGGTTTTATTGTGTTTATTGATTAAACACCAATAACTCCTGAAGAAGTTGGAAATCAATGAAACGCGTAGTCAATTGATTATCTCTCCCCATCTCTCTGCCATTAAGCTATATATGGATTCTACTACTGTATTAGAATACAGTGTTCTCATTATTTAGAAAAATAGACAGACAACATGGGGATTATGAGCATGGTTATGTAATCTTTTACTATGTGTGATTATTGTTGTATCAGGCATTATTATGTGGTATTTTATCAAACTAAATATTTTTATTAACTGTATGCACTTTGACTATTTCTGGTACCTTAAAAGTCCCTTACTCTTTTTCTCCTATATATAATGCGCAAGAGTATGTCCAGGATAGTTGAAAGGAGATTTTATTAATGTTATCAACATGGCATTGTTTATTTATTTATTACATACATTTATATAGTGCCAACAGTTTATGTAGTGCTTTACATATATATTGTACATTCACATCAGTCCCTGACCTCAGGAGCTTACAATCCAGTGCCCCTAGGACCAATATAAACAAGAGCCAAAGAACATACAAGCATTTTTTTGGAGTGTGGGAAGAAACCCTAGGCAGTGGCGTAGCGTGGGTTGTCAGCACCCGGGGAAAGGCAAGTAATTTGCGCCCCCCCCCCCCAACCTGCGGACTTTTAGCTATCCCTGAGTCGCTTCAAATACAATAGTACTGACCTACCTGATTCCTATACTGACCACTACACTGAGAACTACACTGTCCACTACACTACATTGTCCACTACACTGACCACTATACTATACTGACCACTATACTATACTGTCCACTATATTACACTGACCACTACACTGACCACCATACTACACTGTCCACTATACTGACCACTATACTACACTACACTTGACCACCATACTGCACTGACCACACTATACTACACTATACTGACCACCATACTACACTGTCCACTATACTACACTATACTGACCACCTTACTACACTATACTGACCACCATACTACACTGTCCACTATACTACACTGTCCACCATACTACACTGACCACTATACTACACTACACTTGACCACCATACTGCACTGACCACTATACTACACTATACTGACCACCATACTACACTGTCCACTATACTACACTATACTGACCACCATACTACACTATACTGACCACCATACTACACTGTCCACTATACTACACTGTCCACCATACTACACTATACTGACCACCATACTACACTGTCCACTATACTACACTATACTGACCACCATACTACACTATACTGACCACCATACTACACTGTCCACTATACTACACTGTCCACTATACTACACTGTCCACCATACTACACTGTCCACCATACTACACTGTCCACCATACTACACTATACTGACCACCATACTACACTGACCACTATACTACACTATACTGACCACCATACTACACTGTCCACCATACTACACTGTCCACCATACTACACTGTCCACCATACTACACTATACTGACCACCATACTATACTGACCACTATACTACACTGACCACTATACTACACTATACTGACCACTATACTACACTAAACTGACCACCATACGACACTGTCCACCATACTACACTGTCCACCATACTACACTATACTGACCACCATACTACACTGACCACTATACTACACTGTCCACTATACTACACTGTCCACTATACTACACTGTCCACTATACTACACTGACCACTATACTACACTGACCACTATACTACACTGACCACTATACTACACTGACCACCATACTACACTGACCACCATACTACACTGTCCACCATACTACACTGACCACTACACTACACTGACCACTACACTAACCACTATACTACACTACACTGACCACTATACTACACTATACTGACCACCATACTACACTGACCACTATACTACACTGTCCACTATACTGGCCACCATACTACACTGTCCACTATACTACACTGTCTGCTACACTACACTGTCCGCTACACTACACTGTCCGCTACACTACACTATACTGACCACCATACTACACTATACTGACCACCATACTACACTGACCACTATACTACACTGTCCACTATACTACACTGTCCACTATACTACACTACACACCATACTACACTGACCACCATACTACACTGACCACCATACTACACTGTCCACTATACTACACTGTCCACTACACTAACCACTACACTACACTGTCCACTATACTACACTATACTGATCACCATACTACACTGTCCACTATACTACACTGACCACTATACTACACTGTCCACTATACTTCACTATACTGACCACCATACTACACTGTCCACTATACTACACTGACCACCATACTACACTGACCACCATACTACACTGACCACCATACTACACTGTCCACCATACTACACTATACTGACCACCATACTATACTGACCACTATACTACACTGACCACTATACTACACTGACCACTATACTACACTATACTGACCACTATACTACACTAAACTGACCACCATACTACACTGTCCACCATACTACACTGTCCACCATACTACACTATACTGACCACCATACTACACTGACCACTATACTACACTGTCCACTATACTACACTGTCCACTATACTACACTGTCCACTATACTACACTGACCACTATACTACACTGACCACTATACTACACTGACCACCATACTACACTGACCACCATACTACACTGTCCACCATACTACACTGACCACTACACTACACTGACCACTACACTGACCACTATACTACACTACACTGACCACTATACTACACTATACTGACCACCATACTACACTGACCACTATACTACACTGTCCACTATACTGACCACCATACTACACTGTCCACTATACTACACTGTCCGCTACACTACACTGTCCGCTACACTACACTATACTGACCACCATACTACATTATACTGACCACCATACTACACTGACCACTATACTACACTGTCCACTATACTACACTGTCCACTATACTACACTACACACCATACTACACTGACCACCATACTACACTGACCACCATACTACACTGTCCACTATACTACACTGTCCACTATACTACACTGTCCACTACACTAACCACTACACTATACTACACTATACTGACCACCATACTACACTGACCACTATACTACACTGTCCACTATACTTCACTATACTGACCACCATACTACACTGTCCACTATACTACACTGACCACCATACTACACTGACCACCATACTACACTGACCACCATACTACACTGACCACTACACTAACCACTATACTACACTACACTGACCACTACACCACACTACACTGACCACTACACTAACCACTACACTAACCACTATACTACACTACACTGACCACCATACTACACTGTCCACTATACTACACTGTCCACTATACTACACTGTCCACCATACTACACTGACCACCATACTACACTGACCACCATACTACACTGACCACCATACTACACTGTCCACCATACTACACTGACCACCATACTACACTGACCACCATACTACACTGACCACCATACTACACTGACCACTATACTACACTGTCCACTACACTAACCACTATACTACACTACACCACACTACACTGACCACTACACTAACCACTACACTAACCACTATACTACACTACACTGACCAGCATACTACACTGTCCACCATACTACACTGTCCTCCATACTACACTGACCACCATACTACACTGACCACCATACTACACTGTCCACTACACTAACCACTATACTACACTACACTGACCACTACACCACACTACACTAACCACTACACTAACCACTATACTACACTACACTGACCACCATACTACACTGTCCACTATACTACACTGTCCACCATACTACACTGACCACCATACTACACTGACCACCATACTACACTGACCACCATACTACACTGTCCACCATACTACGCTGTCCACCATACTACGCTGACCACCATACTACACTGACCACCATACTACACTGACCACCATACTACACTGTCCACTATACTACACTGTCCACTACATTAACCACTACACTGACCACCATACTACACTGTCCACTATACTACACTGTCCACTATACTACACTGTCCACTATACTACACTGTCCACTATACTACACTGACCACTATACTACACTGACCACTATACTACACTGACCACCATACTACACTGTCCACTACACTAACCACTACACTGTCCACTATACTACACTATACTGACCACCATACTACACTGTCCACTATACTACACTATACTGACCACCATACTACACTGACCACTACACTAACCACTATATTACACTACACTGACCACTACACTACACTACACTGACCACTACACTAACCACTACACTGACCACTATACTACACTACACTGACCACTACACTGACCACTATACTACACTACACTGACCACCATACTACACTGTCCACCATACTACACTGACCACTAGGGATGAGCTTCGAGTTCGAGTCGAACTCATGTTCTACTCGAACATTGGCTGTTCGCAAGTTCGCCGAACAGCGAACAATTTGGGGTGTTCGCGGCAAATTCGAATGCCGCAGAACACCCTTTAAAAGTCTATGGGAGAAATCAAAAGTGCAAATTTTAAAGGCTTATATGCAAGTTATTGTCATAAAAAGTGTTTGGGGACCTGGGTCCTGCCCCAGGGGACATGGATCAATGCAAAAAAAAGTTTTAAAAACGGACGTTTTTTCAGGAGCAGTGGTTTTAATAATGCTTAAAGTCAAACAATAAAAGCGTAATATCCCTTTAAATTTCGTACCTGGGGGGTGTCTATAGTATGCCTGTAAAGGGGCGCATGTTTCCTGTGTTTAGAACAGTCTGACAGCAAAATGACATTTTGAAGAAAAAAACACATTTAAAACTACCCGCGGCTATTGCATTGCCGACAATACACATAGAAGTTCATTGATAAAAACGGCATGGGAATTCCCCACAGGGCAACCCCGAACCAAAAAAAAAAAAAAAAAATGATGTGGTAGTCCCCCTAAATTCCATACAAGGCCCTTCAGGTCTGGTATGGATATTAAGGGGAACCCCAGCCAAAATTTTTTAAAAAATGACATGGGGTTCCCCCTAAATTCCATACCAGACCCTTCAGGTCTGGTATGGATTTTAAGGGGAACCCCGCGCCAAAAAAAAAAAAAAACGGCGTGGGGTCCCCCCAAAAATCCATACCAGACCCTTATCCGAGCACGCAACCTGGCAGGCCACAGGAAAAGAGGGGGGGACGAGAGTGCGGCCCCCCCCTCCTGAACCGTACCAGGCCACATGCCCTCAACATTGGGAGGGTGCTTTGGGGTAGTCCCCCAAAACACCTTGTCCCCATGTTGATGAAGACAAGGGCCTCATCCCCACAACCCTGGCCGGTGGTTGTGGGGGTCTGCGGGCGGGGCGCTTATCAGAATCTGGAAGCCCCCTTTAACAAGGGGACCCCCAGATCCCGGCCCCCCCCTGTGTGAAATGGTAAGGGGGTACTTACCCCTACCATTTCACTAAAAAACTGTCAAAAATGTTAAAAATGACAAGAGACAGTTTTTGACAATTCCTTTATTTAAATGCTTCTTCTTTCTTCCTTCATCTTCTTCTGGTTCTTCTGGCTCTTCTGGTTCTTCCTCCGGCGTTCTCGTCCAGCATCTCCTCCGCGGCGTCTTCTATCTTCTTCTCCTCGGGCCGCTCCGCACCCATGGCATTGGGGGGGAGGCTCCCACTCTTCTCTTCATCTTCTTCATCTTCTTCTTCTTCTTCATCTCTTCTTCCTTCTTCATTTCTTCTCCGGGCCGCTCCGCAGCCATGCTGGCATGGAGGGAGGCTCCCGCTGTGTGACGGCGTCTCTTCGTCTGACGGTTCTTAAATAACGGGGGGCGGGGCCACCCAGTGACCCCGCCCCCCTCTGACGCACGGTGACTTGACGGGACTTCCCTGTGACGTCACGGGGAATGCCACAGGGAAGTCCCGTCATGTCCCGTGCGTCAGAGGGGGGCGGGGTCACCGGGTGGCCCCGCCCCCCGTTATTTAAGAACCGTCAGACGAAGAGACGCCGTCACACAGCGGGAGCCTCCCTCCATGCCAGCATGGCTGCGGAGCGGCCCGGAGAAGAAATGAAGAAGGAAGAAGAGATGAAGAAGAAGAAGAAGATGAAGAAGATGAAGAGAAGAGTGGGAGCCTCCCCCCCAATGCCATGGGTGCGGAGCGGCCCGAGGAGAAGAAGATAGAAGACGCCGCGGAGGAAATGCTGGACGAGAACGCCGGAGGAAGAACCAAAAGAGCCAGAAGAACCAGAAGAAGATGAAGGAAGAAAGAAGAAGCATTTAAATAAAGGAATTGTCAAAAACTGTCTCTTGTCATTTTTAACATTTTTGACAGTTTTTTAGTGAAATGGTAGGGGTAAGTACCCCCTTACCATTTCACAGGGGGGGGGGGCGGGATCTGGGGGTCCCCTTGTTAAAGGGGGCTTCCAGATTCCGATAAGCCCCCCGCCCGCAGACCCCCACAACCACCGGCCAGGGTTGTGGGGATGAGGCCCTTGTCTTCATCAACATGGGGACAAGGTGTTTTGGGGTGCTACCCCAAAGCACCCTCCCAATGTTGAGGGCATGTGGCCTGGTACGGTTCAGGAGGGGGGGGCCGCACTCTCGTCCCCCCCTCTTTTCCTGCGGCCTGCCAGGTTGCGTGCTCGGATAAGGGTCTGGTATGGATTTTTGGGGGGACCCCACGCCGGTTTTTTTTTTTTTTTTTGGCGCGGGGTTCCCCTTTAAATCCATACCAGACCTGAAGGGTCTGGTATGGAATTTAGGGGGAACCCCCCGTCATTTTTTTTTTAAATTTTGGCTGGGGTTCCCCTTAATATCCATACCAGACCTGAAGGGCCTTGTATGGAATTTAGGGGGACTCCCACATCATTTTTTTTTTTTAATTTTGGTTCGGGGTTGCCCTGTGGGGAATTCCCATGCCGTTTTTATCAATGAACTTCTATGTGTATTGTCGGCAATGCAATAGCCGCGGGTAGTTTTAAATGTGTTTTTTCCTTCAAAATGTCATTTTGCTGTCAGACTGTTCTAAACACGGGAAACATGCGCCCCTTTACAGGCATACTATAGACACCCCCCAGGTACGAAATTTAAAGGGATATTACACTTTTATTGTTTGACTTTAAGCATTATTAAAATCTCTGCTCCTGAAAAAACGGCCGTTTTTAAAACTTTTTTTTGCATTGATCCATGTCCCCTGGGGCAGGACCCGGGTCCCCAAACACTTTTAATGACAATAACTTGCATATAAGCCTTTAAAATTAGCACTTTTGATTATTCATGTTCGTGTCCCATAGACTTTAACGGTGTTCGCGTGTTCGAACGAACTTTTTTCCTGTTCGCATGTTCTGGTGCGAACCGAACAGGGGGGTGTTCGGCTCATCCCTACTGACCACCATACTACACTGACCACCATACTACACTGACCACCATACTACACTGACCACCATACTACACTGTCCACTAAACTACACTGACCACCATACTACACTGTCCACCATACTACACTGTCCACCATGCTACACTGGCCACCATACTACACTGTCCACTATACTACACTGTCCACTATACTACACTGTCCACTATACTACACTGTCCACTATACTACACTAACCACTACACTACACTGTCCACTATACTACACTACACTGACCTCCATACTAAACTACACTATACTGACCACTATGCTAACCACTATACTATACTACACTAACCACTATACTGATAACTATACTACACTATACTGTCCACTACACTGCCCCCCATAGTGACCACTACACTAACCTCCATACTATACTACACTACATTGTCCTGCCTACAGTCTCTCTCTCTCGCCCCCCTCCCTCCCCCTCCCAGTAACATGACTCTCACTCACCTTCTTGTCCTGGCTGCATCGATCCGGGGGAGAAGACAGCGGCGGCTCACTTTCTTCTCTCCCCTGCGCTCTGCTTGCTGCCATGTTCAGTATCCGGCGCCCTGTGATTGGGCGTATGGGGGTCATGTGCGGAGGCGGGACGCCTCACATGACCCCCATACACCCAATCACAGGGCGCCGGACACTTAACATGGCGGCCGGAGCCCGGGGACACAAAATTAGAAATTAGGAGGAGGCAGCCAGTGACACATACTGGCGCCCCCCTAAATATCGCGCCCGGGGCCACGGCACCCCCTGCACCCCCCACGCTACGCCACTGACCCTAGGAAGAACATGCAAACCGAATGCAGGTAGTGTAATGGTTGGGATGCAAACTGATGATCCATGTGCTTCAAGGCAGAAGTACTAAGCCACGGCACTTCCCTATAAACAAAGCCTTTGTTTTACTGTGCGGTTAGGGTTACTGCTGGATTTAAGGTGTATTTGGAAATTTTTAGAAAGTCAGCTCCTATCCCAATATTGATTAGTGGCTTCAAATCAACAATAACTTCTGCAGTAGGAACAGACGCAAAAAAAATACACCCACCATCATTCCAAATACCTGTTCTGTTTATTCCGTGCTTTTTTTTATAACCATGCTTACGTAGGTATCAGAATAATATGACAATTGTATTTAAACACATACACTTGTATTTACTTAAAGCAGTTGTATACCCACACATTAAAAAAAAAAGAAAGAAAAAAAAAAAACCCTGCAAGGCAAAGGCATAATGAGCTAGTATAACTAGCGCATGCTAGCTCATTATGAAATGCTTACCTCAGAACAAAGCCCCCGTTTCGGAGCCCGGTCTACGCTGAGGGAGCTGACATCTTGCCCTTGGCGTGTCTTCCGGGTTCGTGGCTCCGGCGCTGTGAGTGGCCGAGCCGCATTGACGTCACTCCTGTGCATGCACGTGGGAATTTTCTCCCCGGCAAGGTCCGGCAGTGTCTGCCGGTCCTTCAGCCGGGCATTCAGAGCGCATGCGCCGCTGATGTCAGTGGCTGTATTCAAAGGGAATATCTCCTAAACTGTACAGGTTTAGGAGATATAAATTTTACCTACAGGTAAGCCTTATTATATGCTTATCTGTAGGTAAAAATGTCAAATTTAGGTATACAACCACTTTAAGCTAACAAGGGGTATAACTGAAGCAGTACATAGGCAGGCGAGTTTCTTATTAGGGTCTAAGGAATGCAAATACCTGACAGAATAGTATGATCATGTGCAATACATTATTAGTGCCGTGTGCAGAATATGGAGTGCAGTGTGCAAATTATAAGTAAAGCATACAAAATGGAGTACAGTTTAATACAGAATTGAATATTTCTTTCACAAGGGTTAGGGTTGTTTAACACAAGAACAGGTCCAAGATAATTTAAAGGACATTCCCCAACTCATTGGAGCCTGTTAAAATCCACCGCACTCCTACAAATTTGCCTTCTCTATTTACTCTGTTGTATTTCACCAAATTGGAGACATTTTGGCAAAATGACCCAATTTTTGCCAATATTTTGGCAAAGGGAACTCTCCCAATATTGTTCAGCTTTAAATATGATTTATGTTTGCTTCTCATTATCATTTTCCACTTAGATGAGACATCAGAATTTATTTATCTGAAAAAAAAATGAATGTGGCTTTCCAAATCTCTTTCAGCTGTCTCGCAAAGCAAAACTTAACAAAGCTGTGAAGATTCTGCCATTACCAAAGAAATTTAATGATGTCAAAGATGGGACTTTGTGTAACACAGCAGGGTGGGGTACAACCCAAAACAATAATGAGCAACTGTCAGACAAGCTGATGGAAGTCTGCCTTCCAGCATTAAGCAGAAAGAAATGTGCTGCAATGTGGAAATCTAGCATAGAAATCACTCCAAACATGATGTGCACCCTTGATGCGAGTGGAAAGAAAGATGCATGCAGAGTAAGTATGGAATAGGTATTGTCATTTAAGATAAGTTTTCCAAGTTGGGATGAAGGACAAGTTCCGGGCAATGTAGGTTTCATCCTCAACTCTAGCTGTTTGAGACTTTTTAATTAAATAGCCTGTTTGTTGACCCCGCATCAAACCTCCGGCTGTGCAGGAAGTCATTCATTAGTAGCACTAGTACTACCTCCATCAACGAACGATGGCATCCTGCTCAGCACTGAAGATTCTAAAATGCTGGTGGTTGCCCTATTCCTAGCAACTATTTTACATCCCATCCCCATTCAGCTGAATGTAAACAGTGGGGCTGGGGATGTTGGCTGACATCATTAACCATATATAGAGACACGTGACCATATTTGGTTAGTGATGTCAACTAACATCACCAAACCCTTTGTTTACATTCAGTTGCTGGCTGGGTAATCTCCTGGATAGAAGTGAATGGGGCCAGGGATGTGGGGAGAATTCTTGTCCTCATCAGTGCGGGGACAGTGTGCTTTGCCTGGGAACTCCCTTGAAATGGTTTAGGAAGAGAGCACATTGCCTGCTCCCCCCCCCCTCCTTTTCCTGGCCAGCAAGGCTGGATGCTTGGATAAAGGTCTGGTATGGATTTGGGGGGTCCCTATGGTGTTAGTTTTTTAGGCAGGGTCCCCCTTACAATCCATACCAGACCCTTATCCTGGATAGATGTTGAAAGGTATCTCCTGTGGGTGGTTTACAACACGAATTAAGTGTCTGGGAACTTTATATATTAATCAGCAATTTACATGGCTTTTGTTATTTTGTAAATGTCACTTTTGCTTTAATATATTATACAGGTGTGCCATTTCACAGGCAGCTTTAGGCCCCTTTCACACAGGCTGTCCGAACCTGAAAAACGGACAGGTGGACCTAATCGGACCATCCATTTGCCCCTATGGATCGGCAGAAGTCCGCTGACATCTGCTGATATCTGATCCGCCCAAATCCAGATGGATGGTGGTCCTATTTGCTATCCGTCTGGTGAATCGGATGAAAACAGACAGGTGGTCTGTTTTCATCTTATCTCCCCATAGAGGAGACAGCGGAGACAGACCTGTCCCCCCGCCTGCTCAGTGGGGATCAACAGAGCAAGTCCCTCTGAGCAAGTGGAGTACGTCAAACGGATCCGCCCGTGTGAAAGGGGCCTTAGAATATTCCCCAAGCTTGTTTTTTTAAATAATTGTGCATTTTTAATATTACATTTTAAGCCTATATAAAAATGCTGCTCCTTGTTAAACAGCATTTAATCATTGGCCCGCCCCCCCAGTGATGCCGAACTCTAAGCTCCCAACTGTCCCTGATTTCGAGGGACTCTCCCTGACTTGGAACAAAGTCCCTCTGTCCCTCTTTTTGGTCTGATCTACATAGTTGTATATAAAATGCACTTTTTATCTTTCCAAAAGTGTTTTCCAATTTCTAAATTGCTGCATTTGTAAATTTGAAAAGTCAATATAAAGGAATAGTAGTGGTTAAAAAAAGCATGGGTGGATTTAACCAATCATTTTTCTGTGTAATTCTCCTTTAAGGGGGCAGGGCAGGTGCATGGCCTGCGGTGTGTCCTATGCCTACATACTTTTGCTAATAGGTGTCCCTCATTCCCATCTCCAAAAAGTTGGAGGCATGAAAACCTGCCCCCAGACAGACGCTGCAGCTCCCGGACAGCAACAGATTTGTGTGTGTCTAGCCCACAGCCCAGTCTGAATAATGTGTCTGGGTTTCAGGCAGACTAAAACCCGGACACATGATTCAAAACCCGAATTGTCCGGGTGAATCCTGGACAGGTGGCAGGCAAGTTCACAGCTTTGATCAACAGTGCTATCTCCCTGGCAGGAGCATGAAGTTTGTAGCTGGGCCCCTGCACATCCACCAGGCTCTAAGCTCCTGCCTAAGTTGCCTTGTGGATGATCTGGCTCTGCGTAGCCACTGGTCATCACGTCTGCCTAGTCTAGTAGTTTTTGTTTATATTATTTTGTTTTATATATTTCAGGGTGATTCTGGAGGACCTTTAATATGCGAGAAAATGTTTCGGGGAATTGTTTCTTTTGGTCCAAGGACATGTGCGAACCCTGAACTACCAGGTGTCTACACATTTCTCACCGAAGACTATATCAAATGGATTAAAAAGGAAATAAATAAGAAAACAAATGCTATTAACTAGCCCTTTTGTGCTTTCATATCTAAAAATACTGCTAGTTCCTCTTTTCTGAACCCCTTCCTCATAGCTCATTTTTCCCCTCTGCTTACTATAATATAATACCCTTTTCCAATCTTACCTGTTTTCAAAATTCTCTAAATTTCCTTATTTGGAAATAGGGATCTCTAGCATTCAGGGTTCCTATATATTACATATTAGCAAACAGCAGATGCATAATTCTTTTATCATCCTGATCCAATCACATACTCAAGATGACTCTTTATACTATGAACACAAATTATGGTTATTTTTGTTGTTTCATCATTGGTTATTTTATATGGCTCTGTACTTGCTTTGTTTGTAATTTGTGGAATGTTGACATTTTACTGCCTTTACATTGTATCTCTGCCACTTTGGAGCTTTTTCATTTACAATTACTGATAGTAATGTTAGATGTATCCAGGTGTAAATAAAACAGGTGGAGAGAAATGTGTCCATTTAATCAAAGCAACCAATTCTCATGCTGGCTTGACAATAAAGTTTGACCTTATAGTCATCCTCTTTTTGTTTATTGTTTTCCTAATAACCTGCCTATTTACTAAGCTAAAAAAGCAACATGCATAGCTAAAAAATATATAGCAAGCTATTAGAATTCATCTTGCACCTCATGTCTGATTAGCGTTAACTGAAATTCATTTTGTTGCCATACAAATACAGTAGTACCTTGGATTACGAGCATAATACCTTTCAGAAGCATATGTAATCCAAAGCACTTGTATATCAAAGCGAGTTTCCCCATAGGAATTAATGGAAGCTCTGATAATTATATCCGGTTTCACTGCTATTATATGCAGTGCCGCATGTGGTCAGAGGTGGGGGGGGCACCGGAGATACTCGGAAACGCTCAGAGACCACTTGGAGGCGCTCGGAGACACTCAGAGACACTCGGGAACAGAGTGTTTCCGGGTGTCTCCGAGCATCTCCGAGTGTCTCCGAGCGTCACCGGCCTCCCCGCACCTCTGGCCACATGCGGTACTGCACACCCCGGAGGCTTGAATTCTGCTCATCTTGCGAGACAACGCTCGCAAACACGAGTCAGGATTTTTTTTAAAAAAAAACAACTCGTATTGCGAAGCGCTCGTAAACCGCGTCACTCGCAATCCGAGGTTTTAATGTATAGCAAAAAGGAGAATTCTACCTTATTGGAACCCAGCAGTCAGGAGTGGGAGCATTGATTTGTAAAGGGGCTGTAATGGTAATGATCTCTATCAGTCTCATGTAACGTGTCTTTATTATCTTTACTGTGTCTCCTACAACATGTCCTAACCACACCTGTAGTATGTCCAGTCTCTCACAGTCTCCTTTATTAAGTCTGCATTCTCTGAAAGTTTTCCGTAGCACTGCATATACTAAATACTGGATTGATTTACTAAAATTGGAGAGTGCAAAATCTGCTATGCATAGAAATCAATCAGCTTCCATTTTTTTTTGTCAAAGCTTAATTGAACAAGCTGAAGTTAGAAGCTGATTGGCTACCATGCATAGCTGCACCAGATTTTGCACTCTCCAATTTTAGTAAATCAACCCTTACGTGTGGCCCTTTTGTGATGTCAGAGGTGACAGTTGAAGCCCCCTATACCTCAACCACTAGCTTACAGTATCCAATTATTGCCTATGCAGGGGAAAGAAACAGGGTCAATTTACTCCCCATCAGCATGTAGTCCCCTTTCCTAACTGCTGCTCCATTTTGCTTGGCCAATGGAACTGATTGCATTCAGTAGTAGCTGCATAGGCATGCGCAGCCTGTTGCATTAGGGTGTGCACCCTAAACCAAAGCTTAAACACACATGCGTGTGTGTGCGTATATATATATATATATATATATATATATATATATATATATATATATATATATATATATATATTACATTTTTTTTTATACATTTACATGCCACTGATTCAATTACACCCTCTGTTGCTTTTAGTAGCTCTAGTACCCACTGAGAGTGACAAATTCAAATGAATGCTGGCGCTCTGCAAGCTCTCACCACCTCTCAAATGCACATGAATGAGCCCCTACAGTACATATTCCTGCATGTCAATGGTGAAGGGCAGCTCAAACAAAATGTCATGCCTTTTGCTGGACTACGAATAAACAGCAGGTGTACATCCCTGATCACAAAGTTGTCTCACAAAAATTGTAAAGATTTAGCATTTCTACTCACATATATATTTTTTTTTACAGTACAGTACAGACTTGCTATATGTACACTGTGCACTGTCCCGTGTAAAACATTTGCTCTTCTCTCTTTGGGTGCCAGAAGGATTAGCAAGGTGATCTCTGTCCCAGTGTGCAGTATGAGCTGAACACACAGCTTACACCAAGGGTGAAGCACAGGAACTGGCGTGACTCTTTGCTAGGACACAGATGGCACCTTGGCATTGTAATTGGAGAGGGGGACCTAGAATTGTGATAGGAGGCGGGCATTGTGACGGGGGGGGTACCTGGGCAGTGTGACAGGAGGGGGTACCTGGGCAGTATCACAGGGGGGGGGGGGTACCTGGGCAATGTGACAGGAGGGGGGTATCTGGGCAGTATTTCAGGGGGGATACCTGGGCAGTATTAGAGGGGAGGTACCTGGGCAGTATTACAGGAGTGGGGGTACCTGGGCAGTGTGACAGGAGGGGGGTATCTGGGCAGTATTACAGGAGGGGGGATACCTGGGCAGTATTAAAGGAGGGGGGTACCTGGTCAGTATTACAGGAGGGGGTATCTGGGCAGTATTACAGGAGGGGGGTACCTGGGCAGTATTACAGGAGGGGGGTACCTGGTAAGTATTACAGGAGGGGGGATACCTGGGCAGTATTACAAGAGGGGGGTATCTGGGCAGTTTTACAGGAGTGGGGGGGGGTACCTGGGCAATGTGACAGGAGGGGGGTATCTGGGCAGTGTGACAGGAGGGGGGTATCTGGGCAGTGTGACAGGAGGGGGGTATCTGGGCAGTATTACAGGAGGGGGGTACCTGGGCAGTATTACAGGAGGGGGGTCCCTGGGCAGTATTACAGGAGTGGGTGGGTACTTGGGCACTGTGACAGGAGGGGGGTACCTGGGCAATATTACAGGAGGGGGTATCTGGGTAGTATTACTTTCAATAAATTTTTATTATTAATAATAAAAATATATCAGACACAAAATTTGCATCAAACATTACATGAAATAAAGGTAGAAGGGAATTAGAAGTAGCTTAGCCTCCTAATGCAGGGCTTACAGGCGAGAGAAATAAAATAAAGCAACGTTAGTGCAAAACCTTAAAACAAGTCTAGCGAATCAGCTTGGGTTGTCAGGTCACAGTTGCTAGAACGAGATAAGAAGATCATACCGCAGGGTCAGAAGACAAGAGGAGGCAGGGTTATAGCAGAGCTGGGGGGGGGGGGATATTGGTATGGAAAAGAAGAATCTATCTTGTATACACAAGGGTTCAGGGAGCAGGCGAGGTAACCGCCGCCCACCCCAAATGGGAACACACTGTGGGCGAGGGACCCCCCCACCCTCCCGAACCCCCAATCTCAATCACAGCCTCCCCCACCAGAGGCGTCAAATAATCTTGTTCCATTGTAGGAACAATGTATTCCCTGCTTCGTTGGTCTCTATTATCAAGTGGTCTAACCACCTTAGCTACGTATCCTCAAACTGAAGGAGAGCTATTTACAACAGAAAAGCCCTAGCCTCATAAAGCCCGGGGTTCATTAAGGCATTACTTAAACTCTCCAAGTAAGTATTAATAGGTAAGAGTCAAGGTCAAACTTCTTACAGATACTTTAAACCGTGAAACTGAGGGAGTGTAGGAAAGGGGGAAGGAAGACCAGGAGAAGGGGAAGGGAGGGGGGTGAGAGGAAAATCACAAGGGAGGAGGAGTATCCGTGGAGTCACTCAGAGAGCCTGTTGCCCTGATAAGCTAACGCCAGGGCATAAGGAAATATGGCAAAAGTTGGCCCAAGGTTCCCAGATTAGTTCGAAAGTACGGGTTTTGTCTTGTATAATGCTAACAATCTTCTCTTGCGCCATAATCCAAGATATTTTATGCTTCACCGCTGCAAAAGAGACCCTACGTTTTTTCCAACAAGAGGCAATTGTGATTTTGGCTCCCAGAAGGATGAAAAATATCAATTTCTGTGTACATTTATCTACTTTTTCCACTTTCATATTCAGTAGAGCTATTTCTGGAGATTGGGGAATATGAACAGAGGTTATTTTACGTATTACTGAGAAAATTTTGTTCCATAGACTCCGTATGCGGGGGCAGGCCCACCATACGTGAGACATTGTCCCTACATCGCCACAGCCTCTAAAACACAGCGGGGAAGCATCAGGGTATATCTTTGCAAGAAAAGAAGGAACCCTATACCACCTCATGAGTACCTTAATGCTACCCTCCATGAGGGAAACATTTAATATACCTTTAAAAGAGCGCTGAAAGCAGGAGAACCATTGATCTCTATCCCAGGAAAAGTTCAGGTCCTTTTCCCAGGATAAGGCGTATGGAGGCTTGGACGCTACTGACGCCAGTGAAGCATATATGACGGAAATCCCCCCTCTCTGATCCATTGCACCCGCACACCAAGACTCATAGTTAGATATTGAGGGGGGTATTGATTTATTTGGCCAGAGGGAATAAAGGAAATGTTGTATTTGCATAAAGCGACAACGTTCAGCCTGTGGCATTTCAAGCTTGCTAGTACAGAAAGCCAGAGTGAGTGGAGGAGAAATAGTTCCCTATTCTAAGTAATCCCTTATTCAGCCACCAACTAAACGCTAAGATGTTCATTCCCGGCGGAAAGTCGGGGTTATAAAAAATATGTGTTAGGGGTTTGAGGGAGGAAATCAAGGAGGGGATTTTATAAAGTCGGTCGCATAGGGCCAGAGAATGTGACAACGTGGGGGCAAGGATGGGCGGTCTCGATTTAATAGGAGACCACAGCAAAAAGTCAATCGTGTAGAGAGGGACTGCTTGACGTTCCATTGTAACCCAATCAGGCTTCGGGCCTTTTGAATATACGACGGAGATTTGAGCTAACTGGGCTGCTTGATAGTACCACCAAATATTGGGAAGTGCCAGACCCCCTTGTGATTTAGACCTGAAAAGGATATTTTGAGCGCAACGACTTCCCTTCGGGCTCCAAATAAATTTTATGATTTTGGACTGGAGTGGGTGTACTTGCGATTTTTGGATTGGGATGGGCAAGGATCTGAATAAGTAAAGTATGCGTGGGAGGAGAGTCATTTTGACCGCATTAATACGGCCCAGCCAGGATAGATTGTGATTATCCCAGAGGGAAAGGTCCGATATCAATTTGCGGAAGATGGCCGGATAGTTGGATGAATAGAGGGAGGCTATACTTGCCGTGAGATGTACTCCCAGGTAAGGGAGAGAGACCTCATTCCATGAAATTGGGAAGTGGTTTTGTAGGCTACTTAGGATATTGGGGGGGACCGTAATGTTCAGGGCGGAGGATTTGGATACATTGACTCGCAGACTCGATATTTCACCAAACTTATCAAGTAAAGAGAAGATATTAGGAGTGGAGATTAGAGGGGATGTCACGAAGAGTAATAAATCGTCCGCAAAAAGGGCACATTTGTGCTCCTGTTTGCCACACATCACCCCTTTAATGTCGGGATGGTTCCTAATCGCAACAGCCAGGGATTCCATGGCTATGGCGAATAGAAGGGGGGATAGAGGGCATCCCTGCCTAGCTCCTCTTTCTATAGCAAGGGGCTCGGAATAAAAGCCCTGCAATCTGACCTGTGCACTTGGGCCAGAGTACAGGGCCCTGAGGATGCTCAAGAATTGTGGACCAAAACCCCACCGATCCAGAACCTGGAATAGGTATGGCCAGGTAACTGTGTCGAAAGCCTTCTGCAGGTCAATGGACAACAGATACCCATGTTGTGGGGGACCCCCATCCCATTGAGAATTGAGTAATGAAATGATATCGACTGCTCTCCTGATCTGGTCAGGACCTTGTCTCCCCGGAATAAAGCCCACCTGGTCCTTATTGACATAGAGAGCTATACAGGACGCTAGCCGGTTGGAGAGAACTTTAGTTAAGATTTTTAAATCGTTGTTGATTAAGGAGATAGGACGATAATTAGCAACCATAGTTGTGTCTTTGCCGGGTTTTGGAATGACCGAAATGAAGGCAAGATTTAGGGCTTTATCCAGGGGAGAGTCAGACCTGAGGGAATTAAAGAATCTGACTAAATACGGGGCTAATATGGGACCGAATTTTTTATAATAGCCAACGGAGAAGCCATCCGGGCCCGGGGCTGAGTTTTGTTTCAGGTGTTTAATTACTGCGAGCACTTCGGGTTCAGTGATTGGACCCTCTAGAAGTTCCGAATGGTCCCGAGATAATTTGGGAAGGGATAGGTTGTCTAGGAATTCTGATATGGAATGGTTAGATGTTACTTTTTCCTTTTTATATAGTGAAGTGTAGAATTCGTGGAATGTTTCCATTATCCGTTTTGGGTTTTGGGTAAGATCGCCTGATGGGGTGCGAATTTCGGGGAGGGTGATCGATCTCGGTTTTGGTGACAATTTGGCTGCTAATTTAGCTCCTATTTTGCCAGTTTGGTGATAAAAGCGGGCGCCTGACCACCGGAGCTGTTTCTCAGCCTCGGAGGTAAGGGCCAGGTTTAGAGAAGTCCGCGCATTTTCCAGCGCCGCTAGAGAATCTTTGGTGGGGTTCCGTTTGTGGGCTCCACACAGAGATTGGAATTTTAACCGAAGATTATTGATATCAGCCGTACGTTCTTTCTTAAGGTTAGTAGAGATTTGAATAATTTTTCCTCTGAGTACTGCCTTATGAGCAGCCCACAGCGTCTCCGGAGAGACCTCTTCAGTATCGTTTAAACGGAAGTATTCCTGTATCTCTTTTGCTAAGATCGAACATTGGATTGGGTCACTGAGGAGCCCTTCATTGAGGCGCCATATAAATTTGTTGCCCGGGTTGGGAGATTGCTGCATATATAAGACAACCATCGAGTGGTCAGATATAGGGGTGTCCCTGATAATTGCTTTGAGAGCCTTAGGGATGTTTTGTGATTGAATAAAAATATGGTCGATCCTTGTGTAGAGGTGGTGCGGGCGGAATAATGAGTGAAGTCCCTGGACCTATTCATTTCCCTCCAGATGTCCACAAGGCCCAGCGAACACAGTGTGGAGGCTATTTTAGTACTTTGTTTTGGAGGTTTTCTAGAATGAGGAGGACCAGAGCCCGATTTGTCCAGTGAAATGTCAAAAGGGAGATTTGTGTCTCCTCCCATTATGATTTTCCCTTCAAGTTGTGGGCCTAATGTGGACATCATTGTGGAGAAGAAGGAAGCCTGGCCTTTATTCGGGGCATAGTAAGAAATAAAAGAGTGCATTGATCCCTCAATCGTGCCCTTTACTAAAAGAAACCTGCCCGCTTGGTCTTTAATAACGTCTGTGGGAGAAAATTTAAGATGTTTTGCAAAGCAAATAGCAACCCCTTTTGTCCTATTGTCAGCATTGGAGAGAAAAAACTGAGTGTAGTGACCATGTAGGAAGGAGGGATTGTATGAGGATGGGAAGTGAGTTTCTTGTAATAAAAGAATTGCTATTTTTTGTGATTTGTAGAGGTTAAATAGTTTGCGTCTTTTGACTGGAGAATTCATTCCCTGCACATTGTGCGTGGCTATACAGAGGGGGTGGGGGGGTATCAGTGTGTCAGAGTGCATGGATCAGAAGGGGGGATGAGCGCCTCACACAACTAGTGCTTACCTGGGATTTCAAGAGATGTACATGCGTCTAAGCCTCCGCGGCCTGAGTTCCTGGGATTCCTAGTAGCAACTGCCTCGTGTGGCTCCTGAGTGACTCCGGGGATAGGTGGGAGGAAGAGGTGAGGAAATGAAGTAAGGTTGACCCTGGGTGGGAGAGACCAGACATGTCAAAAGCAATATGGAACAAAAACCATATCCAAGAAAACATTTCAGTTAAAACTGAGTAACTTTCAAGAACCCCTGCAGGAGGGAAAGGTGAGTGTTTGCCTCCTGCAAGGTTTTCCCTTAGAGCAAAAACCCCTCCAAATGGGGTCATGGAAGTTTCTCTGAGTGGGGGAAAATACCACTCAGAGACTCGTGGAGGCGAAGTGCCGCCACTCCGGCCAAACCACAAAAAACAAAAAACAAAATTGAAACCATGAAAAAACATATTAAAAGGAGTCCTGAGAATAATGAAGCAAAAAGTAAACATCTCAGCATCCAAAAAAAAAAAAAGGGGAAAAATCTTAAAACGAATCTGGCTAGGATTCTGCCAGGAGAAAACGGGGGTTTAGGAAGTCAGCGTCCCATTTTCAAAAGACTACTGCAGGAGGTCCTGGGGAGTAAAAAAGGGGTTGATTCTGTTGATAGTAGACTGTTCTTCATGGAGGGCGACCATCTTTAGATCTCTTTGCATGTTGCTTGTGCCATAAGGGTTGGACGGGACTTGAGGGTGGTGGTCTTTTTGTTGATTGAGGTGTTCTGGGATCCATAACGGCAGGCAGTGGCATCTCCAGCTTTCATATTTAGGGGGGGCACATGGGGGGACAGGGACAAAAATAGGGGGGCAATATAAAATGCAAATATATAGATAGATAGATAGATCTATCTATCTATATATATTTTATCTATCCTGGGGCCCTTTACCCCTTTACTACGATCCCACAACGGCCCTTTCACATGTTCTGCAGTGAGCTCCCTTCCTACTGTATTGGGGCCCCCCCAGGGTGACAGAGAACAAGAGATATATGTCACCAGCATACCAAGAAAATATAAGGGTCCAAAGCAGTGGGAGAACTATCAGGGTTGCAAAGGTTGTCTTGCCACCGGGCCCTGGTGTTCTGTCACTGTGGGGTTTCCCAGCCTCTTCTTGCTGTCCTGCCCCTGCTATTGACAGCGCTGGTCTGGCATTTCTTGGAATTTACAGGCTCGTTCTCCTGTCCTAAGGATGGGAGAAATCAGTCTGTTTTTTCAGTAACTGAGAGTCCTGGTGGAGTCCTTCCTGCAACTCGCTCTTCTCCCTGCCAATGAGGATGCAGGGGAAGGAGCAGATTGGGCGGCCGTGGTTGTGTGAGCGCTTGCATTATGCAGTGTCAGCGAGCAGAGGGAGGGGGGAGGAATCATCCGCAGGAGCTGACTGGGGACGTTCTCCCTCTCAATAGAGACTGTGTTACTCCAGCGGTGGCCCGAGTAAGATGCGGCACATCCGATATGAATACAAACAAAAAGAAATTGCCTTTTTGTAAAAAAAAAAAATAATAAAAAAAAATAAATAAAATTTTTTTTTTGGGGGGGCACATGGTGGGGCCCAGCATAATGTTGGGGGGGGTCAGGGCCCCCTCTGGCCCCCCCTAGGGTCGCCATTGACGGCAGGTGGGGCAGGCGAGTGTGAAATAAGGCCCAGTTGCAACAGCAGCCTTTCTCCATCTCCAAAATTTGTGAAGCTGTATGATTTATTTAGGTAGGCAAAGTTGAGGCGAAAAGGGAACGACCATCTGTAAGCGATCGATTTCTGTGATAAGCTGCTCAAAAGAGGCTTCAAGGATCTCCGTTTCTGTATCGTAAAGGGGGAAAGATCCGCAAATATTTGAATCGGATGCCCTTGAAAGGAGAGATTTTCTGTTTCCCTTGCTCTGTGCATAACATCCTCTTTAACTCTGAAGAAGTGGGGTTTAACCACTATGTCTCTGGGCAAACCGTCCTGGCGCGGAGGTTGTAAGGCCCTGTGTGCTCGGTCTAATTCCAATCTGTAGTCTGGAATGTCCGGAAGTAAGTGTTTGATGAATGAGCGAACGATTTTATCTGTGTCCTTGAACGATTCTGGAAGGCCTCTTAGCCTAAAATTGTATCTTCAAGACCTATTTTCAAGGTCATCGAGTTTTGAGTATGCTATGTCCAGTTGGTCATGTAATTCTTGGATCCTGTCAGTGTTCTGGTTGGCGACTGCTGCGATTTGATCTGTCTTAGATTCAATTGCCTCAATTCTTATGCCCAATTGCTGCAGGTCTGCCTGTATAGTGGTGGTGATTTGTGAGGCATTTAGTGCTAACCCTCTTGAGAGCATGTTAGAGAAGGTATCCATTAATGCTGCAAAATCTGTGGGGATAGGGCCAGGAGAGGCAGACAGAGGGCTGGATGTGGAGCATCTCTCCTCCATCTGGGTCAGGGGGGGAACTTCCATAGGGCTACATCCTAGTGAATAGGAATGAGCTTCGTGTTCGAGTCGAACCCATGTTCGACTCGAACATCGGCTGTTCGGTCGTTCGCCGAATTGCGAACGATATGGGCCGTTCGTGCCAAATTCGTGTGGCGCGTCACGGCCCATAATTCACTGCGGCATCGCAGTGCATTGCTTGCTGATGATTGGCCAAGCATGCACTATGACCCGCATCTTGGCCAATCACAGCGCCGCCTGAACAGAGAGCCTTAATTGGCCAAAGCCAAGGAGGCTTTGGCCAATTATGGCTCAGGGGATTTAGTACACGCCCCACACTATATAAGGCTGCCTGCACGGCGGCCCTGTGCAGTGTGTTCCGGTGTGCTGAGAGATAGAGAGAGAGAGAGACAGTGTCATTTCATTTGAGTTATCTAGATTAGGCAGGACAGTCAGTCAGTTAGCTGCACTTAAAGTGTATTGTGCATATATATGCATCCCAGGTGTTGCATATATATATATATATACACTGTATTCAGTTTAGCTAGATCCGTTCCTGTTATCTTCTAGACTATTTACATTTAGTGCAGTGCGTCCTGCTCACAGTGTTCAGCTAGATCCGTTCCTGTTATCTTCCTACTGACAGGCAGGCTTGTCTTGTTACAGTATATACAGCTACCTAAAGAAAATTACTGGTGTTCTTTTGATCCTATTAGTGCCACGGTCAGGCAGCTAGACTATTTACATTTAGTGCAGTGCGTCCTGCTCACAGTGTTCAGCTAGATCCGTTCCTGTTATCTTCCTACTGACAGGCAGGCTTGTCTTGTCACAGTATTTACAGCTACCTAAAGAAAATTACTGGTGCTCTTTTGATCCTATTAATAACACGGTCAGGCAGCTAGACTATTTACATTTAGTGCAGTGCGTCCTGCTCACAGTGTTCAGCTAGATCTGTTCCTGTTATCTTGCTACTGACAGGCAGGCTTGTCTTGTTACAGTATATAAAGCTACCTAAAGAAAATTACTGGTGTTCTTTTGATCCTATTAGTACCACGGTCAGGCAGCTAGACTATTTACATTTAGTGCAGTGCGTCCTGCTCACAGTGTTCAGCTAGATCTGTTCCTGTTATCTTCCTACTGACAGGCAGGCTTGTCTTGTTAAAGTATATAAAGCTACCTGAAGAAAATTACTGGTGTTCTTTTGATCCTATTAGTACCACGGTCAGGCAGCTAGACTATTTACATTTAGTGCAGTGCGTCCTGCTCACAGTGTTCAGCTAGATCCGTTCCTGTTATCTTCTTACTGACAGGCAGGCTTGTCTTGTTACAGTAAATACAGCTACCTGAAGAAAATTGCTGGTGTTCTTTTGATCCTATTAGTACCACAGTCAGGCAGCTAGACTATTTACAGTTAGTGCAGTGCGTCCTGCTCACAGTGTTCAGCTAAACCTACAAGTTAGTGGGGTGCATCCACCTCACAGTGTTCAGCTAAAGCTACCTGTAGAAGGTTGATTTTGCTAGCTGCAGTATCAGTATATATATATATATATATATATATATATATATATATATCCCAGCTTAGTGCAGCTACAGGCCATTAGTATGTCTGGAAGGCCAAGAAGGAGAGGCAGACAGTCACAAGCCAATAAGAGAGGGCAAGCAGGCTCTGTGTCTAGTGCTGGTCGTGGAGACGGTGCATCCTCATCAGCACGTGGCCATGGGACACGCTTGGCCTTTTTTTCGGCAGCTGGCCGTGTTGAGCCGCAACATGCGGAAGACTTGGTCGAGTGGATGACCAAGCCGTCCTCATCCTCCTCATACTCTCTCACCCATGCCCAGGGTGCTTTGTCTGGCAAAGCAGCGGCCTCTTCCCTGGGCTCAATGTCATCAGTGACTCCTTCCTTAGCTCCACCATGTCCTCCTGAGGAGTCCCTCGAACTGTTTGACCACAGTGTTGGGTACATGCTCCAGGAGGATGCCCAGCGTTTGGAAGGCTCTGATGATGATACTGAGCTCGATGAAGGCAGTAACATGAGCACGGATAGAGGGGGTGCCCAAGAAGGACAGCAATCTGGCAGTCATGCTCCCCCTGCTGCAGCATACTGCCAGGTTTGCTCCAGTGATGAGGAGGGAGGGGATGATGAGGTCACTGACTCAACGTGGGTGCCTGATAGGAGAGAGGAGGAGGAGGAGGCGGCACATCACCAACGAGGCAGGATGCCCTCCAGGGGCCAGCCTAAGGGCAGCACATTGACTGCATCACACCCCAAAGCTCCACATGTGCAGGGCGCTGCAGTCTCTGCGCGTTATTCAAAAAGTTCTTTGGTGTGGGCCTTTTTTGAGACGAGTGCATCAGATCGCACCGCTGCTATTTGCAACATATGTCTCAAGCGTATCTCACGTGGCCAAAACATCTCCCGCTTGGGTACCACATGCTTGACCAGACATATGTTGACCTGCCATGCAGTTCGTTGGCAAGCGTATCTAAAAGACCCACACCAAAGAACAAAGAGGACATCTCCTTGCTCCTCATCAGCTGAGATTTCCAACCCCACTAGACCTTCAGTCTTCTCTGAGACCTGCACTGAGAGGAATGAAGGTGTAGAATTAGGTGTGTCACAGCCAAGTACTTGTGGGCAATCTGCTTTTGGTACACCGACGTCAGATTGTACCAGGCAAATTTCCCTGCCCCAGCTGCTGCACCGCCGAAAGAAGTTTGCTCCCAGCCATCCACATGCCCAGCGGTTGAATGCTAGCTTGGCAAAATTGCTAGCACTTCAACTGCTGCCTTTTCAGTTGGTAGACTCTGTCCCCTTCCGTGAGTTTGTGGAATGTGCGGTTCCTCAGTGGCAGGTACCCAAACGCCACTTTTTCTCTCTACCGGCATGTGGAAGGCAATGTCCATGCCTCGCTGGACAGGGCGGTCAGCGGTAAGGTGCATATTACCGCTGACTCATGGTCCAGCAGGCATGGACAGGGACGTTACCTAAGTTTCACGGCGCATTGGGTGACTCTTCTGGCAGCTGGGAAGGATGCAGGACAAGGTGCAGTAGTGTTGGAGGTTGTTCCGCCACCACGCCTCCAAAATGCTAATGATTGTGACACACCTCTCTCCTCCACCCCCTCCTCTTCTTCTTCCTCCATGGCCTCTTCCTCGGAACCAGCGGTGCTCCGTAGTCGTTCAAGGGGCTACGCAAGTACGCAGGCCAAAAGATGCCATGCGGTGCTTGAGCTGGTGTGCTTGGGGGACAGGAGCCACACTGGGGCAGAGGTTTTGTCAGCTCTGCAGGGGCAGGTTCAGAGTTGGTTGACGCCACGCCAACTTAAGGCAGGAATGGTGGTTTGCGACAATGGCACCAACCTCCTCTCTGCCCTCCGACAGGGACAAATGACCCATGTGCCCTGTTTGGCTCACGTCCTTAACTTGGTGGTGCAGCGGTTCTTGGGCAGGTACCCGGGCTTACAGGATGTCCTGAGGCAGGCCAGGAAAGTCTGTGTGCATTTCCGCCGGTCATATAATGCCAGTGCTCGGCTGACGGACCTCCAAAAGGAGTTTAACCTGCCCAAGAACGGTCTAATCTGTGACATGCCCACCAGGTGGAACTCAACGTTGGCCATGCTGCAGCGGCTGCACACGCAGCAGAGGGCCATCAATGAGTACCTGTGCAACTATGGCACCAGGACAGGGTCAGGGGAGCTTGGTTTTTTTTCCCCACGCCAGTGGGCCATGATCAGGGATGCATGCACTGTCCTGTCACCATTTGAGGAGGCCACGAGGATGGTGAGCAGTGACAGTGCATGCATCAGTGACACTGTCCCCCTTGTCCACCTGTTGGAGCACACACTGCGTGGAATAATGGACAGGGCACTTGAGGCAGAACAGAGGCAGGAAGAGGAGGACTTCCTTAGCTCTCAAGGCCCCCTTTATCCAGACAGTGTTCCTGCGTGCCCGCCGATCACACAGGAAGAGGACGAGGAGGAGGAAGATTGTGTCAGTATGGAGGTGGAGCCTGGCACTCAGCATCAGTAGCAGTCTTTAAGGGATCAGTCCCAAGAAACACATGGACTTCAACGTGGCTGGGAGGAGGTGGCTGCGGACCATGTCGTCCTTAGTGACCCAGAGGACCCTGGACCGAATGCCTCAGCAAACCTACGCTGCATGGCCTCCCTGATGCTGCAAAGCCTGCGTAAGGATCCTCGTATTCGTGGTATCAAGGAGAAGGACCAATACTGGCTGGCAACCCTCCTTGATCCTCGTTACAAGGGTAAGGTTGTGGACCTTATCTTGCCATCGCAGAGGGAGCAGAGGATGAAACATCTTCGGGAGGCCTTGCAGAAAGGTCTGTGCAACGCGTTCCCAGAGACTGGGAGGTTACAAACTCCTGTTTCTGGACAACGTGTTGCTGAGGCTTCGGTCAGTCAAAGAAGGAGCAGTGGAGAAGGTGGCCGTCTGACCGATGCGTTCAGACAATTTTTTGGTCCGCAGCCCCAAGGTATGATCGGTTCCAGCAACCATCGCCAGCGTCTGTTTTACATGGTGCAGGAATACCTAGGGGCAAGATAAGACTTTGACACCTTTCCCACCGAAAATCCTCTGGGTTACTGGGTCTTGAGGATGGATCACTGGCCAGAGCTTGCACAGTATGCAATTGAGCTACTGGCCTGTCCTGCATCCAGCGTTCTTTCGGAACGCACATTCAGTGCTGCTGGAGGCGTGGTAACCGATCACAGGGTGCGTCTGTCCACCGACTCGGTCGATCGACTGACCTTCATAAAAATGAATCAGTCTTGGATCACCACCAGCTACCAAGCACCTCATGCTGATGTAACCGAATATTTTTTTTTGAAATCTCAGATCCCTTCAAAGACTGCCTATGCTGATGCTGAGTGACTATCCCTGAGTAATTATCCTCTTCCTCCTCAATCATCACGCTGATAGCTTGTAAGAACATTTTTGGTTCTGGGCGCCACCACCAGTGCCTAAGGCACAATTTTTCAGCCCCTGTTTAACAGGGGCGTGTAATTACAATTTTTGATGTAATACTTTGCAGCAGGGCTCGTTCCTGCATTCCAACTAGAGTGTCTGTGAGGGGTTGCAGTGTTGTGGCACCAGCACCAGTGCCTAAGGCCCATTTTTTCTACCCCTGTTTAACAGGGGCGTGTAATTACAATTTTTGATGCAATACTTTGCAGCAGGGCTCGTTCCTGCATTCCAACTAGAGTGTCTGTGAGGGGTTGCAGTGTTGTGGCACCAGCACCAGTGCCTAAGGCCCATTTTTTCTGCCCCTGTTTAACAGGGGCGTGTAATTACAATTTTTGATGCAATACTTTGCAGCAGGGCTCGTTCCTGCGTTCCAACTAGAGTGTCTGTGAGGGGTTGCAGTGTTGTGGCACCAGCACCAGTGCCTAAGGCCCAATTTTTCAGCCCTTGTTTAACAGGGGCCTTACAATTACAATCTTTGATGCAATACTTTGCAGCAGGGCTCGTTCCTGCGTTCCAACTAGAGTGTCTGTGAGGGTTTGCAGTGTTGTGGCACCAGCACCAGTGCCTAAGGCCTAATTTTTCAGCTCCTGTTCAACAGGGGCATGTAATTACAATTCTTGATCTAATATTTCACAGCAGGGCCCTGTGAGGGCTTACAGTGTTGTGGCCACAGCAACACCTAAGGCCCAAATTTCTGCTGAGTATATAGGGCAGGACCCTACTTTCAAACATCTAACTTACAAACGACTCCTACTTGCAAACGGAAGGAGACAACAGGAAGTGAGATGAAATCTACCCCTAGGAAGGGAAATTCTCTCCTGTAAGAGTTAATATGGGAAAAACATTTCTCCTTTCCACTGATGCTTTCCAATCCTTGTTCCACAAAAAAACCCAAATTTTCAAAAAACATTTTTCATTGGGACAAAAAGTGAGGTGAAATCTTCTGAAGAGGAGGAAAGACAGCAAAACAAATGTCACAGGGGTGATAACCCTTCCCTATGTTTTCCAAAAAGCTTAAAAAAGATTTTTTGGCTGGAGCTAAACACGTTAAAAATGTACCCGTTCAAAATTACAAAGAGATTCTACTTAACAACAAACCTACAGTCCCTGTCTTGTTTGCACCGCCTGTATACTGCTGTTCAGTAGACATGTGCATTCGTTTTCGTCCGAATGCATTTTCGTCCGAATTTTAGGTATTTTCGTTATCGTTTTAACAAACGATAACGAAAGTGCAGAGTCCGAAAAACGAAAGATCCGACATAAACAAATGCTTTATTTTCGTTTTCGTTGCTACAACAGTTCGATATAGATAGGAGATTCGACATGATGATGACAATAACAATCTGTGTCCATCAAACCTGCGGTCGAATGTGCCTAGCCTTAGCTCTATTAGTCCAAGATTATTCTACATAGAGAGAAAAGATTCGACGTAGAGAGAAAAGATTCGACGTAGGGGAGGAAAGATTCGACGTAGGGGAGGAAAGATTCGACGTAGGGGAGAAAAGATTCGACGTAGGGGAGAAAAGATTCGACGTAGGGGAGAAAAGATTCCACGTATGGGAGGAAAGATAAATAAAAATAATGATGATGATGAATGTTATTGGCTGATTGTAACCAAAGAGGTGGAGCAGTAAAATAGCTAGAACTAAGTACACACGTACTTTGGCTTATGGTGTCTGTTGAAAGTTCTAAGAAGATTCGACGGAGCAGGTAAACTATACGGCATTGTACAGTTTAGCTGCTCCGTCGAATCTTCTTTGAACATTCGACAGACACCATAAGCATTCAATGACAGATTCGACCTTAATTTAGATTTTCAGACGAATGCAATTTTTAACGAAAAACGAAATAAATAAAAACGAATTTCGGGAGTAACTAAATAAATTTATTTTTCAGATGAAAACGAAATTCCGAAACAAAATATTTCAGTGTGCACATGTCTACTGTTCAGAGTATATAGGGCCTGGTGGCCCCACACCTTTCCTTATTTTAATTTGGGTGCGGGGTTCCCCTTAATATCCATACAAGACCCAAAGGGCCTGGTAATGGACTGGGGGGTATCCATGCCGTTTGTCTCACTGATTTTCATCCATATTGCCATGACCCGACATTACATTAAACCCGCAAGCAGTTTTAAATGAGATTTTTTCCTTTAAAAATGACATTTGGTGCAGGGACTGTTCTAAACACGGGAAACACGCATCACTTTACAGGCATACTATAGACACCCCCCAGGTACGATATTTAAAGGAATATTTCACTTTTTTTTATTTTTACTTTAAGCATCATTAAAATCACTGCTCCCGAAAAAACGGCCGTTTTTAAAAGTTTTTTTTTGCATTGATACATGTCCCCTGGGGTAGGACCCAGGTCCCCAAACCCTTTTTAGGACAATACCATGCAAATTAGCCTTTAAAATGAGCACTTTTGATTTCGAACGTTCGAGTCCCATAGACGTCAATGGGGTTCTAACGTTCGTGCAAACTTTCGGTCCGTTCGCAGGTTCTGGTGCGAACCGAACCGGGGGGTGTTCGGCTCATCCCTACTAGTGAATCAGTGGGGGATGCTGGAAATATCCCATCCTGGGGATTACTCACTGTTGGTGAGTTTATCTTGTCTTCATGTGTCTCCATGCTAGCGGCCGCCATTTTCGAGTAGGCCGCGATCCGCGGACCGGGATCCAGGGATCGGGATAGGTCCCGTCTTGCTGAGCCCCCGATCATGCGAGGGGGTCCCTCAGGACTCCAGGAGGTAAGGAGGTGGTCCGATGTGCTGGTTCCGCTGCTTATCGTGGCTGTGGCGGTGGATGCAGGCTGGAGTGAAGCGGAGCTCTCAGAACGAGCGACCGTCCATGGAGCCGCCGCGCATGCGCATCCTCTGGGCAGTATTACAGGAGGGGGGGTACCTGGGCAGTATTACAGGAGGGGGGTACCTGGGCAGCGTGACAGGAGGGGGGCAGGATAACAAGAGGAGGGGCAGACTAAACATGAGGAGGACAGACAGTGTGACAGGAGGACACGTGGAGGGGACACACTATTCTCTCCCACTGTGTCTTATGCTGGCACCAGCCCTCACTCGATCATCACACACAACACACAGTGTGATCACAAAGAATGCTCAGAATTCCCCCCTTAACCTAGGGTTGCCACCTTTTCTTCAAGCCAAACCCGAACACTTTTGCGGCGCACGGCAATTTTTTTGTAGTACATGCTATATGATTGTAAAATACCTTGGGTTACCCAAAAGAGAGTAGTAATGAGGTGTGCTACAGTGAACAGTGGCTGTGGCCCAATTGCATTAACAGTGGGGGGGGGGTGGGGGGGGGGGGGCTTAAACGGGCATGGTTAAATAAAACAAAAGCATTAGTGTACCCATAAAATATGATTCGATTAATAAAAGAAATGTCAGTTAAAATATGAAAATAGCCTACCTTAAAAGCGGACACTGTCAGCCAGTAGCGCAGTGGACGGTGTCAGTAGAGCAGTGGACGGTGTTAGTAGGGCAGTGGACGGTGTCAGTAGAGCAGTGGACGGTGTCAGTAGAGCAGTGGACGGTGTCAGTAGAGCAGTGGACGGTGTCAGTAGGGCAGTGGACGGTGTCAGTAGGGCAGTGGACGGTGTCAGTAGGGCAGTGGACGGTGTCAGTAGGGCAGTGGACGGTGTCAGTAGGGCAGTGGATGGTGTCAGTAGGGCAGTGGACGGTGTCAGTAGGGCAGTGGACGGTGTCAGTAGAGCAGTGGACGGCGTCAGTAGAGCAGTGGACGGTGTTAGTAGGGCAGTGGACGGTGTCAGTAGGGCAGTGGACGGTGTCAGTAGAGCAGTGGACGGTGTCAGTAGGGCAGTGGACGGTGTCAGTAGAGCAGTGGACGGTGTCAGTAGAGCAGTGGACGGTGTCAGTAGAGCAGTGGACGGTGTCAGTAGAGCAGTGGACGGTGTCAGTAGGGCAGTGGACGGTGTCAGTAGGGCAGTGGACGGTGTCAGTAGAGCAGTGGACGGTGTCAGTAGAGCAGTGGACGGTGTCAGTAGAGCAGTGGACGGTGTCAGTAGAGCAGTGGACGGTGTCAGTAGAGCAGTGGATGGTGTCAGTAGAGCAGTGGATGGTGTCAGTAGGGCAGTGGACGTTGTCAGTAGAGCAGTGGATGAAGTCAGTAGGGCAGAGGACAGTGTCAGTAGGGCAGTGGACGGTGTCAGTAGGGCAGAGGACGGTGTCAGTAGGGCAGAGGACGGTGTCAGTAGGGCAGTGGACGGTGTCAGTAGGGCAGAGGACGGTGTCAGTAGGGCAGAGGACGGTGTCAGTAGGGCAGAGGACGGTGTCAGTAGGGCAGAGGATGGTATCAGTAGGGCAGTGGACGGTGTCACCCGGTGAGAACTGTATATATGGATGGTGTATGGGGGGTGGAGAACAGTATATATGGGGGGGACTGTATATATGGAGAGGACTGTATATATGGGGGGAGGACTGTATATATGGGGGGAGGACTGTATATATGGGGAGGACTGTATATATGGATGGTGTATGGGGAGAGGACTGTATATATGGATGGTGTATGGGGAGAGGACTGTATATATGGGGACTGTGTATATGGGGGGGACTGTATATATGGATTGTGTATGGGAGGAGGACTATATATATTAGGGGGACTGTATATATGGGGGGAACTGTATATATGGATGGTGTATGAGGAGGAGAGAGAGAACTATATGAATGGATGGTATATGGGAGGGGGCTGGCAGAACTGTATATATAGTGTATGGTGGGGGTAGGGGGGTGTACGTATATATGTATGTATAGTGCATGGTGGGGGGAGGGGGGTGTACGTATATATGTATGTATAGTGCATGGTGGCGGGAGGGGGGTGTATGTATATACGTATGTATAGGGTATGGTGGGGGGTGTATGTATATATGTTTGTATAGTGTATCTTGGGGGGAGGGGGGGTGTATTTATAGTGTATGGTGGGGGGGTGTAGTATGTATAGTGTATGGTGGGGGGAGGGGGGTGTATGTATGTATGTATGGTGGGGGGAGGGGGTGTATGTATGTATGTATAGTGTATGGTGGGGGGCGGTGTAGTATGTATAGTATATGGTGGGGGGAGGGGGGGTGTATGTATATATGTATGTATAGGGTATGGTGGGGGAGGGGGGTGTATGTATAGTGTATGGTGGGGGGAGGGGGTGTATGTATAGTGTATGGTGGGGGGAGGGGGGTGTATGTATAGTGTATGGTGGGGGAGGGGGGTGTATGTATAGTGTATGGTTGGGGGAGGGGGGTGTATGTATAGTGTATGGTGGGGGGAGTATGTATAGTGTATGGTGGGGGAGGGGGGTGTATGTATAGTGTATGGTGGGGGGAGGGGGGTGTATGTATAGTGTATGGTGGGGGGAGGGGGGTGTATGTATAGTGTATGGTGGGGGAGGGGGGTGTATGTATAGTGTATGGTGGGGGGAGGGGGGTGTATGTATAGTGTATGGTGGGGGGAGGGGGGGTGTATGTATAGTGTATGGTGGGGGGAGGGGGGTGTATGTATGTATAGTGTATGGTGGGGGGTGTATGTATATATGTATGTATAGTGTATGGTGGGGGGGGGGTGTATGTATAGTATATGGTGGGGGAGGGGGGGGTGTATGTATAGTATATGGTGGGGGAGGGGGAGGGGGGGTGTATGTATAGTGTATGGTAGGGGGAGGGGGGGTGTATGTATAGTGTATGGTGGGGGGAGGGGGGTGTATGTATGTATGTATGTATAGTGTATGGTGGGGGGTGTATGTATATATGTATTGTATAGTGTATGGTGGGGGGGGGTGTATGTATGTATAGTATATTGGTGGGGAGGGGGGGTGTATGTATAGTGTATGGTGGGGGGAGGGGGGGTGTATGTATAGTGTATGGTGGGGGGAGGGGGGTGTATGTATGTATGTATGTATAGTGTATAGTGGGGGGGTGTGTATGTATATATGTATGTATAGTGTATGGTGGGGGGTGTATGTATATATGTATGTATAGTGTATGGTGGGGG